>JAJMSL010000005.1:0-369078 GCA_030558395.1 Danielia reshetovae | reverse complement strand
TTCTACTACTATTTTATTCCAAGTTGGAATATAATTCGTTGGCCAATGAGGCGAACTTTTTTTCGGTAAATATGGTAAATATATATTTAATCAAATGAAATTTTCAAAGCACAATTTGGTACTTGTAGACAAGTTCTCCCGAAATCTACAATGAGCTGGAAGTATTTGGGGAAAATGGATACTTCATTTTTCTCGTGACAATTACGAATTCTGCTTTTCCCCAATGTGAATTTTCGGGGCTCCAGTTGATCTTTTCACTTAAGAGAGGTGCGACATTTATGTGAATAATACTGTATAACCGCATGACATTTGCACAGTCTAATTGCTCACATTTCGCAGTCTTATTGCTAACATTTTCGCAGTCTTCTATTCACATTTTTGGGTTGTTGGGCACTCCTGGCTTCATGTAGGTCAACCCCTCTTGAATCACCGTGGCCACACAGTTTCCCTCCTTGTTGTAGAAAAACCCTCGCACCAACGCTCGGTTGTTCTTGAGAATCTTGAACTGGTACGTCAACGTCAACCAGTCCTTGACCACATCAAATCCAGTCTCGAAGTCGTCGCAGTGGAAGTAAAGGTGGTGGTCAAGAGACATGGCATTGTAGTGGAAAATGTGCAATGCGTTCAACGTGAAGCTCATGATATTTCTGGCGTCCTTCGTCTCGTCGAAACTCTCAAATGGATTGTCCACCGTCGGGTTCCAGTCCAAGTGCAACACTCTGGCAAGAGTGGTGAGCAAGGCCGAGTCCGAAAGATCAGCCAAGCCGACATAATTGTACTTCGGGTCGGTGACACTGGTTTTGTGTGGCTGGTCGAGCCCGCTCCACACGGTGATCCAGCGTTCTGAAGGTCGCAATCTGTCTTCTTCTGGACACAAGGCGAACTTTGAAAATTCGTCGGAATAGGCATTGCGGATGAAATCCGTGTGCTTGACATTGTGGAGCTTGCTTGGATCCGGGTACTTCTTGTGGAGAGGAGGAGGCTGGTGCATGATGTTCAATTCCGAGGTGGCCTTGACTCCCTTCTTGACCAATGAACACATGGCAGTATATATGACCTTGTCCTTCTGGATCACTCGGATCTGACGCATGCAAAAAGTGCGTCCGTCGTGCAACTTGGTCACTTTGAATGTGAAAGGAATACTTGGTGACCCAGCCTTGATGAAGTACGAATGGTACGAATGCGGAATGAAACCGGGAGTCGACTCAATGGCAACCAAGAGCGTCTGAGCACAAGTGTGTCCCCCATAAACACCTCTAGCTCCAGCCAAAGGGAGTCTCAAAGGATGTGCACCAACATAGGTTTCCTCGTCGATTTGGATGACACGGAGGGCCTCCTCGAAATCCAAGGGGTCATTCTCTTTCGTTTCGCCCAAAGAACTCATGATGGCAGTGTTTACTCAAGTAAGTCGAAAACGACAATTGTTGACTGTGACCCCGCAAAACAAGAACTTCGCGCAAATCGTATGCACCTGTGGCATGCGCTGCCTTGGTTATGAGACTGCAGGTGAGAGGACGGAATTTGACTTGCACGTGAGGTGACCTGGTGGAACCAGGTTAGAATAGTTGGCATCAGTTGGATCAAGTCGAAAAATCAATATTGAACTTTTGGTTGAATTTCTGAGAAATAATGTTCTCCTCCTCTGCACTAATTGACTTGAGCGAGGGCCCAGAATGGATGAGGTGATTGGGTGGTGCAGTGTTGGAAAGCTCAATTGGCAGTTTCTTGAGTTTCGTAGGAATCATGTAGCCAGAAAGCGCGTTGACCTTCGGGTACTTCGGAACTTTGATGGGCTGAGACGTCTTGGCTTCAAAGAGTCGCTGTTTGACAATCAACTCAGAGTCCACTTCTCCCTCCGCTTCAGTCTTCAATGCCGCAAGCCCAATAAGTTTACGTTGTCTTTCCGTCAACGGCAAGTCCTTGCATTGGTCCTGGGGCCAGAGCAAGCTGACGGCGCCTACCGCAATGTTTACCACAAAAATCCATTGCAAATAACGAATGTATGGGTACACTGTGGCAAGCAATTCCTGGTTTTCTTCTCTCAAGTCTACCCAGATGTTCCGGCGTCCTTCTTGCATGTGGTAGAGCTTGTAAAAGTACTCTCCAAATAAGAGGGTCAAGTGGAACAGCACCAACCAAACTACATTTTTCCACACTGCTTTGAACCGACCTTCCTTATTAACCTGTCTTCGAAGAGCCTCCTTCACCACGGGACTGGTCCATTCGCCTGCAGGGGCCTTGGAAAAGTCCAGGTCGTCGTCGCTTTCTTCAACTCGCATATCAGGCACGATTATAAGGTTTCTGGCCTTCTGGGGAAGGGGAGGAGGAATGAAATCCTTCAGCAAGGTGGTGCCTCGCGTAGACAACGGTTTGTAGAACACTGCTGCCTTGGAGGAGGCGTTTTGCTTGCTGAAAAGAGAATCCTTGCCCTCGTCGATGGTTTTCTTGGTCTGGGACAATTTGAACGAAACATCGCTCAACGGCGTCAAGAGCTGTCGATCATCCATGAGTTTGTACTGTTCTGCCCTTGAACTGAGTGCAGCAGACGCAGTATCCGGCTGATTTTGCTCGTGAATCTGGTTGATAATGGAGTTGACATTAGAGTTCGGGAGTTTCTTCAACGGCGTGGAAAACTCGTCGACCGTGGAGTTGGCGGCCGCCAGGACCGTGTCGTTTCCTGCGTAGAACAGGTCCGTTAGCGAAGACCGGAACATGGTGTGCGTTGAAAGTGTTTTCGATTTGCTCGATGTACTTCTAGCTGCAGTACATCACCATAATGGGTGCAAAAATCACTTCCTGGCACTCAAGTCGACCAATGGCAAAATCGTGGGCCGGCCGTGTGCACATTGGAATGGCAACTGACAGCGGCCTAGTTGTTGCACAAGATGGTGCATCTCGTCAATCGTGAGAACATCGCCAAACTTTATAGACCGCCGGCAGGCTAGCGAATTGATGGCATCTACTATCATCGGAGGCAAATCCTTGACCACCAGAAACCAGTGTCCTTCTAGGTTATTGGCCCAATCTCGCAAATCACGAGAGTTGTGGAGAAGAGTTGCCTTAAGAGTATTCGGGTTGCTCACATTGGAGAGCACCAGAGGAAGATGTGTCACCACAAGGATTCCGTCTTGGACTTCGTATGAGATGCCAAGTCGTCGGTACCTGTCCTGAAAAGGAAATATTTGGCGCATTTCGACGTCGCTGAGAGACAACAGAATTGGATGCCGTAGTCTCACTTGCAAGTCACAGGTTGGGTCAAATACTTGCCGCACAAACTCTTCCAAGTACTCTTCCACCTGGATTCTCTCGGCACACGCGTGTTGGTCTATTATGCACATTCTTTCCCCCATGACCAAAAGAATGAATTGGGAGGAAATTTGGCGGACGACTCGAAAGTTCCCGTCCCTCAAGACCTCTTTGTTAATTGGCGTAGAAAGCTCAACGCCTTGAGCTTCCGTGGCCTCTGGAGTTTTCAACGGATCAGCACACACCATCGTTCTTTTACTTGGTGACGGTGAACTTTGAAGGTACGCTTGGCCAAGTAGAAAACTGTTGAAAGCAGTCTTAATCATCTCAAACAACTCCAACCAGCTTCCAGGACGGGCTATGGCTTTTGCAGGGTCCTGAAGCAAGTCGTCGTAGTCGATTGGGCCTTCTATGTTGAAGAAAATTATTGGGTGCAAATTGACTTTCTTCCCAAGCCCCGGCATATTTCTGCGGCCGTACCCAGCTTCTTTGAAGATCTGACTTATGGATGCTCGGTCCGATGGCGAAAGAAGAAGTTTGCGGCCCTGGAGGAAAAAGAACTGGAGTCGTCTTTGTGTTGGCTGAAGTGAGATAAACATCTCTGCCGTGAACTTGCAAGACGAAGGTTCAAAACGCACAAGTTCTTGTGAGATCCCGAAAGCAGACCGGAACAAGTCCATGTGACTGTCGCCTTTCACGCTGAGTGCTTGTCGAAAGGTGTTGTCGGGCTCTCTAAAAAAAACCAGAATGCCGACCTTCAAATGGCCCACCAAGCACTCAAAGATAATTTTTCGGAGTTCTTCTGTCACCTTGCCCTCAGAGGCATTTACAAGAGCCCAACGGACTGGTGTGGGACTGAAAATACGACTGGCCATCACTGCAGTGCCTTTGGGTGCAATTTGAAAGAAATCAGAAAGCACTTTCAAAAGTGGCTCCGACAGCTCTGAGCTCTGAACAACAGTATGCGATCGCAGAGACACAACAACCAATTGTGAGCAGCAGGCAGCGATGGAGCTAAGGGCTTCGCCTCTGAAACCATACGACTGAAAACCAGATCCCAACTCCTCGAGTGACTCCAACTTCGAGGTATAGTAGCGTTTTCCTACCAAATTTAGTTCTTCGCTGCTCAAGCCGCTTCCGTTGTCTTCTACGCATACGCTGAGCGACGGCAAATCCAACTTGACCTGGATTTCGGTGGCTCCCGCATCCATGGAATTGTGCACCAATTCGCGAACCACCGACTCCACCGAATCAACAAGAAGCTGTGATTTAAGCTGGCCACTCACGGCAGAATCAAGTCTGCGAATGGCACCCATGACATTCTGGGAAGCAGTTGTTGAAGATCAGAACACAGAAACATGCAGGCAACTTCTCTGGCACGTGACCAACAGAAAGGGTCCATCAAACGGGCGAATGTGGCAGTTTTTCTTCTGAAAAACACTGAAATCTGTTCCAGGCGGCCAGTTAAGCCGTCTGAGTTATCTTTTTACCGTCTTTCATTCGCATTTGATGTGTTTCTCCACTCCCCAGATCCTCCATCTCGACACGATAACAATCCTGCACAGCTCTTTTCCATCAACCACAATGGCTTCCTCTCGAGAGGACCATCTACTGAAAGGATCGAACGTCTCGGCGGTGGAATCGCTCATAGCTGGCTCCATTTCCGGAGCTGTAGCTAGGTATGTCCCACCTGAAAAATTGAGGCATGATGACTTCTATTCTATTCTTCATTCCAGTCCTCAACCTTCATTCCTAATCTTCATTCCTAATCATCATTCCTAATCGTCCAGTTCTCAATCGTTCAGTCCTCAGGATTCCATTCCACCATTACTAACCCCAGGGCCGTCACTGCACCGCTAGATACTGTGAAGATCCGTCTTCAGCTTCTGCACCAGGCACTCACTGGTGTTCAAACTGCCTCCAATCTTATACGAAAAGAAGGTGTCGCTGCACTCTGGAAAGGAAACGTGCCCGCAGAAATCCTCTACATTCTCTATGGAGCTCTGCAATTCACCACTTACTCTGCTCTCAACAAGGGCCTCTGCAAGATCCAGGAAGAACACGGCATTTCTGTGAGTCCTCTGGCGCACCTGCTCTTGGTCGGAAGCGGGTCTGGCCTCGTCAGCACGTTCGTGACGTATCCGTTCGACGTGCTTCGAACAAAACTCGTGTCCAACGAATCCAAGCAGTTTTTGTCGATGAGCGACACCAGCAAGAAGATCTGGCAAGACCATGGCTTGCGTGGGTTCTTCGCCGGCATCCGGCCGTCGGCAGTGTCAATAATGGTCTTTTCGGGTCTTTTCTTCTGGTCCTATTCCTTGGCTAGAGAGGCCTCGCAGGCAATTAATAATTCAGGCTACCAGGTTTGGGGAGTGGAGGCCATCTGTGGCTTTTTGGCCGGGGCCACGGCCAAAGGGGTCACTTTTCCGTTGGATACTCTTCGAAAACGGATGCAAGTGGTGCACCACAAGAGTGCAATTGGCATGTTTGCGGACCACTGGAGAAAGCACGGACTTTCGGGCTTCTACCGTGGCTTTGCCGTTAGTCTTGTGAAAACAGCACCCACCAGTGCCTTGTCCATTGCCATTTACGAGTACTCCATCGCCGCAACCAGGAGGGTCGCCAAGTGCCTTTGAGATGCGGTTGTCTAGGTTCTGGCGAACAAAAACTCGTCATCGTCTTCTTGTTCGTCCTCGTCCTCGCTGTTAGAATTCTCATATATTTCTCGGAGCACATCCTGTTCATTGTAGTCGTCGAGAGATCGTGTGAACAGACTGGGCAGAATGTACTCCTTGTCTGCGTCGGAAGCGGAGTCAGTGTTAGCGTTTTCATAGGCCGAGGCACTGCTTTGGCTGTTGTCTCTGAAATAGAGAGACTCTGAATTCGCCAAGAGGTTGTGGATTCTCTGGTTCCGTAGCGTTTTCGACTCGTCTGCCTCGCTGTGTTTGGAGCTGAGCATTTCCGGAGCGGACGACTCCGTCACTTCCCCTGGCTGTGCTCCCTTCTGAAGCTGAAGCCGGATGTAATCGGGTAAATGTTCTCCCACTAAGGACGTTCTTCGCAATGCTTTCACCCGGGAATCGACAGAAGGCCAAGGTGCTGGCTGTTTTGGCGGAGCTTTCTGCTTATTCACAAGTTTGAACCTATCCTGGTAGAATCGGAACTTGTCTTTGATGGTCTTCTCTTCAGGCACTGGAGTGTATCCGGCCGTTTCCAAGTCGGTCACTCTCGTGACCACATTCACGCTGCTGACACTTGCTTCTGCCGGTTTGCTGAACGTCCTCTTTCGGATGCTTTCTAGCCCCGGATTCATGTGCATCAAGTCAAACGACATTCTTCGTTCTCCTCCGGTCAAAACGGGCATGGAGTGGTCGGTTTTTGTGGACTCTTGACCATTGCGTTTGGATCCGCTGAAATCTCGCTCTTGGGGTGCTTTCTGGACTTCAAACTCTTGCAAATCGAGGCTCTGTATGAGTTCCGTCACTGCCCTGTACAAACTGGATTTTGGAGTAGAGTTGTTTTTCAAAAGAGCCACAAGATCTTTATCGTGGCCCAACCGCGTGCTCTCCACGACATCTCGAAATATCGTCTGTGAGAGCAGAGTCATGGTGGTGTAGAAGATGAATATGGCAATTAATTGGTGTACTGTGCAGGCAGATTACTGTTGTAGAGGTACAGGTGCAATATGGCTGGAGTCGCTATCCGTACGAAGAGTCAAAGAAAACAATAGTTGTTGAAAAGGGTAATCCTACACTTCATGGTCTAACTAACTTCATGCTATAACTGATTTTCTCAAGAAAATTTTTGTGTAGATCTGTCTACTCCAGAAATGGATGCATCAGATAATCCTTGTCGTTGTAGAAACTGGTAGGAAGGTACCGAAATAAGAGGTCTGCCCAGCCTTGAAACCTTGAGGCCATGACAGAAGAGAGTCATGCAAAGTGTCAATAATGCTTGACATTCTGTTTCTTGAGCCGATAATGGCTTACAGAACATTTTGGAAATATCTATTTGAAACAAGGAACCTCCGGAAAAGAACCTCGTACATATGTCATGCTACCCCTGATCACAAAATTGCTAGCGGGTTTTATTTTCGCATCTCTTTCGAGACTAAGGTACGTGCAACCAAAGATAATATAAATCAATAGATCCTTCGACAAGACTCCAGACAAAGACTTCTATGGAAGAAGGGTCTCGACTTCCAGAACTATTTTGCTTCAAAGAATTTCCTATGAGAGTTTCAAGCGTCTGGAGTCTGCTGCCAAGATGTCAAAGGTCACAGGATCTGAACTAATCTGCTGTTGCTCTAATTCTGGGAAACCCAAAGTCTGTCATATCTGAAAAATTGACTGAACACTATAATCTCATCTCTAGCCCCAAGAGAAACCTGGCTTCTGACAACTTTAGTCCAGAATATCAAGTGAATTAGACGTCTCAAGAAACGTCACATTGCGGCGACTTGAGGATTCTCAGGGCACAAGAGGATTCCGAAATTACTTGACGTTTTCAGGACCCAGAACTTTTGAACCTCGGTCTGATTCGTGTTGGGGTCGACTGGTACTTCCACGGTAAAGAATACAGGTACAATGCACCTCCCACGCTGAAAGCTGAAGGGCCCGTTCCAAAAGATGTTAAATAGTCCCTTCCTGCAAAATGTTTCAAGGGGAAGGCAGAATTGTGAAATTCACATTATCTTTCCTAATTGCTCTCTTCCTAAACTACTTCATGCGGGAAGAAGAGGCCAGCATCCTTATTTCACATGCCATACCTTCAAGCTTCAGATATCCCCATTCGAAATCTTATTTCAACAACAAGATTTGCACAGGGTCATTGCAATCAGTGATACGCAACTACAGCATCACATTCGGATGTCAGACCTACATATGCATTTTATCCTGCACCGGTGAATGAATTTCGGCATTCCTGTTGCAGTTATTTTTGGCGAATGACTTGCATCCGAGTGGCGAAAATTAGATAAGCAAGACGGAGAACCCCGATGCCCTTCTTTGTTATCGTTAATTCCTCCCAATGCTGAGGTGGCAGCACTTGTGCAAACAAAGTTTTGCCGGAAAAAAAGCGAAGAATTTGAAGATATTGTTGCGAGAAGAGATTGGGAGCGGTTACCAAATGGGGAACCATTTTGACTTTGCTGCAGTTTCATTCCCCAGGCGCGCTATATATATCCCTATCACCCCTGCTTTTAATTCAATCGGATTGCTTTTCTAATATTCTATTTCTTTGAAACGACCAATCTGAACTACCTATCTTCAAGCAGTTCCACCCCTGAAATGTCTGATAGCGAGCTCAAGCAGTTTTCTCCTGGCCCTCTGTCAGAAGCAAACACCGGTTTGGGTCTTGAAAAGTCTCGGATCCAGCAAGCAATCAGAAGTGATCTGGTTCCTAAATTAAAGTTTGTCCTTGAAGGTCCCCAAAACTTTGGCGAATGGTACCTGCAACTTCTCTATGAAGTTGGAAAGATCGGTAGACACTTCCGAGGTTTTGTTGCAAATGGTGAAGAATATTTCCAAAAGGAATTCCAAGAACGTGACAAGGCAGGAATCCTCGAATTCAAAACAACAAACAACCTTTTTACCTTGATTTTACGCTCGGACGTAGTTGTCTTGGGCAATACTGTGACTATTGAGTCTTTCCAAGTCGCCAAGACTCGCTTGGCAAAACAGACTCCTCGACAAAGGGTCGAGATCATCAAGAGGTATGTCTCTTTATGTACTGATGGAGACATTATGCAATTGTCTCGGATGGTAGACTGGTACAAGATTAGTTTGGTGGAGGTCCTGGTGATCACCAACTTGATTCTGCAGGGAGTTAATGAATACCATCTTGCTGAGGTTTTGGAGAATGTCATGTCGAATTCGACAAGCGATATTGCCAAGGATTTGTCCAATTCGTCTTGTTTTGTCAAAGACAGAAGGATCTTGGAAGAAGAGATGTTGGAAGGTGAGAAACGTTTCCACCACAGATTCCACAGGGAGCACTACAGAGAACACCACCCACCTCACCACCCACCTCACCACCCACCTCACCATGGTCCCCACCACTCTTCTCATCTTGCTAGGGCCCACCATTCTGCGAGGGTTTTCCAACACAATCCAATTACCAGTCTAGGTGCCTATCACATGACCCGTCATCGCCATGGGCCTCACACGGATAGCCACCACGGCCAGAAGGGAAATGAACCCTACCAGAGGGGAGAGAACTTCCACCAAGAAGCCCCGGAGCACCAAGCTAGTGGCCAAACTGAGGACTTCCACTATGCGTTTGTGAATCTCCACCTCGACCGTCTTCACATGGCCAGGACATTGATGGAGGACCGTAGAAATCTGTGGAAACATAGTCACCAGATGGGCCACGGAAGATGCCACTAACCGATTTGTGAAATTACAGGAATTGTATATGTATGACATTGCAGAAGAAGTGGAAGATGCATTAGTAGAGGGGCAGATAAATTAGCTAGTAGATGCATGTGTGTTACCAGAGAGATTTCACGTCCCATTCTGCTAGTACTCTCCCAATACTTCCCTCAAAATACTAGGATACCATCGGGCTGCAACGTCCTGGTGAGATTTGATTCTGTTCCTGAAAACAGCATGCCCCACTGGGTTCTTGTCGTCGGGAATAAACTGGAAACCCACGTCCACCCCCCACACGCTGATTAGGCGGTCTCTCTCTTCCTTCAATTTCACCACCTCTGCTGGAATAGCCACCGCACTCTTTCGGGCATCGAGGTCAATCGTCTGGAAAAAAGGAACCAGAAGTCGGGTCCCAGAGCCGGCTTCCGGTACCAAAACTCGGTGGATTGTGGCCTTACACACCCCGTTGGTGATGGCTTCAAGGGTCTGGCCAGCATTCACCACCAAACTGCCCGGCACATTTTCCACGGTGATCCAGTCACCTTCGAAATTCTGCACCTGCAACGATTTGTGGTCTGTGGCCTGGAAAATGTACGAGAGAAGGTCCGAGTCACGATGTGGGCCCACGCCTTGGCCCGAGTCAGGCGTGTCGTCGAGAGCCTGGGACTTTGAATTGGCCAATTGCGAAAGGTCTGGGTACGCAACCAATTTCATTTTGCACTGCTGGTTTTGCTTGAAAAGTGGGTCAAGTGCGCTGGGACTGATCCCAATGGCCTCACACACTAGTTTCCGGAACACGGAGCTGAGATTGGTCATCTTGGCGATGTACTTTTCAATGACTATTCTGAATCCTGGGATTTGAGCCTCGTCCGGCCACAAGTTGGGACCTTCGATGTTTTTGTAGATGGGATCGTTTTCGGTGGGAGGTGGCAATTCGGTGGCCAAGTCGATCTGTTCTCTCCAGTCAGTTTTGAGAGCCGTGATTTCGTTCGCCAACCTGGTGTAGCCCAAGAAGTGTGGAGAATTGATCATTTCACATTTTTTCTTCGTTTCGTCGGGAAGAGCGAAGAAGCGAAGCGCTTGTTGTTTGATTTCTTCGAATTCCTCTGCAGAAGGGCCGAATTCTTCGAAGTTCACCAAGAGAAGAAACCCCACATTTATTAGGGCATGCCTTAGGTTGGCCAAAAACTCGGGTTTTGCGGGCCCAAACGCCTGCGACAAATCGATCGTGGGGATCTGAACAAATGACATTTTGCAGAAAGAAAGAAGTGAAGTGATGGGATCACGGCTCCCTCAAGCCACATCTGGGGTATATAAGTCACGTGCGATACGCTAAGTGGGCTTGAAGAATGCAACATCGTTTTCGAAATGGTTCAGATAAAGACGATTCAGATACGAAGGTCTTTCGAACGTTTTTCTTTCTTCTTCACTTTGGTTTTTTTGCCCTTTGGATTTTCTTCCTTTGGGGTTTCGTCTTGGGTTTTTCTTGACTTCTCACACCTTCTGAAGTGGAATCTCACATATCATCCAATACGTATCCAAAAATAGAAAACTTCCGAAGGTTTACAAATGCTCCAAACACCCCGAAAATTCTCAACACCCCTGCAATGATCGACACCCCGACAATGCTAATCACCTCTCAACCATCCCAAACTCCACTTCCACCTCCAACCTTGATCTGGTGTACGGGTGTGCCACCTGCCCACTGGAAATAAAAACGCCCTCACTATTTCACGTCCAGACCACCACCAAATGTCGGATCTAGTGCACAACACTGCGATCCAGGAAGCCAAGCTCTTGGTTCCAAAACCACTTTTTGTGCGTCCCTATGTGTGGCCGTTTGCCATCATATACCCTGCTTTTTTCCAGGTTTACACTTCCCACTATGACAAGTACATTGGAGGCTCTGAATGGACGTTTGTCTACTTGATGGCGATCGTTTCCTTCAATTTGTTGTTCTGGCTCATGCCGCACTGGAACATCAACATCAATTCCGCTTTCAACTACTCGGAAGTGAAGACTATTCCAGAAGCCTCTCACATCAAGGTTACTCCAGCTCCCAACTCGGGAATCGGTGAAATCTGTACCATCAACAGGGAAACTTTTGCCGACGGCGAGAGACAAACGTCGTTCTTGTACCAGAAGAGACGTCACTTGTTCCACGACGAAATCAGCAAGTTTTCTCCGCCCGAATTTAAGATTGACGAGTTACCCAAGTTGCACTACTTCCAGTCCGCCAAGGGCTTGAAGGGTGACTTGGAGAAGTACAGAAGAAACTACGGAATGAACCGATTCGACATCCCCATCCCCACGTTCTTGGAGTTGTTCAAGGAGCATGCCGTGGCTCCTTTTTTCGTGTTCCAGATTTTCTGTGTGGCCTTGTGGTGCATGGACGAGCAATGGTACTACTCGTTGTTCTCGTTGTTCATGTTGGTTTCCTTTGAAATGACGACTGTGTTCCAAAGAAGAACCACCATGAACGAGTTCCAGAGCATGGGCATCAAGCCCTACCCGATTTACGTGTACAGAGACGCCCAATGGAAACAGTTGCAAACCGACGAATTGTTGCCTGGAGATGTTGTTTCTGTCACTAGAACCAACGAGGAAAGTGCTCTTCCATGTGATTTGTTATTGCTCGATGGTACTGCTATTGTTAACGAGGCCATGTTGTCCGGTGAATCCACGCCGTTGTTGAAGGAATCGGTCAGTTTGAGACCATCCGACGAGTTCTTGCAGCCCGAAGGAATGGACAAAAACTCCATGTTGCACGGTGGTACTATGGCTTTGCAAGTCACCAAGCCCGAGAACCCTTCGGTCCCAATTGCCCCGGATAACGGTGCCTTGGCTTACGTGTGCAAGACTGGTTTCGAAACCTCGCAAGGTTCTTTGGTCAGAATGATGATTTTCTCCAGTGAAAGAGTTTCCGTGGGCAACAAGGAGGCATTCTTGTTCATTTTGTTTTTGTTGGTGTTCGCCATTGCTGCCTCCTGGTACGTTTGGGTTGAGGGCACCAGAATGGGCAGAATCCAGTCGAAGTTGATATTGGACTGTATCATTGTGGTCACCTCTGTTGTTCCTCCTGAATTGCCCATGGAATTGACCATGGCCGTCAACGCCTCCTTGGCTGCCTTGCAGAAACACTTTGTTTACTGTACTGAGCCTTTCCGTATCCCATTGGCAGGAAGAATCGACGTCTGTTGTTTCGACAAGACCGGAACTTTGACTGCTGAGGACTTGGTATTTGAAGGTTTGGCTGGGTTCAAGGAAGGTGACGTTCACCACCTCTTCTCTTGTGAGGAGGCTCCAGAGACCACATCTTTGATTTTGGGTTCCGCTCATGCTTTGGTTAAATTGGACGACGGTGAAGTTGTTGGTGACCCAATGGAACAAGCAACATTGAAAGCTGCTAAGTGGACTGTTGGTCTCAAGGACTCTGTCGAAAGACCACATGGTGGCAAGGCGCAAAAAGTTAAGATTTTGCGTCGTTTCCAGTTTTCCTCCAGCTTGAAGAGATCCTCTGCTATCACCTCCATTAACACATTGCCTAACAAGAACTTTGTTGCCGTCAAGGGCGCTCCGGAAACCATCCGTGGCATGTTGATTGACGCTCCTGCTGAATATGAAGAATGCTTCAAGTCTTTCACCAGAGCTGGTTCCCGTGTTTTGGCATTGGCCTACAAGTACTTGGACACTGGTGTGAATGTCACCAAAGTCAAGAGAGAGGAGATTGAATCCAAGTTGTACTTTGGCGGATTTATTGTTTTCCACTGTCCTTTGAAGCCCGATGCCATTGAGTCTGTCAAGATGTTGAACGAATCCTCCCACCGCTGTGTTATGATCACTGGTGACAACCCTTTGACTGCTTGTCACGTTGCAAAGGAAGTCGCTATTACTGAAAAGGAAGTTTTGATTTTGGATGCCCCTGAAGAACACCACGAAGTTGATGAGGAAGAAAACTTGGTGTGGAGAACCGTCGATGAATCGAAGGTTATTCCATTCAAAAGCACTGATTCCATTGACCTTGAATTGTTCAACACCTACGATATCTGTATCACTGGCTACGCCTTGAACCATTTGAGCTCGCACGTCCAAATCATGGACTTGTTGAAGCGCACCTGGGTTTACGCCAGAGTTTCTCCTGCCCAGAAGGAATTCATTTTGCTTTCTTTGAAGGATGCAGGTTACAATACCTTGATGTGTGGTGACGGTACAAACGATGTTGGTGCTTTGAAGCAGGCTCATATTGGTGTTGCCTTGTTGAACGGTACCGAAGAAGGAATGAAGAAGATTGCCGAAAACAGAAAGATCCAAGCCACTAAGACTGTCTACGAAAAGCAAGCTCAACTTTTGGCTAACTGGAACAGACCACCTCCACCAGTGCCTGCCATTATTGCTCACTTGTACCCACCCGGACGTTTCAACCCTCACTACTTGACCTCTATGGAGAAGAAGGGTGTTGAGATTACTCCAGAGATTAGACAAACTGTCGAAGCTGCCAACAGAACTGAGACTCTTCCAATTGAGTTTGTTAAAGACGAAAATGGAAAGCCTAATGCCTCCAAAATTGCCGACAGTTTCTTGAGCTCCATGAGTAACATGGAAGGTGCTGAAGAAGACGAAGTTCCTACTTTGAAGTTAGGTGACGCTTCCGTTGCTGCACCATTTACCTCCAAGTTGGCAAGTGTTTCTGCTGTAACCAACATTATCCGTCAAGGTCGTTGTGCGTTGGTTTCGACCATCCAGATGTACAAGATTTTGGCCTTGAACTGTTTGATTTCTGCGTACTCCTTGTCTGTGTTGTACTTGGCTGGTATTAAGTTTGGTGATGCCCAATCTACCATCTCGGGTATCTTGTTGTCTGTCTGTTTCTTGAGTATTTCTCGTGGTAAGCCACTCCAGAAATTGAGTAAGGAAAGACCTCAAGATGGCATCTTCAACAAGTACATCATGGGGTCTATCTTGGGGCAGTTTGCTGTTCACATTGTCACTTTGATCTACATTACCCGTGAGATTTACATCTTGGAACCAAGAGAGGCACAGGTGGACTTGGAGAAGAAGTTCGAACCATCTTTGTTGAACACGGGTATGTTCTTGCTCCAGTTGGCGCAACAGGTGTCGACCTTTGCTGTGAACTACATTGGTTTGCCTTTCAAGGAAGATATCAAGGACAACAAGGGTATGTATTACGGTATTCTTGGGGTTGCTGGATTGGCACTCATCGGATCCACCGAATTCATGCCTGAGTTGAACGAAGCCATGCAGTTTGTTCCGATGGACTCTTTGTTCAAGATCAAGTTGACCACTTGTATCATTCTCGACTTGGGTGTGACATGGGCCATTGAGGTCACCTTGAAGCACTTCTTCATGAATTCTGCTGCCGCAGACATTGCCATCAGAAACTAAGGGCCCTTGATGTTTATAGATAATGCTCTAATTAGATAATGCAGTGAGCAACAGTAAGTCGAGCTCTCTATCGAGCTGAAACACTTTGATTGCTTTCACTTGTCCCCTTTGCAAAGTTTGTATTCTATCGTGTCCCAATGTCGACTCTAGAGCTAATATGACGTCCCTCACTTCGGTATCAGAGATTGCAAATTGAAACGAGTCCATGACGATGGAGACAACTTTGGCCAATGCAAAGCTTCTGAAACTCAGAACTCCCTGGGGTCCAGCCGACGTCGCTAGCTCGTAAAGGATGTTGTAAACAGCCGGCATTTTACTGTGAATGTGAGCATCGTAACGCATTTGGGGAGTGTCGAGTTTTTCATTGTGGCTGTTCAATTTTTCCTTGAGTTTGATGCGTTCCAACAACGAGAGGCCCGTCTTGGACGTTTCTACGGCCGAGATCTTTTCCTTAAACAGGAACTTGGACAGATCGTTTTTGGGAGCCAATTTGGAGGGTTTGGTGATTTTTGACGGACTTCGGGATTTTGTGGGTGAGCAGCTCGTAGAACGGGACGAGCTCTGATCCACAGCAATGTCACAGAGTTTCACTGTGGCCCCGCTATGATTCCGTAGTCTCTCTTCAAATTGGCGCTTTCGAAGTGGTAATTGCGTGCCGAATTTGGCGATGGGAATGCTGTCGGGCACAGTGACGCCATAGTCGTAAGCGTTTGAACCCGAAGAAACCACTTTGAACGCTTCTGGGTAAATGGCGAGGATCAGCTCGAATGTGGAGATATCCACGCGTTTCTTCGCTAGATCGGTGGCCCTGGAGCACAAATCATGGAGTTTTGGAGTGATTGTGCTGGAGGAGAAATGGAGACTGAGCACTGTGTCGATTGACGCGAATAGTCGAGAAAGTTCGGGAGCAGTTGTCATAGCCAATTCACAGAGATTTAGAAAGGTGAAAATTGTCGAAAGCTGCGAGAAAGTCGCGAAAGTTGACGCGAAAATTAGTGGAGTCGACACTTACAGGACGACCGTGATGAATGCCGAAAAATAGAGAAATTACCATTGAAATGGATGAATGGCCTCAAGCAGACGAAGACAACATGCAATGAAACCTGCTCCCGCAAAATTGGAGTACAGAGGATTTATTCCTTTCCGATCTGTCACTATGCATCCTTCATATAACCACAGGTCGCGTCACCCAGTGCAGATCAGTGAGCCGGTGAACATAAGCCAAGCCCGTGAACACAAGCCAAGCCTGAAGTAGAACCTAAAAGCATCGCACACGGCCTCTTTCTGAACTCCATCCAGCCAATTCCCAGCCATTACAGTTACTTGTCAATCAAAAGCTATTCATATTCTTACATATTGTTCTAGTTCTTCTTCTCCGTCTTAGCAGCGTCAGCAGCCTGGTCCTCTTGGAAACCAGAGTAAACAGCCTTGGCCTTGTCGGTGAAAGAGCCCTCGGTCTTGTTGTAAGTTCCGTATGCCTCCTGAGCATCCTTTCCGAGCTCAGCATAGTCAACCTTGCCGTCCTTGCCGGCAATTGCAGCTTCTCCCTTTTTGATCAAGTCGTTGAAGTTCATTGTGTAATTGTTTGGGTAAAGTAGTGGGGAATCTCCAGCTTTTATAACGTTGTATCGTGTCCAAACCAAGGGGACGCTTCACTTGCATCTCCGTGTAGTCGCGGTAATGCGAATTCCACAGGAATGCAGGAGGATGTACGTCATGCTTGGCATGTGACTCTTCATCGCATTCAGAGCGTATCTTATTTTGCAGTCCTACGTTTTTAGGTCAATAAGATCGCGTCTCTATTATATGTACATCTAAAGCTTCAACTTCTCCAAAATAGCAATGGTCTGCTCGTAGCCCTCAATCTCGGCCTTGAAGTTCTCGGCCCTCTTGTAAGCAGCCTCCTTCGCTTCTTCCTTGGTCTTTTCGGTAAACTTGCTCATGGAATCGGTCAACTTGGCCTGCAACTCGGTGACATTGCCCAACTTCTTGTTGACCTTGGCGATTTCCGCGTCCAAGTCGATTTGGCCCTTGACCAAAACGTGAACATTGGTGGAGGCAGTAACTCCGTTCAAAGCACAACCACTTGGAACAGCCTCGCCAGCGGCAAGAACCTGGATCTTCTCAACACCCTTGATCAAGGAAACGATGGAATCTTCCTGGTCCTTGGCAATGGATCTGACGTTGGCGTCCGTAGACTCGACGTAAACCTGTCCGTTCTTCAAGATGTTGTACTGAGACAACAACGATCTAGCGCCCTTGGTGATTTCCAAAACCAACTCGTACGCTTCCAAAGAAGCGACATCATCGAAACCAGTGTCGAACTCTGGGAACTCGGCGATACAGATCGAAGGAACCTTGTCCCCGGCTCTGCGGGGCAATCTCTGCCACAACTCTTCGGTGAGGAATGGCATGAACGGATGCATCATCTTCAAGCCCTGGTCAATGCACGTGTACAATGTGTCCTGCGCAGACTTCTTCTGTTCGGGAGTGCCGTCCTGGATCAACGACTTGGAGTTTTCAATGTACACATCGCAGACGTCGTACCAGAAGTTGTACACAGCAGTGGTGGCGTCGGCAAAGTTACGGCTCTCCAACGAAGCACCCAAGTTCTTGGCAGCGTGCGTCAACTTGTGCAAGATCCACTTTTCGACCAAAGACTCGTTGCCGGATCTGGCAGAGGTGGCTGGCGGCTTGTAGTCGTCACCCAACTTGCCCAAGACGAACTTGGTGGCCTGGTACATCTTGTTGCAGAACTTTCTGTAGCCTTCCACTCTCAAAATGTCCAAGTTGATGTCTCTGCCACCGGTGGTGTAGGCACACAAGGCAAATCTCAAGGCATCGGTACCACACTCGGGGATTCCGCTGGGGTACGACTGCTTCTGTCCGGCACTGGCCTTTTCGATTTCTCTGGGGTCCAAGTTGCCCAACTTCAACTTCTCGAACAACGCCTCCAAGGAAATACCAGAAATGACGTCCAACGGGTCCACGACGTTACCCAAAGACTTGGACATCTTTCTGCCCTGGGCGTCTCTGACCAAAGAGTGGCAGAACACCTCCTTGAAGGGAGACTTGCCCGTCAACTTCAAGCACATCAAGATCATACGAGACACCCAGAAGAACAAAATGTCCCACCCGGTCTCCAACATGGACATCGGGTTGAAGAGCTCCATGTCCTGGGTCTGGTTTGGCCACCCCAAAGTGGAAATAGGCCACAAGCCAGACGAGAACCACGTGTCCAAGACGTCTTCGTCCTGCTCCAAGGTGAACTTGACTCCGGCAAATTGCTTGGTGGCCTTCTCCAAAGCCTCCTCGTACGTTCTACCGGCGACCCAGTAGTTGTTATCCAAACGGTCGCCCTCCTCTCCCTCGATCACGACGAAGTACACAGGACATCTGTGGCCCCACCACAACTGCCTCGAAATACACCAGTCCTGGATGTTCTCCATCCACTGGAAGTACTCCTTCTCGGAAGACTGCGGGGTGATGGTGATTTCGCCGCTCTTGACGGCCTTGATGGCCTCCTTGGCCATCTCGTCCTGTCTGACCCACCACTGGGGCTTCAACAAGGGCTCAATGACGTCGCCGGACCTGGAGCACGTGGGGATGGTCATCTCGTTGTCCTTCTGGTCCACGTACAAGCCCTTCTGCTTCAACTGCTCGATGACGCGGGCTCTGGCGTCAAATCTCTTGACACCCTGCCACTCGGGGCCACAGTTTTCGTTCAACAAGCCGTCGTCGGTCAAGATGTTGATGAACTCCAAGTTGTGTCTCTTTCCGGTACTGTAATCGTTCTGGTCGTGCGCCGGGGTGATCTTGACGGCTCCGGTTCCGAAGTCCATGTCCACGGCCTCGGCATCGCACACAATCGGAATCTTGCGGTCCAAAAACGGATGCTGGGCAAACTTGCCGTGCAAGTGCGTGTAGCGGGGATCCTCGGGATGCACAGCCACACCGGTGTCTCCGAACAAAGTCTCGGGTCTGGTGGTGGCCACGGTGATTTTCTCGTCCGAGTCTACAATCTGGTACGAGTACGACGTCAACACTCCGAACTCGATCTTGTCGTCGTAGTCCGGCACAGAAATCAACGTTCTGCCGCTGATGTTCTTGTTCTCCACCTCCAAGTTGGAGATGGCCGTGTTCAACTTGGTGGACCAGTTGACCAAACGGGAAGCTCTGTAAATGGTTCCGTCCTCGTGCAATCTGACAAACGCTTCGGTCACGGCAGCAGACAAGTCTGGGTTCAAGGTGAAAGCCTCTCTGGACCAGTCATAAGAGGCACCCAATCTCTTGACTTGGTCCTTGATTCTGCCGTGGTACTCCTCCTTCCACTCCCACACCTTCTCAATGAACTTCTCACGGCCGTAGTCGTGTCTGGTCTTCTGCTCGGTCTTCCAGAGCTGTTTTTCAACCACGGATTGCGTGGAAATACCGGCATGGTCAAATCCAGGCAAAAACAACGTGGTCTTGCCCTTCATGCGGTTGTACCGGATCAATGTGTCCTGGATGGCAATGGTCAAAGCATGTCCAATGTGCAACGCACCCGTGACGTTGGGTGGAGGTGCTGGAATGGTGAATTGGCCAGCCTTTTTAATCTGGCCGTTCTCAAGCTCGGGCTGGAAGTAGCCCTGGCTCTCCCACCACGCGTACCATGAGCTTTCGACGTTCTTTGGGTTGTAGGCCTTGAAAGCGGCGTCGTCCAAAGATGCCAAAATCTTTTTTTCTCCAGGCTTGGTCTCGTCGTTCCATTCGGGGACAGGTTCGGCGACCTTCTTCTCCTTCTTGGGTTTCTTGTCAGCTGGTTTCTTGTTCTTGGCGTCCTCGTCTTGCTTCTGCTTCTTGGCTAAGAACTTGGCCAACTTCTCGGCCTGTTTTTTCTCTTTCTCCAACTGCTTGGGTGTTTTCTCTTTGACCTCCTGTGGAGCCACTTTTTCCTGTTCAGACATCCTGGAAATACTCAATGTTCGGGTAAAGGCTATGGATCTGGTTGGGGGTTTCCTACTAAGTGTCAAGAGCCGTCTACTAAGGAGCATACAGTGAAAAGTGCAAATTTTTTGTTAGTCATAGTGTGCACACCCAGCCGTTACTAACCATACCTATGGACTAGTGACTCAGAGAGGACAAACTAGATAAGTGTAGAGACTGTTCAGGCGAGTCAGACTGAGAGAGATGCACCAGCGAGGAACTTGTTGAGAGCATATCGCCTGGACTTTTTACAAGCAAAATCGTGTTGAGGACGAAATGTTCCTTTTCTAGGGCCATGATTCCTTTTCTGGGGGCCGAATATTTGTAGATTTCGGGTGCACTAGTTGTAGATGGTGGTCAACCGTTGCAGATGACTCACGAAAATGAAGGAATCATTGAAGTCAGTAGCTTCCAGATCATTGTTCCGAAATAGCCAGTTCCACCACACAAGGCAAGCAACCTCGTTCATGCCAACCCTACACCATTTGGATGGATGCTATTCTTGCACAATACATTCTATGACTATACTACATCAAAAGAAGCATCGTGCTAAACTGATTGGACACGTTCTCAGACAAGAAATGCAGCCGGATACAGCTCCAATTTGGGTGGTTTCCGGATTCAAGCCAACGTAGTGAAGCTATCAATAGTGGCATCGAACGGGCCAGAGCAGTCACATAATCTGGCCTGGAAGCTCAAGTCCTTGAACTTACCTATCTGTTCTGGAATCTTTGTCAGGGCCAAGTAGTCAATCAGATGGGCCGAATTAAATGTCTGGCAGCCAATGCCTGTTGAGGCAATTTCCCTATGATCCCAGGGAAAGACTCCACATGTAAAGCTCAATGACCCATTGTTCCCGTAAGAGAAATTCGCTCCCAGGAGAAATTGAAGCACCTCGATGTCACTGTGAAATGGCATTCTTCAACACCTTTTGTTTCCTCCTAAATAGTAGACATTTGGTCTCACTTCCACACTCCTCCTCTTAACTTTCCCCTCTCACCTTCTTTGCCTTACTCTCCTCTCCTTCCTCCATTCTTCTCTTAGTCATTCTTCCCCACAAATCCTTCGGTTCCGTGGCCTCTGGCCGAGCCAACAAAATCGTGTCCAAATCGACCCTTTCCTTCGGCTGCTGCAACCGACTGATCATGGCTTTGGACATTCTGGCATCGGTGTTCCGGTTCAGAATTCCGTCCACCTGGTGGCTCATGCCCAACCCCACTTCTTCGCCAAAACTATCCACCACCGAGTGCTCTTGCTTGCCAAACTGCATTTTGTTCTGTGCTTTGCGGAGGTCCGACATCTGAAACCGTTCTTTGATTTTTCGAAGTCGCCTTCCTCCCCTCTTCTTGGACTTTTGTTCTTTGGGAACAGGCAATGCCTTCGATACTGCACGGTCTGGAGGGGCCAAGAGCTTGTCGATTTTCGCCTGGACTTCCCCCAAGTACCTGGCTCCCATTTCACCGTCGGGGGAAGAGCCGGACATGTCGATTCTCGCGGCCAAAATGACCTTGGCACTGACAATGCGAAGTGCCTGTTTTACGATTTCTGGAGGAAGACTCTTCACCAAGTCACAATAGTACAAGTAGCCAGTGGCCCTGACGAAACTGGACCTTGTCTTGAGCTGCGACAGAAGATCACGAACGCCAAAAGAAGGCAAGTTGCATGCGGGTGTGAGTGCCAATTGCCGTAGAGAACCCACACTGATAAGCAACTGGGAGGTAGCCACGGGCCCAATGAGACCTGCCACGTTCGGAGCAAACTTGGAAAGTTTTCGTGAAATGAGACCTGAGACCTCGTGCAAAAATTCACCGAGCTCCACGCACATCGCACAAGCTTTAAGCACCAGAGTTAAATCTTCCTCATTGAGCTCAAACAGTCGAGGGTACAGCTGCAATGCCGCCATGACAATGGCCAAAACTTTTTCGCCTGACACAATTTGCTTGAGCTTCGGCTCGTGGCTCCGGATGCTCACCAAATTCTGTCTGATTTCCAGAACGATTTTGCAGTAATCTACTGGACTGGGCACCAAATTCTCGAGCTCCAGGAAGACCACGCGGTAGTGGACGCGGGCGTACTTGTGAAGGAGCGAAATCTCGTCGTTGATGATGGTCGGAAGCTCGCTGAGCTCCATCAAGAAGAGATATTCCGGAGATTGTGTTTCGTGGTTGACACTGGCCAAAAGCTCCAAGTAGTCGAGCTCTTTTTCGTCGGAAAACGTGGCCAATTGCTGCCTAAGACGTGGAATTAAGCCGTGGACTGCGCTCAACTCGCCAGTGTCGGCCACTTGCTCCACATCCACATGCTCTAGTTTGGAGCCAACATTAGATATTGAAGTTTGGAGAAGCTCTGTAAGATTCTGCGGTTTCGTTTTTTTTTCACAAGTCGCCTCTTCTATCGTGTCGGAGTCGTCGGACTCGGACCCGCTGGCCATATCGGCGAGGAGGTCATTTTCGTAGTCCATGAAGTGGTGTTTAATGGTTGACTTCGTGAGATTTGCGCACGTGATGCGATGCATTACATCAATGAGATGAAAACTATCTCCACCAACATGACTTTTGAACTACAAACGTCCGTTCTCACGCAGGTCGACGGCTCAGCCCGTCTTTCCTCCGGAAACACACGAGTTATCGTCTCTGTCACGGGCCCCATCGAACCAAAACCAAGGCAGGAATTGCCCACACAGGCCAGTTTGGAAATCGTTGTCAGACCCAGCAGGGGGCTCAGCACAACCAGGGAAAAAGTGTTGGAGGACTTGTTGCGCACGGTGTTGCAGCTGGTGATTGTGCGCTTCAAATACCCTCGGCAGCTCATCCAGATCGTGGTGCAGTTTTTGGCATCGGATGTGGATTCAGAAGGTTCTATTGTGGTAGCCGGCGATCTGGCAGCGTCAGGAGCAGACTACACCGCCAACGAGTTGAGCACCGCACTCAACTGCTGTTATTTTGCGCTTATAGATGCCAATGTGGCTCTCTATAACTCATTTGCGTGCGTTTCCATGGCAATGACAGACAGCGATATCGTGGCCAATCCGAGCTTGCTGGTGCTACAGAACTCGCACAGCCACCATGTTGTTTGTTTCGACATCCGGGAGAAAAAAGCCGGCAAGATTTTGTTGGTGGAAAGCGACGGCACATTTACCCCAGACGACTTGGTGCGGGTGGTGGAAGAGGCCAGTGTGCAGTGTGAGGCCATCCACAAGACTTTGCAAAGACCCAACGTCGAGGAGAAGATCAAGAAGGACTTCATCTGGAACGCATAGCAAAGAAATACCAAACCAATCATTGAACAAATACACGTAGCCACTAAACAACAACTCAAACACCTGGACGAAGTCACCTGAACGAAGTCAACCACCTGAACCAAGTCTATCACCTGAAAAGAAGTCAACTACCTGAACCAAGTCAACCTGAGCCAACTCAACCACTGAACCAACTCAACCACCTGACGTAAGCAATGCACCAACAAACACCGTCAATACAACGTGGCCAATGGGTCCAAGCGGTTGCCGAGCAGCCTGCCGTTGAAACTGTTGGGCCCGCCCAAGAGGTTGATCTCGCCGTTCTGGAACTTATTGTTAGGGTTCAGCTTGTGCTTGAAGGTGAAGCCAATAAAATTATTGTTGCCCAACTTCTTCACCCCGCCGTGCTCCAATAGCGACTCGTTCTGCTCCTGGCGAGCAAATACGTCCTTGTACTTCATCATGCTCTCCTCGTCCTCAAAATCGTCAAAGTAGCCCGCGTCCTCTTCGTTGTCCAACTGCGGTGTGAACGGCGGCGTCCGCTGGCGCAAGTTGTCCCACGTCTCGATGTCGCTGAAGTACGGCTGCGCCTGGACCTGCTTGAACGTGCGCAAACGTGTGTGCGGCGACGCAATCAACTTGGTGATCAACGTCCACGTCCGGTCGCTGAACACATACCTGCCGTCCCTGGTCTGCGGCCGCCTCAAGGCCGTCTTCCAATGCTTCAAGTTGTAGTACGTTTCGTCCTGCTTCGACCCGGAAAAGGGCGGGTACCCGCAGAGAGCCTCGAAGAGCATGCACCCAAGCGACCAGTAGTCGATGGTGAAGTCGTAGTTCTTGCCTTCCAACACCTCGAGCGCCATGTAGTCCGGCGAGCCCACGATGGAGTTGGCCAAGTTGTGGTGGCCCTGCGACTGCTTGAAGAGCTTCTGGCGCTCGTACATGAGCTTCGACGGCACCTCGTAGTTGTCCAAGTCCTGCAACCCGGCCAACTTCACACGCATGCTCTCAATGCGGTCCTTGGACACCGTGCCCGCGGCCAAGCCGAAGTCGGTCAACTTGATGTGGCCCTTGGAGTCGATCAAGAAGTTCTCGGGCTTCAAGTCGCGGTGCGTGAATCCCAAGTCGTGCAATGAGTTGACCGCCGCAAACATCTCGCCGATGTAGAAGCGCGCGTGCGGCGGGATAAGGTATCCGGTGTTGTTGAGCAACGTGCGGAAGTCGCCGCCCGGCACGAACTCCATGGCCAAGTACACTTTTTCCGCGTCCTGGAACGCATACAACAACTTGACCAACCACTCGGACCGCGTGTTGGTCAAGATGTCGCGCTCGGTCAACACGTGTCTAGTTTCGTCGAGCTTCACCAAGAGCTTCTTATTGAGGATCTTCAACGCACAGATCTCGCGCGTGTCCTTCTTCTTGGCCAAGAACACCTGGCCGTAGCCGCCCTGGCCCACCTGTGTGATCATCTCGAAGTCCTTGTGCTTCGGCTTGAGCCGGCGCTTACGCAAAAGCGCGCGCTCCCTACCTACGTAATTTTTCCACTCGAGCTGCTGCCTTCGTGGATTTTGTGCGTACGTTGGGTCGTTTTGCAACCGCGCCTCCACCATTTTCGCTCTCTCGTGTCTCAGGATCACGTAGTCGAACATGTCGCAGTAGTAGTCCAAAAAATAGAGCTGCGCCACCGACGTGAGCCGCTTTGTTTTGGAGCTGCTGGCGCGGTTGTGAAAATCTGGCGGCAAATTGGAGTTGGCGGGCTGAAGCTGGGAAATGTTGTTGTGGAGTTTCAAGTTGTGTGCCCGTGGCGTCAACGGCTGGAGCTTTTTCTGGTACGGCGACATGTGGAGCACCAGTTTCGTGGGCGAGTTGGCGGGGGTGATATTTTCCTTGTCAAAAGGCAGCTTTTTGGGCGTTCTGAAACTGTCGATGTCCATCATATTGGACAGGAACGAGACGTTTTCAAGCGTCTGCGAGATATCGCTGACATCGATGTCGTGGCGGGGGGACCGGAAGTAAGCCATGAAGAAGAGTGGTGTATTGACAGAATTTGTGGGGGTTTAAGACTTCTTTGTGTTGATAAATGCGACTATTTGGGAAATTTGCGCGTTCTCTGTATTGATCTGGGATGAAGACTGTATTCAGGCGCACCAGAATAAGGGTCCGCCTGAGGGGGGATGCCAATAATCTTGAAGTCAAAGTACGGAAAACTGATTTTGCTGTTCATTAAATTTCACTCCACTGGAGAATGTCTTCTTCTGGGAAGAACTGCAGCTATTTTGTTTCCGTGGAAGCGTTCCATTCTTGACAAAGGTGCTGCCAGTCGACTTTAATTTCACTTACTGGCCAAGGATTCCAACAGAGTCTTGTTGAGAAGTGCCACTGAAACCTCAAAAGTGTGCTGCAAATGTTCCCATTTCGCATTTTACTGAGCACTTCGTGCTGTATCTTGACTTCCGCAAAACAGTACTAATTATTCAACGAATTGCAGCGTTAACGGAACGTTTGGGAGATAAATTGTGTGCTCGAAAGCAAGCATGCTGTGTGTTTAGGACGAGTATTCGACTCATAATCGCTGCGGAACAATGGCCAAGGGAAGAGCTCTTTTCGGTGTGGATGGTTTATTGCTTTGCGGATGCCATTTTCAATTTTTCAAAGTGGAATTTGCAAACATTAACTTCCAAAATACCGAATGATGTGAGAATTCGCAACATGTGTATTGCGTGCCATAATGAGAAAACGCAATTGGATTCCTTGGGAGAAGACTTAGCACTTTCCAATTTGTTTTTGGAAGTTACAACAGAAGTATGAGATTCTGATTCTGAACGAATTTCGGTTTAGGTTGTTTTCCAGATTGGGGCCCGAAAAGGCATTCTCCAGGACATCTCGGTTACGGGTGTTCGAGTTCTAGCAGGAAAATGCATGACAGTGGTCGTGGGTCCTGCTGGTATGGTCGGGTTGGGGTTAAATTCGAGTGGAATAATTGGTAAATTGGTAGTCAAATCGTGGTAAGATTAGTGTTCTGGTATACGTGGATGCTAGAAGCGGTAAGGTGCTGGCATCTTTCAAAGTGCTGGATATCCAAAGCAACATCTGTCCAACCTTGATTGAATCCAAATTAGGTAATCGTCTCAGACAGTTTCGCATATGCACATGCGCCAAATCATGCACAACATACTCCTCATTTGCACCCATCAAGCGACCCACCAAGAGCATGGAATCCCAGAAAATAGACTCAGAAACCAACTGAACGTTCTGCCGCCATCTTAAGCCCAGCAAAAATCTCCACCACGATCGTCTTTTGGCATGTGGCAGAAATGTGGGGATCACATGCGCTCCTAATCCAACATTCAGGTCCATATAAATCCAACAAAGTCACCTCAATCAACCACATTCTCAACATGTCCAAGTACGCTTTGATTACGGGTGCCTCGTCTGGCATCGGCTACCAGATGGCTATTTCTCTCCACAAGAGAGGCTACTCCATCATTGGAGTGAGTCCCGAACGAGACCTCTGGGGCATGAAACCGTTGCAGCAGCAAATCGGCCTCATTCCCATTGCCTGTGACATCTCCAAACCAAAGGAGGTGGAGGCCACTGCTGAACAGGTTCATCAGATTACCGGAGGGGTCTTGCATATTTTGTATAACAACGCAGGCATCAGCAATCTTGGCGGCCCGGCCATCGAGTACGACGACGACAAATTGCGCTTGCTTTTCGATGTCAACGTTTTGGGCCACATGTACATGACTAAGTATATGAGCGACATGGTGATTGCGGCGAAGGGAGCGATTGTTTTCACCAGTTCAGTTGCTGCACGTGCCCCTCTCTCGTGGGTTTCCGCCTACTGTGCCACCAAGGCAGCTATTGACCAGTATGCGTTCGTTTTGCGTGGAGAAATGGCACCTTTTGGAGTCAGGGTACACAGTGTGATCACGGGCGGAGTTAATACCGCCATCTGCGACCCGTTGAGCTCTCCGACCTTGCTTACGGGTCGGTACGATGTTCCAGGAATCTACGAAAGTATCTTGGCGTCTGCCAACATGAGCAGAAACCCGAGAACCAGCATCAGTGCCGAAAAGTACGCAGAGGGAGTAGCGTCGCAGATCACAAAACGGAGAGACGTGGGGTTCAACATCTACCAAGGATACATGTCGTATTTGCTTCATTTCTTCCGGTGGTACTTTCCTGTTTGGTTAGTGGAGTTTGGTGTGCAGTGGCATTTCAAGCAGTGGTCGGTGCTCCGGAAAATCCGGGAGCTTGTGAGGATAAAGGACCGTGCCAAGAAGACGACGTGAGGAGAAAGATGCGTCGCAGGCATCGGTCATGCTGTTCTGTTTTACTAACCACATTTAATTGTTCGAGGATTTTTCGGAATAGCACAAGGTTTTTTGCCAAGTGGCACCCAACGGAGATGTCGATTATGATTATTCTTGTAGAGAAAGTCAAAAACAAATGGCTCAGAAGTCTAATCACTTCGGAAGAAAAACTGAATTCCATTAGCATCGGGAAAAACTGTAGCAAATTTGTCGTCCCATTGTTGAAAACCTGAGTGGCTTATTTCTTCCCAGATAATTTCTGATTGCCCAGCGGGAGATTCGGTCACAGACGAGATTCAATTACATGCTGAGTATTCAAATCTGAGCAGCTTCGCGTGAACAGCATTGTCAACTAGGCGTATGTCACTTCCGCAAATTCTTCTATCGACGAAAGACGCTTTAGAAAATTGAAGAACCAGTATCGAAGGAGTTCCGAATGGTTGAGACCTTGATTATTGCTTACAACTACTCTTCACTTCTTGCATCTCGCGGTGCCCAATCACACGCACCTCAGTTCGGATTTACATTGTTTCTCAAATTTAATTTTCAACACTTTTAAGTTTGCAGCCCAACAAAAGATGAAGATATAGAGAAGCAGAAATAGATATAGAGAAACGCATAAAGATATCGAGAAACGGCAATTGAAATAGGATGTTGCATGACAAGCACCCGACTTCTCCATTTTGGGAACTCAGCTAATCGTTCCAGGAAGATGCGACCAATGTAAAAATGTGTACCTCTACACCACATTGTACCCCACAAATGGACACACCCGTACACCAAGTGGCCCCTCAGGTTAATGTCCGATGCACCTAAACTCCAGAAACAATAGGCTCCTGTGCAGGAATTGAAATGAATTCTGGCACCACAAATGACGCCATACTTCAGGCCAGACGCAGCGACCTACACCTGACTGCCCGTTGCCCGCAGGAAACTTCCGTGCTAAGAAAACGGAATTAGCGACCCCACAAACCGCCCGGGTTTTGGCTCGGAGTTGCAAGTGGAGTTCCGCAGGTGTAGATAGCCGTCTGAGTTCCGAGGGCCCTCCACATCTCCCCACTGAGTCGGCCCAGTGGACCGAAGAAAACCAGTCTCAGAAATTTCTGAATACACATGGCGTCGGAAGACTTCTCACCACCGCCCACACCCAACGAGTCGTATTGCCTCGTCGCATCGCACAACGAACCATTTCGGCACACGTGATCGCAAGTCCGAACCGGTGCGGGTGCGCCATCATATTCCGGTCAACTCGGGTGTTCCTGCCCTCGGCCACCCCACTCCATTTCCGGTGTTACCAACTTCTATATAAAACACACCGAACCCCAGGAAAACTACCACCAACAAAAATGGCTGACTTGGAATCGCAACAACCACAGGAACACACACTCATCGTGGAACAGAAAGGCGCATCGGGCGCATCGCCCTCTAGCAACGCCAACATCACTCGTGTCGTTCACGACGAAGAGTACATTCAGTTTGGCAACGAAAAATTCTTGAAATCCGAACTTACTCAGGCTTTCGGGGGTACGCTCAACCCCGGTTTGAGTCCTCCTCCAAAACACAACTTTGCCAATCCGGCTCCATTGGGGTTGTCTGCGTTCGCCTTGACCACGTTCGTTCTTTCTTTGATCAACTGTGAGGCCCGTGGCGTGACCATTCCAAACGTGGTAGTGGGCTTGGCCTTTTTCTACGGAGGTGCTGCACAATTTGTGGCCGGTATGTTTGAACTCGCTGTGGCCAACACTTTTGGTGCTGTGGCCTTGGCTTCGTACGCAGGATTCTGGTGTTCCTGGGCTTCTATCCAGGTGGACTCATTCGGCATTCTTGCTGCGTACGAAGACGACCCCACCCAGTTGCGGTACGCCATTGGGCTCTTCCTCGTGGGCTGGTTCATCTTCACATTTTTCATGTGCCTTATGACGTTGAAGTCCACGGTGGCGTTCTTTTTGTTGTTCTTTTTCTTGGACGTTACCTTCTTGTTGTTGGCTATTTCGGAGTTCCAGGGTTCGGTTCCTGTCAAGAAAGCAGGGGGTGTGTTCGGAGTGATCACGGCCTTTATAGCCTGGTACAACGCCTACGCCGGTATTGCGAACGAGCAGAATTCGTACATCACCGTCAAGGCAATTCAGTTGCCCGACTTGCAGGTCAAGAGGGACTAATTTTCTTCTGTTTGTCCGAGATTTTCCATACGTGTCGTTTAATGAATATTTAACCGCTAAAGATGGTGCTATTCTACGAGATTTGCCCGGGGAGCTGTAATTCAGTATGGTCGTAACTCCGATTTTGTGGGGACCTTAAATTATCTAGCACATGACTTCATGTCACATGGTCCTCACATGACAAGATGCTTCAGTATCAACCTGCAACACCAACACCATGGAAGGGTTGGAGCAGTCTTTGACCGTGAAGCTTGTGAAGCAGGAGGATCTCGAGACTTCGATCACGAAGAGAGCCAACCAAGCTCTCGTCGAAAAAGAGGCAGAACTCGATGAGAAAAGACTCCAGAAAGCCACCGCTGACTTGGAGAAGACCACACGCAAACTCAAGACTTTGCAGAGCCGACTTGCCAATCCAAGAACGAAAATTTCGCTGAGAAAACAACTAAGAGACGAAATCGCATGGTTTGAAGAAAACGAGTTCAAGCCTCTCCAGCAGGACGTGGAGGACATCCAGAACCGGCTTCGAGAGAACAGGGCACTGTTGCAAACGGAACCTGGCGACAAAACAACGGGAGACCAGATGCCCGGGGAATCGGAGCGTGATTTTTTGATCAGAACAGGAAAAATCACTGCCTTTGGCAGTTCCAATGCGTTTGTTTCGTCTGGAGAAGACTTGCAGTCACATGTGTTTCTACGGGCGCCGGGGTTTGGGCAGTCGAAGCCGGGATACCAGACTGAAGCAGTAATTAAAGTTGAAGATGATGTGGAAGTGGAAGACGAGGAGGAAAAGGAAGACGAAGACAACGACGACCAAGAGGAAGTTCATGTTCGAAAGAGAAAGGCAGACCTCGAATCGGAGTACGAGGAAGAACAGGAAGAAGAAGACATGGACTTGGATAGCGAAGACATAAAGTCTGTGACTTATCCAGAACTGGGTCTGGGTCTCAGAAACGTGGATGACGGAGACGAAGATGTGTACCAGCGAAGACTCCAGGAATGGGTCGAAAGACGATCACAGCTACGAAGTCAATCGGATTCAGAATCAGGGGAATCACCCAACTCACAGAAACCAAATGAGGCAGAGTGGCACAAACCTCACCCCACCATTGCCGATGCAGTTCTAGACTCGAACTTTAGACTCCCCGGAGACGTCTACCCGTCCCTTTTTGAGTACCAGAAGACCTGTGTCCAATGGCTCTGGGAACTCTATTCGCAGAAAACCGGAGGTGTGATTGGAGACGAGATGGGGTTGGGTAAGACCATTCAAATCATTGCGTTCTTGGCTGGCCTCCACTACTCTGGACTCCTAGAAAAACCCGTTTTGGTGGTTGTTCCAGCGACCGTTTTGAACCAGTGGGTAAATGAATTCCATCGGTGGTGGCCTCCTCTTCGGTGCGTGATTCTCCACAGCATTGGCTCGGGGATGTCTCGAAGCTCCATTCGAACCGAGGAACAGCTCGAAGCGCATTTAGAGAACGAAGATGTGGACATCAGCAAACGCACGGCCAATAACCAGATCAATGCAAAAGAAATCGTCGACAGGGTCTTGGAAAAGGGCCACGTTTTGGTCACCACGTACGTGGGGCTCCGCATTTACTCGAAGTACATTCTTCCGCACGAATGGGGTTATGCTGTTTTGGACGAGGGCCACAAGATCCGAAACCCAAACTCCGAGATTTCGCTCGCATGCAAGCGAATCAAGACCTACAACAGAATCATCTTGTCTGGCACACCGATCCAGAACAACTTGATCGAGTTGTGGTCGCTCTTCGACTTTGTATTTCCTGGCCGGTTGGGCACACTTCCTGTATTCGAGCAGCAGTTTGCCATTCCGATCAATATGGGAGGATATGCCAACGCTTCAAACGTGCAAGTGCAAACGGGGTACAAGTGTGCCGTTATTTTGCGAGACATGATCTCGCCGTACTTGTTGCGGCGTCTCAAGGTGGACGTTGCGCAGGATTTGCCCAAGAAGAACGAAATGGTGTTGTTTGTCAAGTTGACGCAGTTCCAGCAGGAATTGTACGAAAAGTTCTTGGGAAGTGAGGATGTGGGTGCCATCTTGAAGGGCAAGCGGAACGTGTTGATGGGAGTTGACATGCTTCGAAAGATTTGCAATCATCCTGATTTGATCGACCGAGAGCTTTTGCAGAAAAAGCGAGACTACCACTACGGAAATCCGGTGAAGTCGGGGAAAATGCAAGTGCTCAAGAATTTGTTGCAGCTCTGGCAGCAGCAGGGCCATCGCACGTTGCTCTTCTGTCAAACCAAGCAGATGTTGGACATATTAGAGAAGTTCGTGGCCAACTTGAACAGAATTGATCCGGACGGAAACGAATTACACTCCGAAGACAACTTCCATTATTTGCGCATGGACGGCTCGACTGCGATTGCAAAGAGACAACAATTGGTGGACACCTTCAACACCAATCTCTACTATGACGTTTTTTTGCTCACCACCAAAGTTGGAGGTCTTGGTGTGAATCTTACCGGAGCGGACAGGGTGATCATCTACGATCCAGATTGGAATCCGTCGACAGACATACAAGCCCGTGAAAGAGCCTGGAGATTGGGCCAAACGAAAGACATAACCATTTACAGGTTGATGACTGCAGGAACCATCGAAGAAAAGATCTACCACCGACAGATCTTCAAGACATTCCTCACCAACAAGATTCTCAAGGACCCGAAACAACGTCGGTTTTTCAAATTGAACGATCTTCACGACTTGTTCACTCTTGGCGATCCGGACGAAAAAGGAACTGAGACCGGAGATTTGTTCAGTGGAAGCGAACGAACGTTTGGAGGAGCCAAAGAAAGGAAATCAAACCGGCTCACAAAGACAAGTAAGAACGACGACGACTTGTACCAAGTGGCCAATATCATGGGGGTCTCTAAATTGGACAAATTCCTTGGTGACGAGGAAGAAGCCGAAGACCAAAAGAAAGACGAGAGCATGCTCATGGACGGAATCTTCGGCAATACGGGGGTCGTCCACAGTACTTTGCAACACGATGAAATTGTGGACTCGTCTCACCATGAAATCAGCATCGTTGAAAGGGAAGCTAATCGAGTGGCTCGAGATGCGGCTGAAGCACTTCGGAAATCTCGAATCATGGCCAGAAAAACGAAAGTGGGTACTCCTACATGGACAGGAAAATTCGGAGTTGCCGGCAGATTTGGACCCAAACCCTCCAGAACGACGTCTCCGTTCGGTTCCAAGACAATATCCAAAACGCTGTCTCCAGCACCTAAAGTGGCCAATGCATTGTCTTCTTCGTCGATTTTAAGTGAATTGAGACTGCAGAAGTCTGCAGACGCTTCCAAATTTTCGTTTGGAAAAACAAGAGCAACTTCTGCTCCAGAACACAATAAGCAGGAGCTCCTCAACCATTTGGTGGAGTACTTGTCCTCGCAGCCATCTGGGTTCAGCAAGTCCAACGAAATACTCCAATCGCTTCCCAAATCAGTCAACCTCAAAAATGAAAAGGAAATGGTCATGATAAGATCGCTTTTGCGTGAAGCTGCCGATTGGAAAGCTGGAGACAAGGGTTGGCAACTCAAAGAATCGTTCAAACCCACATAATTGCACCTAAAGCATCCTCCTTCCTGCACTTAGAAATCCGGTCCGACTGAACCGCGACTTCCGGCCCTGCATAATCACGATGATTTTGATTTCGAAGTATGTAACTTCTCCACTGCCCCAAGCCATTAGACGGCCATTCTTCCCTCCATGCTTGGCGTATTCCGATTGGCGAGAAACTACGCCACCAAAATCGTGGAAAAGTGTCCTGCTCCTATGTACGATACAGGCTGCACGTACTGCAAGCTACCAACTTTTCCAGCTGACAAACAGATCAACCATGACCACAATTTGAATGGAACTTCTGCTCTTCCATGGAAACACGTTCTTGTGTTTCTGCACGGAATCACCGATTTCAGTGCCATGCCTTCCAAAATCGAGATGATTCCCAATACTTTGGCTGGAGAGTTCACAGTGCTTAGGAAGCTTCTAAGTCCGGTACACCCAGTGATTGTCTCAAATGCATTAGTTCCAGGATTTAATGTGGAAGCCACTTCAAAGCAGAAAGTATATCTATATCCAGACAATAAGGTGGTGGAGTTTGAGATGGAGCACTTGGAGCAATTTGCTGAGCATTATTTAATACCAGAACCGGCAGAAGCCGTTCCGGAAACCTACAATCCGTTTGCTTCTGGCGCAAAGAAGGTTGCAAGAACGCGGGTTGACCATTCTGAGTTGTTCAAGGAATCAGAAATGGACAAGAACTTGGTGTTGATCTGTGGCCACACTCAGCGAGACGTAAGGTGTGGATTGTTGGCCCCAATCTTAGAGAAGGAGTTCCACAAGGTCTTGGAGCATGAAAAGCTAGATGACGACGTGAAGGTAGGGCTCATTTCACACGTTGGAGGACATGCATATGCTGGAAACGTGCTTTATTTCCCCAGGGACTGTTCGGATTTCCCAGTAGTGTGGTATGGAAGAGTTTTTTCGGAGTCAGTGCAAGGTATCGTGAAAGAGACGATCCAAGAGGGCAGAATTATTAAGGAATTGTACCGAGGAGACCTTTGATCGTGGAGCAGATCAAATCGGCTGCACCCAGAAGCTGTTCCTCGATGGTGGGTTGAGTTTGCACTTTGTCCTTGGTTAGGTCTCACCGACCTTGCATTTACTACCCCTGCACTTTCATGTGGAGACAGGATGGATTACATGAAGATCTACTTAGCCTGGTTATTGCAACTTAGCAGTGGAGGTGAGAAGCGATGGTTCCAAACTCTAAAAACGAAATGAAGCATATCTTGAAAACTCTGCGATTCTATGCACGGAATGGACAGAAGCTCTCCCGAAATGAAGCTTATCTTGAAAACTTACCAAGAATATAGAAGCCAAAAACCCTCAGGCCGAACAATAGAAACACAAGATCCAGATTCTCTCGTAGAAGTCCTTGGAAACGAACTTGACGGTGCGTCTCCCCGGATACCAAAAATGAACAACGGGTCGATGACTTCAACTCTCCTGGACCTACCAAAAAGGTTGCCCGGGACACGCGCAGGTGACTTCTTGAAAATCGGGCCAACAGACATTAGTACCGCCATGCCTCGGGGGCCAGGTTCTAAGATAACACCGCATCTCAAACTATTGTTTATGCGCTTTCGCGCAAGGGTGCATTATCGATTCAACGGCGACTGTAATCTATGCAAGATTGACACAAATCATGCACAATTCAGGAAACCATACACCAACAACCGGTCTTGGCTAGCGACTCGGAGGTGCTATGTGAAGTTAAATAACAGTCGCTTCGAGAGTCCAAGTCGCAGGATACTACCATGTTCCTCGGTGCCAACCTGTGCTGTCGTTTGTTTTCTTTGGTGACTGACGGCCATTGGCCATAGTGAAACGCCAATTTTTATACTTGTTTCTTCGTATCTCTGGGAGAGAAAATGAACAAGCGGAGCGCCCGAGAATATTGTTTGAGGGCCTTGTTCCTCCCCTTCATAACTCCCTCTCTTATCACAAGTACTCATACGTCATACACCGTATTAATGCATATTGGATGTGCGACATGCGGAATCAGCAAACGTTTCGTAATCTTGGCCCACGCGGAACCACAGCAACTACATTTAAACGCTCCCTTCTGTCGCTGGGCAACAATCGAATTGATGCAGACTATGCAGTTTGGGCTGCCGTTACCCGTCAGTGACGCGGATATTGCATTGCGCACACCTTCTGATTGGCCCTCGCTAAGCTTCTGCCTGAAAACAGATCAGATTCACAAATCGCGCCCTCTAGGTTTCGCTCCAAGGCGGAAGCATGTAAACATCCTGACAACAATCGAAAAACAGCGCGAGCCCGCGACCCTCACATCCACCTGCAATCCACATATGTCGACGCAGCATGGCGCAAGTTTCAAAACAATGCGAACACGCAAAGCGCGTCTACTGCAACAGCGGGAAGCTACCGACGCCCCCAATATACCGGAAGGTTGGCAACCTGCAGACGTTCGTTTTACTACAATCAATCTGTTGCATGAATAGCCTCTCAACGGAGACTTTGAGCGCACCACACAACATGCCAATGCAAGTACTGGGGCATCCACCAACGTCCCGGCATTTTTGTCCTTAGGACTCAGTTCGAAGCACGATACTGTCGTTGCGCTCCCATGTTTCACATATCGACCCCGCGTACGCCTTCATTTTGGATGCAGCTCGGAATGCCAATCATCACTGGAATCTGGTATCGTTGGTGCTATGCTAGACGCATATCAGCAATGGAGCAGCTATGTGCTTTCAGCCCGCAGAAGATTTACACGTCGCATTGTCGTTATTTGACATGGCTATAATCACCTTTGACCCTCGGGGATCACCTCACAAATCCCTGAGCCTCGTCCAATGGAAACGAGTGTAAATATACGAAGTTGAAGCCTGTCTTGTGCACACCTCTCGTAGCATGTTTTGATAATGAAATTGTTGGAACCGAAACCTCGAACCCAAGCGAGACCCCGCGCATGTAACCATTGCACTCCGGGTTGGATCTCACACGCATGCATATGTGGACCAGATCGTTAGCACAAAAATACACAAAGGTTGACACCATACAGAACCGAGAAGAACGCCACAATTCAAACTCTAAGGCCCCCACAAGCGGCCCCGATTGACAGCATGAGCAACTCAATGCACACCTTGCCTCTTCTAGTGCAGAAATACGCCAGGTCAGGCGAGGTGAACAAACTTCAAGAAAACAACACCAATGCGTCGCATCATATTGCATGTAGATAACAGAAAGTCATGATTCTGCATAGCATTGAGTGGTGAAGAACTTCCACGAGAATTTGCGAGGTCAATTTTCCACGCGCTGCCGGAACATGCAGCCGAATCCCTTTTGAGACACTCCGCGCTTACGAACCCAAAAGCAGTATTCAAGCCGGGAGGCTGTATGCCGGCCTTGCACTCCCCTCGGGCGCGTGACGGCATGACCATACTAAATTAACCGACTTTACCGCTGAGCATGCAAGAAGCGAGGACAACTAAATACACAACAGCGCAAAAACTTGAGGGAAAAGCATGAACAACTAACAATCCGCGTAATTTCATGCCGAGACCGAATGTTATTCTTGCAAGGGGCTAGAGCCATTTATCAACGACGAACCAAGACAATTCTGGCTCATGTTACATTGCATTGCAGCGCATGCAACAACGCATGCAAAATTCGCGCCACTTGAAAGGCAAAACAGCTTGGCTCGGGGTTGAATTAAGCAACAAAAACAAAGTAATAGCCTCGTGAGAGCCGTTGCCAATAGCCCCCAAGCAACTTCGCCTAGAGCCCCCTAGGTCCTGGTAACCATGCGAAGTTGCGGTCATGCGCAATGCACCGGCTCGGGATAATCAGGATGAATAGGGATATTAACCACCTGCATGCGGGAAGATGGGGTGATCGGCCGCGGCGCGGATGTGCATGCAAGGCGCAGCAAAAGCGCCAGCCAATAGACGGTGCCACATGGCCGCAGGGCGCTGCTGTGCATGCATGACTTAGCACATCGGACAGCAGGCTTATTTCTCCTGTGCAGAGAGGCGGCAGCAGAGATGTGGTAGTCTGTTGATTAACATTTGTTCATTGCATCTTGGTTAGCGTGTCTCACTTTTCCTGACTTGTTTTTCCCAGAAAACAACCTCTCTCTTTTCCCCAATCGATTCTCGGACTTGTCCCTTACCGCACCACTCCCATAAACCGTCTGTTTACAGGCAGAGTTGACCATCCACCAAAAGTCTCCCAAATCGACAAACTCTCCCAGTCGATTTCGGCACCCATGTCCACCCAGCAGTATTCCCAGATCCCCACGTCTTACTACGGCCTGGAACACTACCCGTACCAGCAGTATATGAACGGAACCCAGGGCCAACCTCTGGGCCAACCCCAGGGCCAACAACAGCAGACCCAGACTCAGCAACAAGGACAAACCCAACAATCGCAACCCCAGGGCCAACCTGTAACCCAGCAACTGTTGCAGGCCTCCCAGTACCAGCAGCCCTACGGCCTGTACTACATGTTGAATAATCAGCAACCCCACCCCGGGCAAACTGGCCAGTACCACTACCAGCAGCAACAACAGCAACAACAGCAGCCACAGGCACAGGGCCAGCAGGCGCTGGAGTACGCCCACTACCCCGGCTACTCACTGAGCCAGCCCTACGGAGGCCAGTATGTGTACAACCAACCGCCAGCGCAGGTGTACGCGCCAGGCCAGGCACAAGCACAGGCACAGGCACAGGGCCAAAATGCACAAACCGCCCCCGCGCAGACCGCCTCTGCCGCGCAGCCTGCGGTGCCCGCAGCAGCGCCTGCTGCAGCACCACCCGCGTCGGCCAAGTCATCTGTTGCGTCCGACACCTTGGGCCCCACCAGCTCCACCGTAGGCCAGTACCAGCCGCCCGGGATCCGCCCGCGCGTGACCACCACCATGTGGGAGGACGAGAAGACGTTGTGCTACCAGGTGGACGCCAACAACGTGTCGGTGGTGCGGCGCGCAGACAACAACATGATCAACGGCACCAAGCTCTTGAACGTGGCACAGATGACGCGCGGCCGGCGTGACGGCATCTTGAAGCTGGAGAAAATGCGCCATGTGGTGAAGATCGGGTCGATGCACCTCAAGGGCGTGTGGATTCCCTTCGAGCGCGCGTTGGCCATGGCACAGCGCGAGGGCATCGTGGACTTGTTGTATCCGTTGTTCGTGCGTGACATCAAGCGCGTTATCCTGACGGGCGTCACGCCCACTGCACAGGCGGGGCTGACTGCGTCCACTGCCACCAAATCCACGCCGCTCGTCCTGAACGGCTCATATCCGGCTGCCCTGAACAGCATGGCCTACTACCAGCAGCATCCAACGCAGTACCCGCCTGCAGCCCTGGCTGTTTCCACCAACGCTAACGGATTGGGAATCTCCGACGGCGCCGCTGCAGCCACCTCCGCCGCACCCGTGGCCCAGCAGCAGCTCTACGGCTACTCGCAGCCATACTATAACCAGTCGTACTATGCCTACAACCAGCTGACTGGTGCCGCCGCCACGGGAGGCTCCAACTACTCGCTGTATGGTGGAGCGCAGGCCCCAGTGTATCTGTCGTATGGCTACCAGCAGCCAGGACAGGCATCTTATGCTACAGCTCAGCAGCTGCCTCAGCAGGCTTCCCCTCAAGGTGACAAGAAAGAGTTGAAGAAGGAGGGCGGAGAAAAGGGAAAGTAGCCGTGTATCATAGCTCCGTGGTTAATGTATAGTAGTAGAAGTGCTGATAATTGTTGAAGGGAACTGTAGAAGTTGAACAGTAGAATTTGTATTGTTGAGAGAAGGTTGTACGTTGGTGTAGAGTAAGCCTTTGTAGACATGCATTGGGCCGTACATGCCACAGGATACAGGCGCATGCAGTCGAAAACAACCTCCTGCCACATTGCCAGGGTGCTCGCCACCACGTGGCGAGGACAGGTGCACTTTGAAAATCGTTGATCTCGAAAACTGCCAATATTGGCGCTATGTGTGCATTGCCGAGTGCCTCGAGGCACATCAGGGGAAAATATGCGAAGGACCCTACATGCATCAAACTGGAAGCCGCCTGGTGCTGAGAAGTGACGCACGCTCACGCATGCAAGTGGAGCGCGCAGTTATCAGCCTTTCACAGGGAATCACATACCAACGGCCCTTGACTTAAGTTCCTCACACATTGTTGCACTTCCTGCCAGAGGGTCCTGATGTTCATACGTGGAAGGCGAGAAAGCGGCTGAGCGGGTGAAACGGGATGAAACGGGGTGAACGGGGTGAACGGGGTGAGACGGGTAATTTTCGGAGTGATTTGTGGGAGATCTCTGTTATACGGTACTCTGGTCCAAGAAAAGTTGACAGCTGTTGAGTGCATTTATCTACCATGTGCATTCCGTGTTCATAGAAAGACCCTGCTATAGAATCGGAAACAGCACATCAGGCATGGAAGGGCATGGAAGGAAGCCACTCTCTCCCTTATGAAATGCGCAGTCAGTTATGCAGAAGACCTGCTTTTTCTATGGTCTACATAGACAAAGGAGCAAGAATAGTTAAGTGCAAGTTGAACATTCATGAAAAGGGTGACAGGATACACCCTAGTGCAATCTCATAACAATTTCGTAGTTTTTAAGGCGTTGCTGAGAATGTAGAACTCTCAGAAGACCAATGGAGCAGGGCATTTGGAGGAAATGTGGATCCTCTCCTAGAACTAGCCACAAGTTCCGTCACTCCGGTCCGTGGCACTTGAACCAACACGAACAGCTTCTGCTTTACGTCTCACCTGCTTCGTCTCACCCGCTTCCCCTCACCTACTTCCCCTCTCTCTTGCCTAATCATCTTTCGATCTGGGCTCAGACTCAGTCAACCCATCGTAAGCCGCCTGCATGCCTTCCAACTGCTTCTTGAACGTAGCAATATCACGCTCCTTGAGCTTGATCAAGTCGCGGTAGTTGTCGGCCTGCTCTGCGTCAGTTTTGACTTCCTTCAGGGCCCTGGAAAATTCTCTGGCCTCCGATTCCTTCTTCACCAACTTCCGCAAAATGGAAACAACAGTGGCAATTGCCACCTCCAAGTACAACACCGCTCCAGTAATGTAGAGGTTACGCTGCGCAAAGAACTTCGATGCAAGCTGGTCACTGGTCATTCCAGCTACCTGCGTGGAGTTGAAAGCAGCAAAATGGTTCTCCTTGTGAGCGTACCGCTTGAGTTTGTTGAGGCAGTCCACAAATTGAAGCCCCAATAGCATCGTCACGAAAATAACCCCAACTTTGAAGTTTACGCTCTTCTGAAGGGCGTCACATCCTTTGAGAAGTCTCACCCGGAAAACATGTGGCAAAGGCAAGAGCAACAAGAGGAGGAACGCCATTTGGCCCATAAGGACGCCGAAAACAAGGGACATCTGAATACTCATCTTGACAAAGTACTATCTGGGTTACTGTTGGTGTGCTGCGAATACCTCTGGTGAGTATATGTGAATACTTGGTGGTTCAATATGCGATTTCTGGTGCAGGAGATGTTGCTACAGAAGATCCAAAATGCCTGAAGATGTGCAATTGACGGCGATGTGCAGGAACGGCCGAAGCATGCAAAGGTGCAAATGTTAACGCAAGTACATGCACCTCTAGAGCCCTGTAACCTTCTTGGCATAGAAATAGGACATTATGCTGAAGAGGGAAATGCCGACCAAGATGCCGTTAAACCACGTCAACCCTTCATGGTCCTGGCCGGGAACAATGCAGTTCATTCCCCACAATCCGGTGACAACGTTGATCGGCAACACGATGGTACCCAAAATGGTAATCTTTCCCAAAACGTCGTTGGTGTCGTTGTTCACTTTGGTCATATCAATGTTGATCTGTGCCAAGTAGTTAGAATGACTTCGTGCCAACAACTTCTCGTAGTGGTTGAGAGACTGCACCATGGTCACAATGTGGTCTTGAATGTCTCCCAAGTACATGAAAATCTCCTGTCTCAGAGCCAACCGGGTGTTTCTAGAACCAAAGTCTCCAAGATGCATGGTGAGCTGGTCATTGTCACTGAATCTCTTACTGAACCCTTTAATGACGTCTGCTTTCGACCCCAATAGCCTCATCACGGACATCACTCTCTTGCGGCATTCGCCAATGCGTCTCAACATATCACCCTTCCGCTTCCAGGCCACAATCTTCAGCAGAGTCGACTTCGAGCTGCGTGTGGTGGTTGTCCTAGTTCGGATGGATCCGATAGACGTGTAGTCTGCTCTGGAACCACGCTTCTTTAGATGCAAAAACTCTCTGCTGACCGGCTGTTCCACCACGGATTTGGATCTTTGGCGACGGTAGAAAACATCCGCACCAGTGTTTCTTGGAGGTCGGCGCTCGTGGAACTCGGCGTCCGTCACCAGGTCGTCCGAATCGTCCGAATCTTCACTGTCTCCAGAATGCATGCGCATGATCTCATCCTCAATGAGGTAAACCTCTGACTCGATGCTGTCGATCATGGGTGCAAACGAATCTGTGATGTCATCAATTAAGGCGTAGCAGATCCAATCGGTGGAAACAGTCAAGTGGTCCTTCAACATACGTGCACGACGACGCACGTTGATCGGGTGTGGGGTGGCATTAAAATGGAAAGTAAGAACTCCATGCTTGAAAATAATCATGTACATGTTCAAGGGGCACAATTCTCCACTGCGGATTTTCTTATTCTTGGACAAGGCCGAGGAGCCCACAGACAATTTCGTTCCCGAACGAGGACCACTGCTGTCGTCGCGACCCCACACTTTGGAAATGCGTTTCCAGATTCCAGCAGGTCTTTCCGCAACAAAGGATTCTTCGGATCTGCTGTATTCCAGAAGCTTGTTGAACTTCTTTTCGTGCTCCTTCAAGCGCTGCTTCCGGCGCTCGTAAACAATGTCGAAGGAAGAGAAGCAAATGAAATAATACTTCTTGAACACTTCCACCTTCTCGCGAGTTTCTCCCAAAAAAATGTCTTCAGTGGTCAAAGGATGAAGTCCAAACGTCTTGGAGAGAACTTTCATCTCTTCTTCCAGGGGGTCAAGGATATCCAACCAGAATGGAGTAATATGGGACTCGTTAGGAACCACAGAGTTTGTGGTGGTGGCAGGAGCTGTTCCTGTTCCGTGCACAGAAGCAGCTGGAGTGGACGAAACCTGCGGACTAGTCTTCGTTCCACCGCCCAAATTCCTCGGAATTCCCAGAAGAGGAGAAAGAAGGTTCGCTCCGTTTCCGTTTCCGTTTCCATTCGGTGCCGGCTCTTCTGGAACTGGTGTTTCGTGTCTGGTTTTTTCGGAGTAATGATGCGGTGCAAATAAGTCAAGCGTCGACGGTGCCGGAGCCTGCTCAACATTGTCGACCTTGGGTTTTTGAGTGACCAACCCAGAAAGGGTGGGCGACGAAATGGTGCCGTCCAAATCCTCCCGGAAGTAGGTGAAACGACACAAAGTGTCGGGTTTTCTATTGTTCAAGATGGTAGTGGCCCTCTCCTTGGTCTTTTTCCACGGTTGGATGTGCTGAAGTCTGACTCTAAACGACAGAGACTCCAGTCTAGCCAGCTCAGTCTCGTTGACCTCCACCAGACGCAAAAGCGGAGCTTCATCGTGATTTGGCAGAACATTCTCGTCCCGCGGAACCAGAGCAGACACTCTGCGTGCGACCGGGTAGTGGAAGTTCACGCCGTGTTCGCTGTGGTCCATTTCCAGCTGCAACTCCTCGAGCTCTTCCCGGATAAATTCGTCCAACGGGGCCAAATCCGGCCACAAAAGCGAGCTTTCTCTGTCCGGATCCATGAGCCCGTCGTAGTAGTCGGGAAAGCAAACGTCGTCCAACGACGTCAGGTCGCTCGAATGCTCCAGCGACGGATTCAGTTCGCCAAATTCTAACAGATCCAGTCTTCCACCATAACTACTGTGCGTGTCGTCTTCGTACGGCCTCGCGTGCGCCTGCTCTCGAGCAAACCGGTCCATATCTATGGCCACGGAACCGTAACGGGAATTTGGATCGTTCTGTTCAAGCATTGTCTGGAGATTTCGGTCTGTCAACGGAAGTGATTTATCGTGCCGAATTTCGCTCCGGTGCCGGGTCCGGGCGGGAGTGCCGCCAAAATTGGCATTGTTCAGCGTTCGGCGGTCGACGTAGGATCCCTGGTGGTTGTGGGGCGTTGTAAAGTATTCGTCTTCCGTGCCACAAGGCGGAGACCCCAGGGCTGGTGCCCTCTTCTTGCGGCGGTTCCTCTTGTTTTTGGAAGATTTCTTGGCCATGGTGAATTGAGATCGTGTCTGTGGACTCTGGAAAAGCTGGGATCAAAAGCAGGAACCAAGTGGGAAGTTTGCGACCTTGATATTGCTCAATGTGATGTGTACAGGTTTGTCTGGTGACAGTTTTCTGTCGGGCCGAACTTCGTGTCGGGATTTTGCAGTTGCTATTTTTGTGCAGTTGCTAATGATTTTTGCAGTTGATAATGTTTCGAGGTTTGCCAATTTTGTGGTCTGGGTTCTTTCAGCATCTCTGAAGGAAGCAAAGAAGCCGCACAGAAAGGTTATCAGTGGTGCATACAGTCAGACGGGCAGATAAGATGACAGTAGGTTTAGGTATTCGAACTTGGCGTCCTGTGTGTGAACAGCTGGCTCTGGAGAGGAAATGTCCTGGTTCTTCTACAATGCCATTGAGTCAATTTGTTCTATGGATGGCAATCGTGAGTCACGGACAGGTAGATCTGGAACACCTTCGATATCGCATCCACTGGAACAGTATTTCACGAAAATGGAGCATAACGCACTCATCCCGTAGCCACACAGTCGTTGATGTTCCTGGAGTCTTTTCTAGTCATCAATGCTCCTGGAAAAGATTCTATTTCCTGGTTTCCAGCATTCAATCTTCTTCCTCCTTCACTGCCGACGCTTGCTCAACATTCTCCTCCTGCACTGCCTTCGCCTCTACTTTCTTTCTCTCCACTTTCTTTTCCTCCTCGTCCTTTTCCTCCTCATCCTTTTCCTCTAATTCTTTCTCTCTCTTCTGCCTTTTGTCTCCCTTCAATTTGCTCAATGCGGCCGACACCTCCTGCTGTGCCTCCAACAACTTCAACCACGTCTCCTCCGTAAGCACAATTCCCTTCTTCCCCGGCTTTCTCTCCTGGGTGTCTTTTTCAATGTAGAACTCGCGAATGTCAACGAGGGAAACCCCATTGAACTGCCGAACACTCACCTGCTTTTTCTTGTCCAAATCAAACGTAAATACGTTTTCATTGTCGCTGGGTTCTTTCCGTTTGGCGGATTTCTTGAAAGCCATGGTGTGGAGCACAAACAAATTCTCCAAAACTCATATCAGCTGCGCACGTGACTAGTGGATGCCACTGGACCAGGTTTCGTCCAAAAAGTCTCCAAGCATCTCTTTAACTTCCCTGAAGATCTCCTCGTCGCTTTCTGCTTCCTTGCTTTGTCTGATCCCTTCATATGCGTCAATAGCCACCATCAATTCGGTCACACTGGAAACACCCAAGACAATGGAGGTCTTCTTATTCCATTTCAAATCTCCAGCATTTTGACCGACGGTGTCGAAAAGCCAGCGTTTCAAGGCAAACCTGGTGGCGATATCAGCAAGCTCCTGGTCTCTTTTCTTCAAAGTTCGAGCCACTTCGGCCACTATATCCTTCAATTCCTGACGAGCAGGATGGAAAGAATGAGTCACGTCAGAACGAAGCAACGACATGCTCAAAATGGACCCGTTCATGAGCTTCTGGATGCCGCACTTGTCGAAGAAGTCGTCGTACAAATCAAGCAATTTGGTGTTTTGGATGCATCCATTACAATACGACAAGATGGCGTCCAACGGGCCAATATCTGCCTTGTGTGTGGTGTTACACTCGAGTGCAACGTGGTACAAGAAATCAACGGGATACCCAGAAATTCCAAAGTTTCTGATGATGCCTTCTTCTTTGAGAGTCCGAAGCTCACGGAGAGCGTCGTAAATCTCCACCTCCTTCACAAACTCAATGTCGTGCATGTACACCAAGTCCAAGTACAGCGTGTGGAGCCTTTCCAATGACCGCAAGACCGATTTCCGGACCAGGGCTCGAGAATAGTCGAATTCATCCAACTGAACTCTTCCAGCTTTGGTGCAAATGAAGTAGGTTTCACGTGGCCAGTTGGTCATCTGCTGGAGAGCACCGCCCAACAATTCTTCGGACTTGCCGTAGTATGGGGAGGTGTCGAGAGCGATCAATCCTTTGGAGAAACCTGTTTCGAGAATCTCACGAATGGGAAGTTTGCTGGGGTCCTCAGCATACTGGGTGTTGAAGACAGCACCTCCGATGATGAGCGGAGGAAGATCGACGATCAGATATGGGGTGGGAACTTTGGAGGGGACGATGTTCATTGTGGTTGGTTAATAGAGTGCGAATTGCGTATATCAGAATTAGGTGCAAATTGGTGAGGTCTTTTTGCAGAAGGCCGGAGGAACGAGGAGCATGGAATTGGTCGAGCATTGGAATGTTGATTGATTTACAGCTTTCGGAAGATTTGTTGTTGAGATACATGCTCTCGGTTCAAAGAGCATATACCCTCCGTTCCAAGAATCATATTCTTCAATGAATCGTGTAGTCTTTTTTAAAGTATCACGCAGTCTCGGTTTAGACTATTCCATAGTTTCAGTTTAAAGTTTCAGGGAGTCTCAGTTTAAAGTCTTGCATAGTCTCAGATTAAAGTATCATGGAGTCTCATTTCAAACTATATACTCAGTTTATAGTTCCACGTCGTCTCAGAACTGAAGTCAAGAGAGGTCCCAAATACCACTTTGAAAACAGCGGTGTTTTCTTCAATTGATGGCTCATTGTTTGGATTTCAGCACTTGGATCGGAAGACAGAGGACAAATCATCAGGAAGCTACCACAGAAAATCCATTTCCCCAATTTTTTTCGGGATTGACCTGAAGCCTTATCTCTGTGAACAATGCTTACCGGTTCATAAGTTATCGTAAGCTGCCGCGATTCAAACACTCAGATTCCACAATACAGAAACAAATTCTACGGGGGACAATTGCCTCCGCAAAGAGCTTGCTCGGATGTCACGGTGAAGCACCCGGCCCTAATATTCATAGCCATTCATTAATAATTCACCAATCAGAATATATCATCTCCCTCCACAACATAATTGTAAGGAACCAATCCAACCTTTCCACGGTTGGCTCCACAGTTCTCTCCCAATTCGCACATGTACCAGTTGTCTTCCTGTTTGTGCACAACATACATGTGCCAGCCCTTTCGAAAAGAAAGCTCTCCATTCTCTCTTGAGTTGTAGGTGTATGTGGCCCTGGCTTTCGTATCGTACTTGCGGTGGGTCACTGGCGTCACTTTGCTCACCAACGAGTTCAAATTGACGTAAGATTTTGTCGGAGATTTCAGTAGTGATCTTTGCGGTTTCACGTTCCGAACAATAGTGCCTGTCAGGTCATCTGCACTGAAGCCAAGAGCAGTGTCCACCATGGACTTTGGTCTAGGTCTCGCTGCTGCTGGTTTTTCGGCCTGTGGTCTCGTTCTGTCTGGACTTCGGAACGAAATCGAATCGTACCTGGTAGCCACTTCGCTCGAGTCGTCCACATAATCTGAAGCAGGCATCGTTTGCACGAAAGTTTCCTGTGAGGGGAGTTGACTTGCTGCTCTGACAGAATGGCGGAACTGGCTGACATCTCCATTTCCTCCGGCATTCAAGTCTTCCAATGCTTTCGCAATGAAATCAATTGAAAAGTCTTTGGTGATGGGCACGTTTTTCTGGGGTGCTGGTTGGACAGGCTCCGGCAAGGCTCCAGTCATTTCACGCAGTTTTCTGTTGATCTGTTCTTGCACTTCATGTGCCAGACGCTCTTTGCGGCGTGGAGATGCCCAGCTTCTTCCTGTTTGAGAAGTGTAGTTAGTTGGGTTTGAGTAGTCCAGTCCGTGAGAATCATGGAGGTTGCTTCTTCTGTCGAAAACGTCTGCGTTGTCATCTGGACCAGAAGTGTATGCACTGTTTTGTGATGGCTGTTTGCGGAGTCCGAGTTTGTCCGGACTGAGCTCCGAAATTTCAAAATTGGGTGTGTTGTTCACCTTGAAAGTCGCTGGTGTGGGCGGCACAAGTGGTTCTTTGATGGCAGGAAGCGCTTTCTCTGCAGCCTTGGAGGGGGATCCTGATTTCCGGACCGGGCTGCCTGAGTAATTGGAACCAATCGTAGGACTCTGGCGAGAATCAAAGTCACCCTTCTTGGGAGGACTTCCAGTGCTTATTCCCGATTGCATTGAAAACGTTCTCGACAAGATATGGGAGAACTCTGGGTCCACGAACTCTGCCACTGTGAACTCTGAGCTTCGTTCCCCGTCATCGTCAAATCCATTCAAATAATCCACGAATTTAGGTGCATGGTTTATTTTGTTCCCTGTTCCATACGCTCCAGCAAAGTCGTGGACATCTTTAGGAGCTCCAACTTTGGCAAGGGAGGTTCTGGCCATATCCACCGACTGGTCCCAATCCACACAAAGGGAAGCCACATTGTTGCAAAAACTGAAGCAATTGAGCTTGCAAATCTGAATCCTCTCAATCTCCAATTGGTAAACGTTCAGAAGAGCAATGGCCCAGTCGCGGACCCAGATCTCGTGGATTTCTGAGCATTTATCAACTGCTTGATGATAACTTTTTCTGACGCTCTCATTCGTTTGTGTGAGCTTTTGGAGCTTTGCTGTGTTCTTATCGAGTTCTCTTCCCCAGGTTGTTTGACAGAGCAATTTGAGAGTCTTTATCTGGTTGCAATCGCTTCTGTACTTCTCCTTCGTTGCTTGTAAATGAGTAAAGTAGTCTCTCTTTCTGGACAATACTTTCTGCATGTGAGCCTCGATCTTGATAACGTTTCTGTGATAAATCTGGTAGAAGTTGTGGAGCTTCTCGTAGTTCAGAAGCGACACGCTGCGAATGAATTTGTTGCTTTGATTGACCATGTTTCCGCTCTCGATTTGGAGCTTTTCAAGGGCCATCTTGAGAGATCCGGTTTCTCCCGACCCCAATGTTGTTGTTTGGAGCAATTTGTCGAACTTCTTGTTGTATTCTCGATCAAAAGCAATTTTCTCTTTGTAGAAATGAAGAAGTTCTTGAAGTGTTGAAAGGGAATTCTTAAGACGACTCTGGATCACCTGGAACCCTGCGTCCTGCTGCCCCCAAAACTTGTTTACAAACTCTGTTTCTGAAGTCATGGCATGAATTGCAAAATGGATGTAACGTGGATTGCAAGTAAATGACTTATCCGCTCAGATAAAATTGGGGCAATAGACAGGAGGAATATTGGAGTTAATTCTCGTTTGTTTTTTTCCTCCAGGGTGGAGGTTTGTGAAGGTTTCATTTGTTTACTTACATCCTAAAACAGAAATCTAATGAAGCTTGATGCAGGTATAGACGGGAGAAAAACACCCGTGCATCTCAAGGTTTGGCTGTAAAAAGATACCGTTTGCTATATATTCTGCCTATTTGTCCATTTCAAAACATCTCTGAATATCCCTGCTCCTGAAGCATTTCTTCATTCTCACGCTTGTGGTAAACAATATTGAATTCTCTTGCCTGGAACCTGGAACTCTGTCGCTAGATATGGGCTAGCTAGCCAGAGCAAAACGAATGATTTGAGAATAAAAGAATTGAGATCGGCCCTAAAAAAGAAAAGTATGAAGGATGAGAGAGTGTTTTTGCAATTTTCGAAGGCAGAATTTTGCCATCAACTATATCGGGCGTATGTCCCAAAATGGCCATCACGTGAGTGATATCCCCAGAAGCGCCACATTTTATCCATTTGATCGTGTGAAATCGCACAGAATTGCACACTAATCACGAACTTCGGGCTCTGGTCGGCCCGCAGCGGAACGTTTCCGAGCACGTGACTGCAGAATATGCAATGAACATGCAAACTCTCCAGAATAAAACCTCAGCAACTGCCATCTTACGGCCTTAACAAGCAGTTATTATAAAACTCTGCGTCATTTACTCAGTTGGACGTTGCATATTTTAATCTTCGGCTTACAGAAAGGAAATTCATATTTATTTAGCATCTCGGGCGTCTCACAGCAACATGCACTTTAAAGATTCTAAGCCGTTCAAAGCGGTTAAAGCGGTGGTGCTGTTCCTAATAGCCCAGTGGTTTTTCGTGTTCTTGGGTGTTTTCGTTGCGTTGGCCCATCTGTTCCCGGAGTTTGCCAAACTGGGTGGTACCATCAGGGCCGAGTACTCCATCTCTTACGGTGCTGTTTCCGTGATTTTCTTGATTTCGGGTCTTTCCATGGCCACCAAGGACTTGTTCCATAATATTGCGCATTGGAGAGCCCATTTCACTGTCTTGTCGTCGTCGTTTTTGATCACATCATCGATTATCTTCGGAATCGCAACCGGGATCAAGGCCACGCACGATGGACAAATCGATGAATGGCTTCTTGTTGGACTTATTGTGACTCACTCTTGTCCTACCACTGTGTCTTCTAACGTCGTTATGACCAAAGCAGCAGATGGTAATACCACCTTGACCATTTGTGAAGTTTTCATTGGTAACATGCTTGGAGCATTTGTTACGCCTGCCTTGGTACAAATGTACTTGTCGGGGACGTGGGATTTTGGTAACCCAACGCACCAGGCCCAGGATTTGAGTCTACAAGCACTTTACGGTCATGTGATGAAACAGATTGGGCTTTCTGTGTTTCTTCCATTGTTTGTGGGACAGGTTTTGCAGAACGTCTTTTCGAAACAGGTGAAATGGTGTTTGACCACGTTCAAGTTGAACAAGGTCGGATCGTTCATGTTGCTTTTGATCATGTTCCAGTCCTTCTCCACAGCTTTTGCCCAGAACGCATTCACATCGGTCAGCCATGCGTCCATCATTTTCTTGGTGTTCTTCAACATCGGGATATACTTGTTCTTTACGGTGTTGGTGTACCTCTACCTGCGTCCTCTTTTCATCTTGCGGTTGTTTCCTCAAGAGCCAACGGCCGAGTCAACACGCGCGTACAGGTGGGGATACAAGATATTCCGTCCGTTCTACTACAATCGGCGTGACACCGTTTCCATCATGTTGTGTGGCCCAGCCAAAACGGCGGCGTTGGGGGTTTCTCTTGTTTCTGCGCAATATGGAGCAGACAACAACAAGTTGGGAGTTTTGCTCGTGCCCTTGGTGTTGTATCAAGCCGAGCAGGTGTTGACTGCACAAGTGTTGGTGACTTTTATGAAGAAATGGATCCATGCAGAGGACAAGAAGGCTGATGACATTGAGACGGCCGTTGATGAAACAGACACTGAGACAGACATCACTGAGGGCTCAGAGCCAGTCAAAGCAACGAAGCTTGGAGTACAGAGCCAATAATATTGGAAAAACGAGACTTGTGGCGATTGAAGATGATAGAGTGGAGGCTACGGCCTTAAGCTGGAACCGAACATCGGACCATGTATTGGCGCAATCTGCACGTGGCGTCTGGTAACTAATAGTGCGAACAATGTGGGGAGAGGAAGCGGAAAGCCATGCATGGAAGTGCCGAGGTGCAGTATATTTCGGCGTTCATAGCCGAGATCGACAAGCCTGCGGTGGGATTTAGAGCATTAGGTTTGTAGGAAAAGGAACTATAGAGCCGCAAGAAGCACTGTAGACTGTATGTTGGCAGGGACGGAATGCCGGGCCGTACTCGGTCATCTGTTGAAGGCACTGTTGAAAGTACTGAAAGTCTGCGGAAAGTATTGAATCTACTGTAGAAAGCCAGAAAGCCAAGAAGAAGTGAGCCCAGTTGAAGTGAGTACTGCAGGAAAATGCACTGCAGGAAACAGTACCGTAAATGAAAGCACTGTAGAAAGTACTGCATGAAGTACTACTGTAGAAAGTACTGTAGAAGCAAGGAAGCAGGAGAAAGTACTGTAGAAGCAAGGAAGCAGGAGAAAGTACTGTAGAAGTGAGGAAGCAGGAGAAAGTACTGTAGAAATGAGGAAGCACTGCAGAAGTACTGCAGAAGAAAGCAAGCAAGTTCGTGCTATTGAGCAAGTTCGTGCTGTTGAGCAAGTTCGTGCTGTTGAGCAAGTTCGTACTAAAGTCGTTCATCAGACCCTTGTTCTGGCTGACTTCTCGTAACTACTCGAAACCACCGCAGGCCAGTACTGTAGAAATATCACAGGTCAGAAAGGGCAAATACGGCCCAAACCTCAGAGCCAGTTTCTCAAAAATGCAAAGCAACATCGACATGCAATGTGCAACAATGCGCAAAATGTGCAACAATGCGCAAAATGTGCAACAATGCGACCCAAGCCTCTCCCGCCTTGTGCACACCGATAAGAAATGAAAAGCAAGAAAACAAAACAAAACAGAGTCAATTGAAGATTCGCACCCAATAATCCAAATCAAACCAACGCCACATGAATCCGCCCAATCCGCCCACCACCCTTTGCACCCAATCTCCACGTGCATACTGGCGCCGATCGCGGCCGGGCTCGCAACCACGTTATCAATTCGCGCCTCCACTGTATGCATAATCACCTCATTCGCACCACACCAGAAGGTGGAGCACAGGCCAAAAACGGTATACGACCGAAGCAGCCGCCTGCGGAGACCCAGCTCCAGTTTCCGCTCGATTCAAAATCCACACCCAAACGCTCTCCGCCCCACCTCCACTCACTAAAGATCTCCGCCTGCACACAGCCCAGCGATTTCGTCCCACCGCTCAGATTCCGGTTAAACTTTTGTGCCACTCTTTTCAATACAACTTCTTTTGCAACACTTTCCACCCCAGCTTTCAAGCGCTTTTGCAAGCTCTTTTCACAAAGTCTCTCTTCGCATTAGCCGCCACCACCCAGCAAGAGCAATGGACACCGTGCTCGATTTGAGCCAAATGGCGCAATCGGTCACGATAACCGCCAACAACTCCCAACCGCCCCAATCCGCCTCCCAATCTTCGCCCCACTACCAGCCCAATCCGGGTGACTGGATCCCGCCACCGGCGTCACGCACCACCTTCAACCACGACGGTCTAGACCTCAACGACGAGATTTTCTTCAACCACGCCGCCTACACCACCGCCGGCGAGCCCGCGGCGTCGCTGCTGACGCTGCTGCTCGCCACTGTCAACTACGGCGCATTGCAGTCGGCAATCACCACTCCGGACGCTCCGCTCACGGCGCCGCTCAAAATCGAAAATAACCACTACTCGCACCGCCGCCGCTTCTCGCTGGCGGTGGAGCAGCTCAACCGCATGTCGTTGACGCTCGTGTCGCAGCTGCCGCTGCCGGACGCGTACCTGGCGCTCTTTGATTACCCGCACTTTGAAGAACGCACCATCAACCCTCGGCAACTCTGGGGAAACACCGCTCCGGTGCTGGCACCGGCGGCGAGCCGCTACATCCTCCCCTCGCTGGTGCTGTCGCCGCTGCTCTCGACGTTTTTCACCCGCGAAATGCCCGAATCGGCTCCGGACCCGGTGCCGGAGGAAATGGGGCCCGGCCAGTACGTCATGAACGACGAGTGCGTGTCGGCCATCACCTACTGGCTCAACAACACCGCCAACGTGATCCTGGAGCAGCCGGAGGGGCACGTGATGCGCAACCCCACCGGCGTCATGAAGGCGCCGTGGAAACGCCGCAACCTGATCCAGGTGATCCCCAACGAGGCCGGCGACGTCTCGCCGCGGCAGAAGCGCAAGCGCAGAAAGTCCGTGACCACGGCCATTCCCGAGGACGCCATGCCTCTCATGGAACAGCCCTTCATGGAAAGCGCCCAGGTTGAAGGTCCGAGCCTCGGACAGGTTCCGCTCGGCCCCGACTATCTTGAATTTCCCGCCCCGTTCGAGCCCGCGCGGGAGCCTGCGTTTCTGCAAACGTACGTGGTGGACAAGTCGAGAAACGCCAGTGTCACTGCGGAAGACGACGAGCCCAAGCCGTTCCCCTGCCCCGAGTGCGAAAAGCAGTTCAAGCGCCTGGAGCACTTGAAGCGCCACATCCGCTCGGTGCACTCGAACATCCGCCCTTTCCACTGCAAGTACTGCGACAAGAAGTTCTCGCGGTCCGACAACTTGGCCCAGCACTCCAAAACCCACTTCAAGGTGAACGCCAACGGCACCACCACCATCATCTATGGGAACCCTAATCCGCACAATCGCGGCGGGCGCAAGAAGAGCGTTTCTGCGTCCGACACGCTCGGGGGGATCTACGAGGCGTAGGTTCTTTGCACGTTTGGTTTAAGGGGAGTCTGGGTATATTTCGATTTTTTTGGCACGTTTAGTTCTGTATTATTGGAGATTTTGGATAGCCCCCCGTAGGCCGTGCCCTAGATGTAACCTCATTGGTTCCTTGTAGCTGTCATTCAGTCTCTAATCCTGGGTCGGACTTCCATTAACAAACCGTCTACTCGATTTCTTCTAATCCTCGGTCTTCCATCGCACAGTTTCCTCTAGAGCTCCCTTAAAGCTGCCCTCGGATTCTCCGTGCCAATTGTATATCCTTCTGCATGATGGTGACTCTCTTCGCATGAATGGCACACAAGTTGGTGTCTTCTAGCAAGTGAATCAAGAACGCCTCGCATGCTTCTTGCAACGCCAACACCGCATTCGACTGCCAACGAATTCCGTAATCCACACCGATGTAATTCTCGGCCACTTCTTTGACAAGCCTAGCAAACGGAAGTTTTCGAAGTAGGAGCTCACTGCTCTTCTGGTACTTTCTGATTTCTCGAATCGCAAGAGTTCCGGGCCGATACCGAGCCTTCTTTCTCACGGAGGTCGGATCTCCCGGTAGATTTCTGAACTCCTGTCTTGAAGAGCCCTCCTGCCGTATTCCCAGCTGTCTGGGTGTTTTTTTTGCTAGTCTGGCCATCTAGATTGAGCTTTGGTTCGATTTTTGCCTCTGACTGTATCCGATCTGACTCGTTCGTTGTTTCCTTGGTGATTCCGATCGAGATGCCTGGTGGATTTTGATGTGATTCGTTTCCCAATTGGGGTTAATTACGTGCGTCTGCACACTGTTAACCAGCACCATGTTTACGCGAGCAAGCTCCTACAGGAAAATCGATATTGTCGAAATTCGTTCGAGTTCAGGCTTCTCGTCTTTCAGCCTCTTTGTTATTCTATGTACATGCACCTAAGGTCTACTCAAGGTCGTCGAAGTTTGGATCAAAATTTCCGTCCAAAATGTCGTTCAATCCATCTTGAATGTATGCACTGTCTTCGTCCATTGGCATGGCGGCGTACTCTTTCTCCTTTTTGATGCCTCCCATTGTAGCCTTCATTCTCCAGCCGAATTCTTTGAACGTCGAAACATCCATGATCCAACACGTGCCGAAAACTATCATGGAAGAAACAGAAGCACAGAGCATCGTTCCAGTACCCACAGCCACAGCTGCATCAGTGGTGAAATTGTACCCAAGTGGGGGCATGTGATTTCCCTGAAAAAGGGTAGGAACGTACTGACGGGTTACCGTGGATTTGTAGGCAAATCTGGACGTGAAAATAGTCACCGCAGCAGCCGTGGTGAAGAGAATCATTTGCTTCTTTCTTCTTTGGATATATTCTGGAGAAGCATCTGCGAGTTTGAAGTTGAATTTGCGTAGAAACGAGTTCAAACCAGTGGAGGTGTCTGCCATCATCGAGTTGTGTACTCTTAAATCGGCCTGGTATTTTCTCTTCTCAATATGGTTCGCGCACTCGGTACATGTAGATAATGATACACAATATGACAATAAATGAACTAAACAGTAGAAAAAAGCTGACGCATCAATGCGCATATTCATACAGAAGGAATGTCTTAGATCTCTTCTTTGAAAAGACCTCCTTTTTTGGATTGGCCCTTGATGGAGAGCTCTTCGTCAAAATTGCTCACCTCGGAAGCTCTGTCTTTGCTGCTTTCAGCTGAGGTGACTGGAACAGATTTTTTCGATTCAACCACGGACCTCTTGGGCTGGAGAGTCGATGCAACGGTGGCTGGTGCGGTCCTGGCGGGTGAAGGTGTGTTGAAAGCAGCCTTCAATCTCGAACGGAACCCCTTCTTCTTCTCAGTGGCAACGCCCTTGGCTGGAGTGGTTGGAATGGGAGCGACGACTGGAGCTGGTGCTTCGTGCTTGGTCACAACTGGTTCAGCACTGAAAAGAGAGCCCGTGTCCTTGAACCTGGCCTCGTCGATTTCCAGTTGCAAGTGTTCTGGCAACTCCTTGTTGATCTTGTGCTCTTCCTTGATCTTGTCTTCAATCTCCAGAGAGATCTCCTTCTTGTGAGAAACCTTGGTGGCAATGTGCTCCTCCTTCTCCTTCTCCAACTGGGCCAATTGGTCGTCCAACTCCTTATGAGACTTGTCGGCGTTCTCCAATTCGGTGGCAGAGTGGCCCTGCAATTCTGCAACCTCCTTGTCGGTTTCCTCGCGCTTGGCAGCGGTTTCCTCGACATCCTTCTTGTGCTGTTCAATTTCAGCGGCGGTCTTCTCCAACTGGTCCTTCAACTCGGCGAGCTTGGCCTCGTATTCGGCGTTGGTCTTCTCGGAAGCCTCCACCTCACTGGTCAATTGGGTCTTCGAATCGGTCAACTCCGTCAACTTGGCAGTTTCCTCCTTCAACTCGTCAAGAGTAGGCTTCAAGATCTCGTCTCTCTCGGACTGCATGCCTTCCAACTCCTCCTTGCGCCCGGTGATCAATCCGGTTTCTTCTTCGGTGACACGCTCCTCGTTGTCCTGCTTCTCCTTCAACAACGCCTCCTTTTCACCGGCATGCTTCTCCTGCAACTCCCGCAACTCCTGGGTCTTTGCGTCGACCTCGGCGTTTCTTTCCCCCTGGTATGCGGTGTATGCCTCATCCTCTCCAGCTTTCTTGGCTTCATTGGCCTCTACTCTCTCCTTTTGGGCCTGCTCTCTGTCGAGCTTTTCGTGCTGTCTCTTCACCAAGGCATCAATTTTGAACAGCTGGTGTTGCTTGACCAATTCCAGCTGTTTCTCCTTGGCAACATTGTCGCTTTCTCTCTGGGCAGCGGCCTTGGAGCCAATGTCCAGCAAAACAGGCTGCACAATCAACGATGCCAACTTGTCGATTTCAGAAATGGGCAAGAACAAACCGCCACCCAAGTCGACGGTGCCGGCGTTGTGGGCCTTCAATCTCTCGTCACTGTTCTTTTGAGCAGTGGCCAAAGCACGGCTGTAGAGCTTGGCTTGTTCTTTCAAGTCAGCGGGAGCAGTCGAGCGGATCGAGTTCAATCTTTCGTTTGCCCGGGCTGTAGCAGCAGCCAACAAAGTGGCGTCGACCACGTCGGAGGCTTTGAAGGTGTCGGATCTCTTTTGGGCCGAAACCGAGTCCGAGTATCCTGCACCGTGTTTCATGGTCAAGGAACGGCTGGCGGACTGCGCAGCCAACTTCTCCTCGTCAGCAGTCAAAAACTCCGCAGGCTGGGACTGCACGCCCGAGCGGAAGTCGGCCTCCGGGTTGAAGCGGTCGTTCAACAACTTCGACGAGTTTTTGTCGGCAACCTGCGAGATCTTGCCGATGTTGAGGGAGGACGTGCTGATGGTGGAGGTTTTGGAAGCCAACCCGTGCTTCATCACCAGTTTTTCGGGGGTGGTTCTCGACGTCATGGTCGAGGTGGAGTTGGCGGAGGCCTGCCTGTACACAGAGCCTTTGTTGTACAGAGGAATGCCCAAATCGGTCTGGGTTTCTACGGGCTTGGCCACTTTGGCGGAGGCGGCCGCAGAATCAGCATATGGGTCGGTGGCCTCCCTTTTCCATGCGGGTATCAGGTTAAATTTAGCCGCCAATGCAGCGGTGTGGGCCTCAGGGGCCGCGTGTAACCGCTCATAAGAAGGTTTCACCGTTAAGTCGGAGGAAGCGGCTAATAATGCTGCAGCGTCGGAGGCGTTGGAATTGACGCCAACAATGGGTTTTCCTGGAGAATCGTAGACGCCGTGTCTCAATTTCTGCTGGTACAAGGCCTGCTGAGACAAGGGTCTTCCGTTGGTTTGGTAGACGGACATGATATATTATTTGAGGCAATCTTCAATCGGGAGCCAGCCACACAGATGAAAAAACGAGCGGGAACGAACACAAATCAAACGAACCCGAGGGGAGAGGGATGCAGCAACTTTTTTTCTGTCCGGGGTCACAGCAATGGGTGAGAAAGAAGAAAAGTGGTGGAGGTTAAAATTGCGAACAGCGATAGAAAGGAGGCTGGCCTGCATGTGGTCGGCGCTCATTCGCACTCCCCGTCATTACGTAGCCCTGCATGGACGATGAGAATTGCTGTGAGTGAAGCAGAAGCGAGGGCAGTTGTGGCGCTCGACTTCTCCATTTGTGTTTTGGTCTTGATTTGGTTGATTTGGTTTTGCTTTGCTTTGCTTTTGCTTGCTTGGTTTTGCTTGGTTTTGGCTTGGTTTGTCTGTTTTTTTGTTTTTCTGTGCTATTGATTGCCTGCTGTTTCTAGAATGTCGCGGATTGTTAGAATCGCACCTTGTAGACGTGGTGGTGCCATGGAAAAATTCGTATTTCGAGGAATTGGGTAAAACAAGGCCCGTGAAGTGGGCTTGCTTCGACAAACGTGATGTTTTTGAAAATACCAAAATCCCTGCATTTTGGATTTTTGCTTGCTGGTTCTGGCATTTCTCCTGAATTGCGCATAAGCATAAAATATCCATGAAACACAATTCTTTTTGTAGCAAGTGCACAAAATATTCATACACCATTGTTTGAGGTCGCGAAACTGAATGTTCCTACCCAATCCGAAATCCAGTATCTCCGGTGAATAAGACACTGCCCTGTATAATTCATTAAGTTGCACTGAATTACAGTTGCACTACGCTACTACAATTTGACAACTGCACTATTTACAACACTTCAACGTCTCAACCAGGGTCTGGCCAGATCTCACCCGCCGTCAGTTTAACTTTAAACCACAACCAACCAGTGACTGTAACCCAGCTTTTCATCTTTGCAACTTTGCATCTTTGTATCTCAGGCACCAGTTAAACACTGCATATTGTTCCGGTCGTGTGCATACCGCTAGATTAGACGATAACAGGAGAGTGGGGATGGCAAGTCATGCACACGAGACAGTGGCGTGTTTCACAAGGCTCGTTGTGGTTCCTGGCCATAAATGTTGCTCTGCCGTAGTTTAGACGAAGACAAAGCGCACCCTGCACATGCATGCAACCTATTAGCCCAATGCGGTAAGAGGTAAACATGATTCACATGAATCTCCCTAATTCACTCACGATCGCTTATCACTCCACCAATAGAATTTTCCTCGCCACGCCACGACCTACACCACGCATTCCGTGTCGTCCCCTTATCCGTCTTCTATAAAACCTTTTCTCCCCCCACATTTATGTTTCATGGCCACACTACCTAAGAAACGAGCCGTCTACGTGCGGGGTGCTAATAATGTGTACCGACGCAGAACCGAACCTGCCATGTCGGTGTATTCTGCCGATTCCGTGGACTTGAAAAACAAGGAAGAAATGGACCGCTTGCTCGACGAGCTCGGCGAGTGTGGCTTCCAAGTTCCTGAAACCACCAAATTACCCGATCCGGCGGTGCATCAACAGAGTGCGAAACCAGTGGTTTCTCCCACAGGTCACCGCAGACCTCTCCCCGCCTCCGCGATGCCGGAAACTGCCGAACCCGAATACGGGGATATGTCTCCCAACCCGGTGTTTTCCCGATTCTCCCTACGGTGGTCGAGAGACCGCATTTTGGAGAAGCTTGCTCCTTTTTTCCTCGGGATGTTCACCACGTACGCTCTACAACTCTCGCTGCCGTATCTTTCCTACTACTTCACCGTGGCTGTCGGTGTCATGAAAATTGCAATCATCTGGGGTGCAGCAACGGGCTTGATCTGCTGGTATGCCGGCTTGATCAAGGTTTCCACCTTTTCCAATTTGCAGAACTATGCTACCAGAACGTGGTTGTCCTTGAACGGGAGCCCCGTCGAACAAGAAATTGCGGTGGACGCGGAAGAACCCACGGAAAATCCGGTTCGCGTGGACCCGGAACCTGTACTTGAAACCGTGCCCAAAACGGTGTACGAGGAAAAAGCCGTAGCACCCCCTCCTATTTCCACCAGAGTGACGCCATTTGCTCCTCAAGTGAGACAAACTCCTTCGCCAACGGAACCTTTGCGTCTGGGGAGAAAACCAGTTTTGATCCGGGGCAACACTGAGCAGGAACATAGAAAGCCAAGAGTCCGTGGCCTGCCTGTGCGAGTCGAACCTTCTCTTGGTCCTCGTCGTCATTCGTCCGCATCCGTGGACCCTGTGTATGATAAGCACTACAAGGGTGCGTACAAAGATGCATACAAGGACAAGACCTATGCCGGCTACAAGGAAATGCCCAAAGAAGTCTATAAACCCTTACCACCGGTGAAGGCACCGGCGTATGAGGAGGATTTGCCGATGGCGTATGAGGTGAAGCTTAAGAGCATATACGACGACGAGCCACTGCGTGGTTATGGCCAGGAAACACACAGAACGTTGGAAAGACTGGGAACCATGATGAGCCAGAAGTCTGTTCTTGGAACAAGAAAAAATTACAATAAGTTCTTGGCCAATGTGAACACCTAATGATTAACGAACACAACCTAATAGTACACCATATAATCTAATACAGCGAATAGTTACAATTTTGAAGTGTACCATACTATTCAATAGCTCTATAGAATCTGATACAGCGAATAGTTGCTTGCAACCATTCAAGTTGTACCGAACATGGTGCCATTCAATAGTAAACTAATACAATATCGAATAGTCACTATCTACAAGAACGTTATACAATCTAATAGTACAACTGACAAAGTACCATTGAATTCAATAGTTCACAGTATAATCAAATACAATATCAAATAGTCACTACCTTATTGTAGACCATAATAGTTCCGCATATAGTGCCATTCGATATTATAGCACACCAATCCAAAACAATATTGAATAGTTACAATCTACTAGTACGTCATAATCTAATTCTACACAGCTAGCAGTACAGTACAATACAATAGAACTACACACAATCTAATAGTAAACCACACGAACCAAATAGTACAATTCTTAGTATACATTGCAATCATCAGAGACTCACGTCCCAGATGGCCAGTGGTCCTCGTTCCTCGTAAACTTCCGTGTCTATAAAGGAGTCACCTCCGTGGTTGGAATTCGCTCCAAATATCTGCTTGGAGTAGATTTCTCCTCCCAAAAAGTACACATCCAGCCACGATCCGCCCTTTCCCTTGGGCTTCTTCCATTCAGGGAAGTAATCTGGGTGCTTGACCATTTTGATCGACGAGGGGACCTGGCTCGGTCCCGCATTTTCACTGGGCTCCTCGACAGCATCATCAGTTTGCTGATATGCGGCTATGGCCGAGTTCACTCCGTTCAGGTCCGTCTTGCCTTTTTTCCCATTGGCTGGTTTGGTCAAATGGTGTTCGCAGAGCTTGATCACAATGGCCTGCTTCAAGCCGATAATGTTGCATGTGGACCCAACGAAAACCAAGTTATCGTAACACTCTTGTCTCTTGTCCAAATCTGGAACACGCAGCAATGATTCGTAGATGCCGTCAGCCACCTCAGCCACAAGCTTGGCACTTGCTTGGAAACGCTCCTTTCCAATGTAGAGGGTTTCGCCCGACGCATCCACAAAGGAGTTTTTCTCCAACTCATTGTTGGCTTTCAGCTCGTCGAGGGCTCCGTTTTCCTTTTCTTCGAAGATCTTCTTTTCGTCGCCCTCAGCCACGATTCTGGCCACGTCGAACTCGTCATCGGAGGCTGTTTTCGACTCGCTCAAATCTGCCAACGAATAGAACGAATCGGCATGGCTGTTCAAAACCTCGAAGATTGAGGACGTCTTTAAAGAGGAGATCTGCGAGTCGGTTAGGTGGGGCAACAACTTCTTCAATTCGTCGTCAATGGTCTTGCCGCCCACTTCCAATCTTTTTGCAGCGTATTTGATTCCTGCTCCTCCAATCACCGGCATGATTTGTGTGGATTCATGACCGATATTCACAACCAAAGACGAGGAAGTAGCACCCAATCCAAACGACGAAGATACTGACAAATCCAACACGTTGAACGCGGTGAGTTCCAAAGTTTCAAACACAAACTTGGTGACTTGCTCAATAGCAGCACGCGAGTAGGATATCGAGGGAACAATCCACAATAATGGAATTTGATTGATTGTGATGATGGGATGCTTCTGCACAATGGTTTGTAGAATGAACTTGAAAAGGGCCTGGAGCGCGCTTATGTCCACCACACGCGACCCCTTGATGGGTGAGATTTCCTTCAACTGTCCGTTGATATTTGTGGAGCGGTATTCATTGGTGGATTTGTCAAAGAACACCACGGAGGGGATTTTATATTGCGGAGCAGCCAAAGAATCCTTTAATCCGAACGAGAAGATTGTGTTCTGTGAGCCCGTGTGGACCACAAGAAAGTTGTCTTCACGGAAAAGCGGCATTGGTGGTTTTCAAGAGAGAATTGAATTCTTGTTGATATCTGCGATATTGGGCCGAGCACGACTGGGTGCAAACTACAAGAACTGGCCACGGTGCTCGTTGATTCATTGAATGAACAGTTTCATATCCAACTGATTATAGTTGGCTCACTTCTGAACCCAGGTGGTATAGGTTTCAGGTGGCTAAATCCCAGAATCCTGATGGTTCTTTCGCTTTCTTTGAGCGTGCAGAAAGCGAAGAATGCTACAGGGCCCCGCCAGTACTGAGCCACCGCTTAAAAGCCTTCCAAATAGCCCCAAAGTATCCTCTTGTAGTGACAGCCATTTTTGAGAAAAATAAATTTTGCATTTTTTGAAGTCATTAGTGCACAGATCCACGCGCTTCTATCTACATGCTCTTTCAAAGAATCAGTGTGAATTCAGCCCGACGCGTTTTGCTAACTACATCTGCCCCTCGATTCCTCAATTCTACCAACCCCAGAGCTTGCGTGATGGCACAACAATCGATCATGAGTTTTTTCGGGCTGAAAGCCAAGGAGTCGGCACCCAAAAAGCGGAAACTCTCTGTGACCCCACTAAATGAAAAGATTTCTTCACCAAAGGAGGCAAAAAAGGAAGAACTCGCCGATAATGGGCAAGAAGTGATTGTGTCAACCAAAGCAGAGAATTCTACTCCAGAAAAAGCTCCAGATACTAAGGAAAGGGACCCCGCTAAACTGGTGACCGAAAAGGCCCCAGAGACAAAATTTATGGGATCTTCGAAAATCCCGTATGCCAAAATCACAGAGGTTCTCGAGCGAATCGAGCAGGAATCTTCTCGGTTGAAAATAACGGCCATTGTTGCCGAGTTCTATTTGGAGATTTTGCAGCAATTCGACAATCCAGACAAGCTCGTGAAAATCGTGTACTTGTTCATTAATAGACTTGGTCCAGACTACGAGCCAGACTTGGAGTTGGGGCTAGGAGAAACGTTGCTTATCAAAGCGATCAGTGAATGCTACGGAAGAACACCTGCGAAAATTAAACTGGACTACCGGGACGTTGGAGATTTGGGACTCGTTGCTCAGAAATCCCGATCGGGCCAGCCCCCAATGTACAAACCAGAAGCCCTAGATGTTGACACTGTTTTCGAGAACTTGACCAAAATTGCTAAAAGCACTGGTAAAGATTCGCAAACCCGCAAGATTGCCATAATCAGCAAGATGTTGACAGCATGTGACCTGAAAAGCAGTGAAGCCAAGTTCTTGATTCGGTCTTTGGAAGGAAAGTTGCGGATTGGGTTGGCCGAAAAGACGGTGTTGGTTGGGTTGGCCCAGGCCCTCGTCAAATATGAACACAAACTGGAAAAACGGATTCTGCCCGACACTGTGTCTAAGGCAGAAGAAATCATCCGTGAAGCGTTCTCCTTGATTCCAAACTACGAAATCATAATCAGAAACTCATTTGAGCACGGCGTCTCCAACTTGCTTGACCATTGTCAATTGACTCCTGGTGTTCCTTTGAAACCCATGTTGGCCAAGCCCACTAAGTCGATTGGCGAGGTTTTGGACAGATTTCAAGGCGAAGAGTTCACTTGTGAGTACAAGTACGATGGAGAAAGAGCGCAGGTCCATTTGTTGCCCTCGGGCGAAGTCAGAGTGTACTCGCGTAACTCGGAAGACATGTCTCAGAGATACCCAGATTTGATTGGAATTGTCAAGGACTTCATCAAGGAAACTGATGATGTCAAGGAAACCCCCAAATCCATGATTCTCGACTGTGAGGCTGTTGCATGGGACAGAGAATCCAACAAAATTCTTCCGTTCCAAGTTTTGTCGACCAGAAAGAGAAAGGACGTCGCAGAAAAAGACATCAAGGTCCACATTTGTTTATTTGCATTTGATTTGCTATACCACAACAGCGAGTCGCTCATCACGAAGTCATTCGACGCGAGAAGAAAGAGGTTGTTCGACAATTTGGTTCCTATCGAAGGAAGGTTCCAATTTGCAACCTCCAAAAACTCCTCTGACTTGGACGAACTTCAGGCCTTTTTGGACAAGTCTGTGAAAGATTCCTGCGAAGGGTTGATGGTGAAGATGTTACATGGCACAGAATCCTACTACGAACCATCGAAACGGTCTCGGAATTGGTTGAAGCTTAAGAAAGATTACTTGGCTGGTGTTGGCGACTCTCTTGATTTGGTGGTCGTCGGGGCATATATTGGCAAGGGTAAGAGAACTGGATCATACGGTGGGTTCCTCTTGGCATCATACAATGATGACACCGGAGAATACGAAACTACTTGCAAAATCGGAACTGGCTTCTCTGACGAAGATCTCCAAACCTTGTACGGCAAGCTCAAACCAACGGAACTTACCACAGCAAAGCCTTTCTATGTCTACGACACGAAAAACTCCAATGCCGTGCCAGATGTGTGGCTCGAACCCACCACTGTTTTTGAGGTGTTGACGGCCGATCTCTCATTGAGTCCGATTTACAAAGCAGCCCACCAGGAGTATGGAAAGGGCATTTCCTTGAGATTTCCAAGATTCCTTCGAGTGAGAGAAGACAAAGGAGTTGAAGATGCAACCACCTCGACACAAGTATCCGAGTTCTACGAGAGACAAGCCAATGTCAATTAGAAGCAATGTATTAACAACTGTTCAATATCTAATGCTAAATAGAGTGATTAAGACTTGTCTCTGCTCTCCCTCACCTTGCTTTGAATTCTCTCACTCAACTTGAGTCTCTGTTGCAACGTTCCAGATGGGTTCCTGGGTGAATGCAAATTGCTGAACTCCACCTTGGTGCCGAAGTTAAGTTCCATGTGAGAAGAGTTTCGAGACAAAGAAGGATCCGAGCTTGGCGTTGAAGAACCCTTATAACTGTAATCTTCTGCCATGGACAATGTCGAGTGTGCCGTAGAAGGAGCAAGTCCTCTGATGTCCACTTGAGAATTTTTTGCATTCATGTGCAAATCGTAATCTGAGAACATTGGGATATTCGTGTAAGAAGCGTCCGAGTTCAACATCGAAATTCCGTCGGACATCGAAGACGAATTATCGTCTCCAAGAGACAATTCGCTGTCACTTGGAGTGGTGACAGTAGTTGACAGGCCCACATCAGTGGTCCTGGCCTTCTTGGACTTGCGCCTGGCCATTCTTCTGTTTCTGACTTCTTGAGTCTTCATTTCCTCCTCTTCGTCGGAGTCAACGTACTGAACTTCGTCACTGATCTTCAAATTATCCTTCAACTCAAGCAAATTGAAGTCGTTGGGGAAAAGTTCAGGACCAAACTTGTTAACAAACTCAGTGATGTCCTCACTCAACTCTTTTCTCAATTCCTTGAGTTCCTTGATCGAAGATCCAGAAAAAATAGAAAGATACAAAGGTCTGATTGATTTCATCAAGTCAACGCCTTGTTCTCCGGTAACCAATGCAGAGTAAGTCACCAAAACTCCAAGCATGTACAATACAAACCACATGCTGATCAATCCAAAGGAAGACAAATAGTTGTGACGTTTGCAGTACCAAGTTCCCAAGGAGGCATAGAAACTATAGAGGACGGGAGCAACACCCATGCCAATAAGAATTTTCCACGTGGCCACCACATCGTTGGCCTTCACCTTAACCGTAGAGTTCGCCAAGGCCAGTCTTGCCTTATTCGTAGAAACAATCTTGGAGACGATGAATACGGGAGAGAACAAGACAGCACCAGGAAGTGCCAACACGAAAAGCATGACCAATTTGACGATTCTGGCAAAGAAAATAGGCAGCACCTGTAGTTTGTGGGTCTCATCACAATCTTCCACATGGTGATCTGGCAAGTACAAATGTTTCAAGAAGTCGTTGTAGCGCAAGATCTTCTTCTTAAGCTGCTGGATCTCGGGCTGGTCCTTATACGTTTGGTACCCCAAAACCAATCTTCTGTTCATCTCCACGACCAAAGGCAAAGGCAAGTACTGGGCAAAGTTGCCAGCATACAATCTTCTGGCAGCCTGAACCACCATCAATGTCTCATAGTCTTCACAAGTTACGGTCACGGCACGCAAACCGGTGGTGATGATTTCCAAAAGTTCCCTGACAGACTCACGGCTTGTCTCTGGGTTGTTGTACTTTTTAACAAGCTCCTTTGGAACGGTGATGGGATGTCCAAACTCAATGACAGCTCTTGATCTGAACTTGTGCGCATTGAAATAGTTCATTCCACACGGCACAATTGAAACGTCACAATTGGGGTCATTGTTCATGGCACCCAAGGCCATGATGGCCACGCCAGCTTTCAAGGGCAACATGTCAGTTCTGTCGTGGGAACCGCCCTCTGGGAAGATTCCTATGCAGTTTCCGTGGCTCAAATGGTCAAAAACAAGCTGGTAAACTTGCTTCTGGTCGATTTTATCAGCGACTTTGTAAATGGTTCCTTTTTTCAATAGCTCTACGATTTTGGCAGACTTCTTGAACTCTTTCCTGAGAACCAACTCGGTGTCAGAGACAATCTCCAGGATTTCAGAGGCTCCAAGGGACTTGGGCAACGCCAAAAGTCCTCTCACCATGCACTCCGAAGTGAATTTGGTGCCCTTTCCTCTGACTAAAAGTCCATCTTCTTCAAAATCAATGGAAATCTTGCCTGTGCCGGGGACCAACATATCCTGAGCTCTGGAAACAGGAATTGCCAACTGGAGCTTGGCCAAGGGTCCGAAAATTTTGTGGAAATACGACTTGGTCGCAATGAGAAACGAAACTCTTCTTCCGGCTTCTCTCTTCACCTGGTTCATCAAAAGAAGCGGGTCCACAAACTGGTTGGCATGCGGAGCAGCAACAAAGATAACAGGCCCCAGGCGAGGCAATCTGAACGCTCCTCGGGGCCTGATTTCTCGGAAGAAACAGTCGAAAATCACAGAGAAGATCCAAAGCATGATATCGTACATATGTAGCTCGTGCCACTTGAACGGCTGATACTTGAAAGCCATCGTCTTGGACTTGCGAGCAGCCGGAGACTCCTCGGGAACAGCAGCTTCCGGTGTTTTCATTTCAGCCATGATGAAGTAATGAGAATCCTGATGTTTAGGGTACACATACACTGAGAAGGGTTGGTGTACGGGTGTTGGAAAATGTTGGGGACGGGGTCTGGGGTGCAGATTTGGAAACTTTTTCCAGGGGCCGCTGGTGGTGATTGGGAATTCGAGAAAGCAATCGAGATGCCAATTTGGCTCTTCTCAGTCCAATTGGCACTAATGGATAGGACCTTGTTAGATATACTGCATATGGTTCAAGACCATTACCGAATCGAGACAGGGAGTATTCCGCACAACATTTGCCAATTGACTATTAGGAAGAATGAGCACCGGACAAAAGGCTTCTGAACACTTGAGTAGCAACAGTTCAAATGTGAAATAAGTTTAAGAAGCCATGGTTAACAAGCCATGGTTAACAAGCCATGGTTAACAAGCCATGGTTAACAAGCCATGGTTAACAAGCCATGGTTAAGAAGCTGTGGCGATTCGAAACTTCCTCCTCCCTGAAAGTTACCCTCGTGCACACAGCTCCTTATAGATGTTGTGGTTCGAGTGTATGGTGTACGGGTTTCTTTCGTAACCGAGGATCTTCGTGGGAGCAGCGGCCGAGGTGAGCAGCCTTTCCACGGACGTTAATGACGTGCAGAAACACCCGTACACCAACGGCCCAATTTTCACAGGCCAGATGATGGTCGTCCACAACGAAGGCCACGGAGAAATAAAGCAGCCCGGGTGTCCATTGTGTCGGTGTGAACGACGATTGGCTCTCTTTTCCCTTTTTTTGCGCCCAATTAGCCCAGGAATCGAAGTATTTCTTCTTCATGTGCACACCTCGGTTTCCGGGGAATCACAGGCGCACCCCGCAAAAAATGCCGATATAAAGAAGAGATGTTTCCACCGCTTTTCCCCACAGCAATTATGTCTATTTCATTCAAGGACAAAGTCGTTATCGTCACCGGAGCCGGTGGCGGATTGGGAAAATTCTACTGTTTGGAGTACGCAAAGAGAGGAGCCAAGGTTGTGGTGAACGATCTTGGAGGATCTCTTTCTGGCCAGGGAGGAGACTCCAGAGCCGCCGACGTGGTTGTCGAAGAAATCAGAAAGGCCGGAGGCATTGCTGTGGCCGACTACAACAATGTCTTGGAAGGAGAAAAAATCGTGGAGACTGCAGTGAAGAACTTCGGCACTGTGCACATCGTCGTGAACAACGCCGGAATTTTGAGAGACGCTCAGTTCAAGAAGATGACCGAACAGGACTTCCAGCTCGTGACCGACGTGCACGTGAACGGAGCTTTCAAGGTGACCAAGGCTGCTTGGGAGTACTTCCGTAAGCAGGGCTACGGCAGAATTATCAACACCGCTTCGCCCGCAGGATTGTACGGAAACTTTGGCCAGACCAACTACTCCGCCGCCAAAATGGGCTTGATTGGTTTCGCCGAAACCTTGGCCAAGGAAGGTGACAAGTACAACATCAAGGCCAACACCATCGCTCCTCTTGCCAGATCAAGAATGACCGAGTCTGTTTTGCCCGAGTCCATCTTGGAGCAGCTCAGTCCTGCCAAGATTGCCCCACTTGTCTTGTACTTGTCCTCCGCAGACAACACCGAGATCAACGGGCAGATTTTCGAGGTGGCTGCTGGTTTCTTTGCCCAGATCCGCTGGGAAAGATCGGGCGGTGTCTTGTTCAAGCCCGACGACTCGTTTACCGCCGAGTCTGTCGCCGCCAAGTTCGACGAAATCTGCAACTTCGACGACGCCAAGAGACCCGAGTTGTTGAAGACACAGCACCCATTCATGTTGAACGACTACCTCTCGTTGAACGAGGCCGCACGTGAAGTTGCTACCAACAGCAGTGCTGGTGGTTCTGTCTCCTTGAAGGGCAAGGTTGTTCTTATCACCGGTGCTGGTGCCGGATTGGGTAAGGATTACGCATTGGCTTTCGCCAAGTACGGAGCCAAGGTTGTTGTCAACGACTTCAAGGACCCATCGCAAGTTGTGGACGAGATCAAGAAGGCTGGTGGCGAGGCCCACGGAGACACGCACGACGTGGCCACCCAGGCCAAGGAGATCATCGACAACGTCATTGCCAAGTACGGCACCATTGACGTTTTGGTCAACAACGCCGGAATTTTGAGAGACAAATCGTTCGCCAAGATGAGCTACGAGGAATGGTTGCAGGTGCAGAAGGTGCACTTGAACGGTACCTTCAACTTGACCAGATTGGCGTGGCCACACTTCTTGGAGAAGAAGTACGGTAGAGTTGTCAACATCTCCTCCACCTCTGGTATCTACGGCAACTTCGGCCAGGCCAACTACGCCACCGCCAAGTCGGCCATTATTGGTTTGACCAGAACCATTGCCATTGAGGGTGCCAAGAACAATATCAAGGTTAACGTTGTTGCTCCTCACGCGGAGACCGCCATGACCATGACCGTTTTCAGAGAGGAAGACAAGAACTTGTACCCACCTAAGTTGGTTGCACCTTTGTTGATCTTCTTGGCTTCTGAGGAAGTTCCATGCACCGGTGAATTGTTCGAAGGTGGTGGTGGATGGATCGGAAACACTAGATGGCAGAGAGCCAAGGGTGCTGTCAGCACGGAAGAGAACGTCACCGCCGAGTTTGTCAGAGACAACATTGGTGACATCACCAACTTCTCCACCGGCACTGCCAACCCTAAGAGCACCACCGAATCTTCCATGGCTATTTTGAGTGCTGTGGAGGGTGACGATGATGATGAGGATGAGGACGACGAGGACGACGACGAGGAAGACCTCGCCAACATGCCCGATCCGGTCTTCGCTTGGGACGACAGAGACGTGATTTTGTACAACATCGCTGTCGGTGCCACCCGCAAGGACTTGTCGTTGGTGTACGAAAACAACCAGGACTTCCAAGTTGTTCCAACGTTCTGCCACTTGCCAACGTTCAACTCGGCTAAGTCGCAGATGACCTTCTCCAAGTTGTTGAGAAACTTCAACCCAATGCTCTTGTTGCACGGAGAACAGTACATCAAGATCAACAAGTTTCCAATCCCAATTGAGGCTTCTGTTGTCACCTCGTACTATCCTTTGGCTGTGACCCAGAAGGGCACCAACACCGTCGTTGTCCAGGGAAGTGATTCTGTGGATGAGAAGACTGGAGAATTGCTCTTCACGAACGAAGCCACTCTCTTCATCAGAAAGTGTGAGGGTGACACCAAGCAGTACGCCGAGAGAAGAAGCTTCGCTACTTCTCCTTTCAACGCTCCAAAGACCGCACCAATCTTCACCAAGGACATCAAGACCTCTGATGACCAGGCTGCTTTGTACAGATTGACTGGAGACAGAAACCCATTGCACATCGACCCAGACTTCGCTAAGGGTGCCAACTTCGACAATCCGATCTTGCACGGCATGTGTACTTACGGTTTGACGGCCAAGGTGTTGTTGGATGAGTTTGGTATTTTCGACGAGATCAAGGGAAGATTTACTGGTATTGTCTTCCCCGGCGAGACGTTGAGAGTGTTTGCTTGGAAGGAGGGTGACGTGGTGATTTTCCAGACCCATGTGGTCGAGAGAAAGACCATTGCCATCAACAACGCTGCCATCAAGTTGGTTACCGACAAGGGCAAGTTGTAAATGTTACGTCAGTATTTATCGAATCAAGTGTTATGTTCAGTGTCTGGGCACCTCGTAAGCAATTATCAGTCGTTTATGCTGTAAGCTGATTATGTGTCGTTTATGTTGTAAGCTGATTATGTGTCGTTTATGCTTTTAAATAGCGCTAGTCATGAAGAGCGTAAGGTTTCTGTGACTTCCGTCGTATCTTCTCTCCACAGAGTGGTCGTCTTGTTGCTAGTCTGAGCCGTCAGTCGGTTTCCTCATCAACCTCGTCGATGTCTAGCGAACTGAGGCTCTTGAATGCCCCCAAATACGACAACAGCCGATTGCGTCCTTCCCTGTAAACTTGCTTCAAGTTAAATGCAAAATCGACTGGAGTGTCGTTGATGGCATCCATCACAGAGAGTGTCTGGTTTGAACCACCAGACTCAAAAGTAGACGTGGGCGTGGAGGTAAGAGGTGAGCTTGTCGTTGGAGACGAGAGTGCTAGGTGGTGGGAGCGAGGCGTGTGGTTGTTGACGCGCAATGTGAGCACGGCCTTATTCCTGGAGGTGTTGCTGTTGTTGTTCATAGGGTTGGAGCTGGGGAAAGAGTACTGCGACTTGCTGGTGGGGAACGAGAACAGTTTTGATCCAGCCGAGTTCGCCGTGGCTCCGTCAAAGTAGTCGGAGTCTGCAAACGGAGAATCTACTAGAGATTCCGAAGATGAGAAGGAGGAGTACGACTCGGAGCACACCAACAGCGGCGACGAGTGCGCCGAGTTCAGCAGCACAGAAAGACTCTTACTGTATTCCCTGAACAACGCAGGCGGCGGAGCAAAGTCGTCGCCGATGTGTGACGGAAACTCCCTTGTGGGAGACTCCAAATTCAAGTTGAGAAGAGACTGGGCGAACGGCTTGTTCAAGTCACGCCGCGACTCCTTCTTGTGGATCTTCGACAGGCGATTGCGCCGCACGGTGTTGTTGGAGTAGGTGCTGGAAGTGTCCGAAGATAGAAGAGCCGTGAAAGAAGTCGAGCGAGTGTGTGAAGTGAGATGTGGCTGGAACTGGGTAAACAGCCTGGCGCGTGTGAGTTTTGACGCCTGGAGTACTTTGTTCATTTCCACCTCGCACGTTCTTTTGTGCTTGATGTCTTTCATCTCCACGTAGTCCTGCGGCGAGCAGTACTCCTTGTACTTGTCGAAAAAACTCTTGTATCCTCCCTCCAAGACGACCACGTCCGGATACAACAAGTACGGGTACGAGTCTGTGTTGTAGATGCGGTCAACTTTGCGCAAATGGCTGGCCATAGTGGGCCCACGGAAAATCGAGTACTCGCAGTGGAAAATGAGAAGACGGGTGGCCGTGTCGGGCGTGTAGTTGTGCACAAACTGCTCCTCTAAGTCCTTCTGTGACGAGATGTTGACGGCGTTCACAATGTGTCCTCCGTCATACTCGTAGGGAAATCGGCAGTCGATGATGACGAAACTGTCATATTGGGAAGCGTGTTGGCCCAGCACGATCCGGAGCATCTCGTCCTCGTCGATTCGAGGAAGGAGGTCCTGCGACACCTTGAATGTTCTGATTCCGGAGTTGGCGAGGCGGTCGTTTCCCCGAAAACGCTGTTCGAGTTCTCGTGGGTCTTGGAAGAGCGACTGGGTTCTTCGGATGGTGGACACATCAGGATCCTTGGATCTTTTCTGTGTGGGAGAGCAGAGGAAGTCGTCGTCGTTTAACGTCGTATCATTGAGCGTGTCGTTGAGCGTGTCGTCCTCGTCGGTGTCGTCGAACATGGGCTCAGGTTTTGCCATCAGCGACATGGATCGGGACAAGTTTCGTGTTCCCTTGTGAAATTTCCGGTCCAATGTGTTTACCAAGTTGGAGAGCGGCCCAAGAGGGTGTCTTTTCCGATCAAGCGGAGACTTGGCCCCTTCGGCAGCAGGGCACAGTAGTCCAAACCTCATGAATGATGAGATGGAAAAAGGGCAAAGATGGAACGATGGAACGGAAAGATGAAAGGTGAAAGGTGGAAAGATGGAAAGCCACGGAAAAGGAATGCAATGGCGTGCAACAGCGAAAGAGATGCGAAATGTGCCGGCTGCAATAAATACAAAATGCTTGGAACCACGGAAAATGAAGCTGTGGGATCAACGATTGATGGTATAATAAATGATTTGGTCATCGTGCGAATTACGTGAAGTGTTAGCATATGTGCACGGGTGTTTCGCTCCAGAAGCAGTACCACAAACAAACACGCTTCTGTACACATACACATTGCTCATTGGAGACATACACATTGTTCATTGGAGACATACACATTGCTCATTGGAGACATTATTACCACCATGCATAATTTGCCCTTTTCTTGCGATCGTCTTTGTTCCCCTTCCTCCGTGCTTAAATGCTGTGTTTCACCTATCGCATTACGACGCCCGGCCACGCCCTCTCTTGCCAGCACTCCACCACAAAACGGTGCCAGAGGATCTTCATGTGTTTCATATTTCGTTGCGCGCATGCTCGACCCATACGGCGAAAACACAAACAAACTCTCAGAACCATAACGTCCGCGATGCGGCCGTTCCCCACAGTCACGTGCTTTAAGCAACGTTCGGTGCATTACTGCTCATTGTGCGGGCATGGTTTCCCGCTGGCTTCCGAGAGTTACCGTCATCCTTCGTCGTGGCGAAAAGGAATCTTGGGCTCAACTGCAGCGTTCCACCGAAGGCATGACAAATTTGAAGAACATGTAGGGCCGCTTGCACCAGCGGTATTTAAGGTTTCAAGATCTACTTCTGCATGGTTTAACTCGGGCTAAGACGGGCGGCCAAGAGGCGGAGAAGTGTCACTGACGAATAACCGTGGCATTTGCAGGTGATAATTGTTGATCATCACGTATCGTGCCGGAATGTTAATCCATGCGGTCGAGAAATTGGTCCATTGTGGGCGGTGCCGTTAGCGTCCGATCGGCCTCCTCCTCGCTGTCACTGTCCTCGGGATCCCACTTGCTCGAGTTGTCGTCCGTGAGATAGGCATGCAAATTTAGGGACGAACTGGAACTGGAAAGCTTGGAAAGTCCGAACGATCTCACAGAAGTCATGGAGTTTTTCCGCGATCCCCACTGCACAGGAGACGTGGAGACGCTGCTCTGGATCAGTTCGGCGGCAGAGCTCCGCTTATTCTTGCTTCCGCAACGGCCGAAAGATGGGGGTGGGGCTAAATCGGTATAGGTGGAAGGCGTGGAAAACTCCTGGCTGGGCGACGAGAGTGCATTGATTGTGAGCTTTTCTTGCGCTTCCGGCTGTTTCTTCAGCCTCAAGAAAAATCTTCTGGAAGGACTGAACATGGATTTCACCGACAGAGGAGACCCGGGTCCAATTGTCACCACACTGCTGTTGCCCGTGACAGGAGTCTTCTGGCCCGAATAGGGCGATTGTGGTGTGCCAGCAGTAACTATCTTGCTTGGACTGTGGAATGCAGAAGTCAGAAGGTTCAATGGTGGAGGAATTGAAGTCCGCAGAGAATTCGAAAACGACGACTCAGACTTCCGAAGCGTAGGCGTAGTGTCGAGGGAGGTGGTGACAGAGTTAGCCAAACTGATGGAAGAAAGCAAATTGGCAGTATCGACCACTTCGGGCTCCTCGTCTTCCAACGAGCCCATGTCGCTGGAGTCATCCAAATACGAGTCCAAGAGATCGTCCACCCTTTCGAGTTCGTGGATGTTGACCTTTTCTTCCGGTTCTGGCTTCAATTTGACTGTCAGAGGAAGGGCACTTGGGGGCGTGGGTGGGATCAACGAGTCGGATCTCGCACCAAAGAATTTCTTGATCTTGGAGCTCAATTTGCTTTCTGCAGCCCAAGACTCGGCTGCCAACGGAGACTGCTTGCTGATGATCTCACGATTGACCCCCTTGAAAGTTTCTATTTGTTCGTGAGTCATGCCAAATGTCGTGAAGCCGTGGTTCTTGATTTCAGTGAGCGTGGGTCTATTTCGGGGTTCCTTCGCCAATAGTTTCCGGATCAAGTCTTTGAGTAAATCAAGTTCTTTGAAGTCGTCCATTTGTGCATGGGAGCTCTCTCTCGTTCTGGGGAATTTGAGTTCGCCAGTAACGATGTTCTTGAAAAGACCGAATTCATTGAAACCTTCGAACGGAAGTTGATGGAAAATGAGACAGTAGAGGATGACCCCTAGAGACCATATGTCAATTCGGGAATCGATTTTGCTTCGTAGAAGATCGTATTCGTTGAACACCAGGAGCCGATTGTTGACAAACTGACAAAGTTCGGGAGCATAGAATGCCGGGGTGCCCATAGTTTTCCCCAATTCCTTGTCATCGTTGGCGTTGTTTTCGAGAATCAAACTCACACCGAAGTCGGAAATCTTGATGGTCCGATCGCTGCAGATGAGCAAGTTGGAAGGCTTGAGATCTCTATGGATAATGTGCTTGAATGTGTGGAGATACTCTAGGCCGTTGACCACGTCTCGTAGGATTTTGTTCAACGTGATTCCCTTGGACCCGTCCTTGAAATACTTCTCATGGTAATGGTTGTACTTTTTCCATTCGATCTCACCGAACTTGCAGTACTCCAAAACAAGAAGGATCTTGTCAAACTTCAAATCGTCTATCACCAGGTACAACTTGACCACGTTGGGGTGGTTGCATTCTTTCATGATCTGGATTTCCCTCTTGATCTTCGTGGTGTGGCTGAGGTAAGTCTTGGTGATGAGTTTCATCCGGTCCACACGGTTTATAGTTTTGATGGCCACATATGGTTCGTTCTTCTTTCGTTCCGAAGAAATGTCCTCCGCCAAGAGCACCTTTCCAAACTGGCCCTGGCCAATGGTCTGGAGAAGTTTGAACTTGTGATTGACGATCTTTCGATTGGAGCTCGGGTCATTTTCTATGGTTAGCGTCAGAATATCCATTAGCGGTATGCATGGAAGAAGAACGGGTGGATTTAGGGATATGAAGCGGGTTCTTGGGCAGATTCTATTACGGAATACTAAATTAACCGTTTTCGCGCGGGTTTGATGTCAGAATATCGACTGTCGATTTCATCCTAGCCGGGCCGTTACCCGTGAAACTTCTCTTCAAAACTTCATTAGTCATGCTTCTATAGCCATTACTCGTATCTTTTAGTCACAGCCACTCGTATCTTTTAGTCACAGCCACTCGTATCTTTTAGTCACAGCACTCGTATCTTTTAGTCGCAGCCACTACTCGATTTTAGTCATAGCCATTATGTCTCCAGATTCCAGATCGTCACACCATCACTTCTTCTGGCCGAGCTTCGTCTTTAACTTGCCTTTGGTGCCTCGTTTCGGCGTCTTCCCTTTCCTCGTTGAGGTCTCGAATCATGTCCTCCTCTTCCTCGGTGAGTCCTGCGATGTCTGGAGGAACCTCGGACATTTGCACCGAGGGTGCATAGTTGAGGAATCGGAGCTGCTCAAGAACATCTTGCTTCACGCTTTCAAGGTATTTCTTGGAGTTTTTGTTGTCTAGACGGCCCTCGAGCTGGGGATGTAGCGAGTAGTCCGGCCCGAACCAGTCGTATGTGGGGACATTGGAGGGGATTCTCGACTCCAAGGTGACGTCATTTAACACCGACGTCTCATAGCACCAGAGCCGAGACACATTACGTGGAGTGTACCCGCCGCCTCCAAGAACAAGCATGGGGATTCCAAACGATTTGATGAACTTGACGCATTCTCCATGCGCACGGATGTTCAAATTGAAACACCCCAAACGGTCGTAGCCCAACGAGTCCGCACCACACTGCTGTACAATGCACGTGGGCTGGAACTTGGTGATTAGCGGCTCCATAATCAGCTTGAAAAGATGGATGTACGAGTCGTCGTCGATGCCGTCCTTCAAGGGCACATTGATGGCATAGTTTTTGCCTTTGCCTATGCCCACTTCGTCGATGGATCCTGTTCCCGGGAAAAACTCACCGTTGAACTTGTGAAAGGACACCGTCATGACCCTGTCTGTGGTGTAGAAGGCCTCCTGCACTCCGTCTCCGTGATGCAAATCTATATCGATGTACATGACTCTCGAGTGCACTCGGAGCAAGTTTAATATGGCTAGCACGATGTCGTTGATGTAGCAAAAACCGCTGGGCTCGAACTTTTTGGCGTGGTGCAACCCTCCCGACCAGTTGATAGCAATGTCACTCATTCCACTGATGAGTTTCCGGGATGCGTCTAGAGAAGCGCCCGTGTATATGCTGGAATAGTCGTACATGCCGTCGAAAATGGGACAGTCGTCTCCGATGTTGAACTGGGCCAATCTGTCCTCGCCCAATTTGGTAGTCAACTCCGGAGTGATGGTTTGGAGGAAGTTGACGTAGTCCTCGGAATGGAACTCTAGAAGCTCGTCTTTGGTTGCTTTTCTCGGCGTGTAGAGGTCCATTTTCTCGTAGAGCTTGTACAGTATCACCAAGTGGTCTGTGAGCATCAACCTGAACGGTTTCATGGGATGGTAGGGTCCATAATGGTAGTGAGAAACCTCGGGATTGTAGTGGTACGAAACGTTTTTAAGACTCAGTTGTCGCTGTGGATAATATAGAGGTGCGTGTGCCTGTGTTTTGGCATCGGTGGTGAAGGTGTCAGAAGACGCCATGCAGAAAGTTGTCATGTAAAATTTCAGGTGGTTAGTTGATGTATAGTGCTGGTGTACAGGTGTGCTGGCTGGAACATAGGGCCACGAATGTTGCCGGGCCGTTGGAAAATATGGCTTTTGACGTTGGAAATTACGGCTTTTGAAGCCGTTGGGGGAGTCTGCTCCTCTCTCCTTCGGTAGTTGCTTTCCTTTTGTTGTGCATTTCTGCGTAGAGAGAACTGCCGTGCCACCAGGAATACACTAGTGCAAATTAAGAATTGCAAATTTTTCGAATTTTTCGATTTTAAAAGTGACAGGGGCATTCTCCTCCTTATGCAAGTCCGCAGGCCCACTTTCTTCTCTCGCCAAAGCCCGCCCCCTCCAGTTACCTTGGCCCTTTTGGCCCCAAATCCACTGACCAAGCCGCGACATTTTGCGACATCGCGACATTCTCACCTCTTGCCACTACCAAATCAATCAACCAACTTCAACCCCACCACCACCACCAATGTCGAGTATGTATAAGTAGTTCGTCCTTCGCAATCTTTCAGTACTAACTCCAGGCTCCGCTGGTTTCGACAGACACATCACAATCTTCTCCCCCGAGGGAAGATTGTACCAGGTTGAATATGCGTTCAAGGCCATCAATTCCGCCAGCATTACCTCCATCGGCGTCACTGGCAAGGACTCTGCTGTTTTGATTTCGCAGAAGAAAATCCCAGACAAGCTTTTGGACCCGGCCACCGTCACGTACCTTTTCCAAATTACACCTTCTATTGGAATGTTAGCTACTGGTTCCATTGCCGACGCCCGTGCGCTAGCCTTGCGAGCCAGGGCCGAGGCTGCGGAATTCCGTTACAAGTACGGCTACGAAATGCCTGTGCAGAGTATTGCAAAGAGAATGGCCAACATGTCTCAGTTATATACGCAAAGAGCCTACATGAGACCACTTGGAGTGGCGTTGACGTTTTGCCAGGTGGACTTTGAGGACGAGAACAAGGGGCCGCAGATTTTCAAGTGTGATCCTGCGGGCTACTTCACGGGAGTCAAGGCTGTTTCGACCGGCCCCAAACAGCAGGAGGCCACGACGTATTTGGAGAAGAAGTTCAAGAAGATGGACCACGTGAACGGCGACTGGAAGGAAACGGTGGAATTCGCCATCACGTCGTTGAGTTCTGTGTTGGGCACTGATTTCAGAAAAAACGACGTGGAGATTGGCGTGGCCACGCAAGGCGAGTTCCGTATATTGAGTCCCGACGAGATTGACGAGCGGTTGGTTGCCATTGCCGAGCTAGACTAGGCCGTGAGTAGGTTGATAGAATGAAGAATAGCTTTATTGACTTCATCTAAATTATTGAACTTCATCAATTTATTGAACTTCATCTGAATTATTGAACTTCCTCTAAATTATTGAACTTCATCAAATTATTGAACTTCATCTTTATTGAACTTCATCTTTATTGAACTTCATCTAAAAAATTGTTCTAAATCAAACGAACTTTTACCAACTACCACACGTACGGAATGAACATGTAAGGACAGGCTTCAAGGTACAAGTCCCAGTCCTTGCCGTACTTCTTTTCGCACTTCCTCTGGTCTCTGTACGCTCTGTGCACCAACACAATCAAGAAGAAGGTGGGGAAAAACCAGGGGAAGGGCGACGCAAACCCACAAATAGCACCCCACGTGAGCGCCTGCGTGTAATCGGCGGTGTAGTGGGCCTTTCTGGCGTACTTGTACCAGCCGTCCGTCAACAAATAAGACCCGTTTTGGCACTTGATGTAGCTGGGGTTGACGAGGTCCGACCACGGCAAGTAAGGGAAGGTCTTTCTGATGGAGGTGTTGCCGGTCATCATTCTTCTGAAGCTGTTCTTCTGTCTGTTTCCGGTGTCGAAGAAGTAGTATGCGGTAGTCAACACGACAAACAAGAAGGTGTTGAACACCCAAGACCATTGGTATTCGGAAGGCTCGTGGTACGCCAAAAACAAAGTGCAGTGGCAGTAGGTGTATGGCACACCGGCAATGTTCCAGAAGAGCAACATAAAGCCGAACTTCTCGTACGCCATGTCCCAAGTAGGAACGATCAATTCCTCTCCCTTAGAGCAAGCATTGGCATACAACCAGTGAGCGTAGGTGATGAACACAACCTGGGCAGAAACGTAGCCGTACGTGTCGTACTGCTTCAAGGCCACACTCAACGACAAGAAGTACAAGGTGAACCAGGGGATTCTCACCTCGAAGAACATCTTGAGGTCCAAGTACTTGCCGATTCTGGGGTTCAAAGGTGCCCCCATGAAGAGGTCGTACACGTGGTTTCCGGTCATCCGGTGGTAGTCCTTGGACACGAACATGCACCAGAGGTACAACAAAACTGACAACGTGAGGCCGTACGCAATGGCAGTGACCATGATCTCACCAAAATGGTCCACGAGGAAATACAACTTGTAGCCTGCTGCGTGCAACGCAAGCAAGATCACGTTGGTGAGGTAGAAGGCCCAGACCGCATTGCAGTAGTAAGGCAATTGCTTTCCTCCGAGGTGGCTCAAAGGCTGGCCTTTCGTCCACACTCCTGGCAAAGTCAAGTAGAAAACAGCCTGCGTGAGAAAGAACGTGGTGAAAACGGCCACAACCGTGAACGAGGGAATGCCGTGCTCCATGAAGTACCCCCAGAATTCCTGGGAGAACTCAGCCCAAGTCTGCTCGTGCGGCCATGCTGGAAATCCGCCATAGAACTGGGCACTGATCCACATGTAAACCATCAAAAGAGGAAATCCTACCATCATTCCGAGAGCACCGGCAGGTCCGCCGAATTCCCATTCGATCTTGTCCTTGGGCAAGTAACCCGTTGGAGTTTCCACCAACGATGTGGTTTCGTCCACTGTGTCGCTCATAGTTGTCGAAGCCTGGAATTCGGATCAAAATATATCCGACGCATTTTTCGCGAATGTATACGAATAAACGGTGTGCATGGCACTGGCATAGCGATGGGTAAATAGGGGGGTCATATCTTCGGACAATGAAGGGGTTGCAACAGTGTACACGATGGGGGCAGCGTGTTTCAGGGATATTTCTCGTATGGCCGCAAAAGTTGCACTGTCTGAAATGTCTTTGCGCATGCACCTCTTTTGACAGGCCCGTGTTGTGCATGAACTAACGTGGTGCTTCAGTGTACGACCGAACATAGTATTAATCCTGGGAATCATCCATGGAGACTTAGAGAACACAATCAATGATGGGAAGCATCGCGACGCTGCTTTGGGGCTTGGCAACTTTCGAGTCCCTTTGCCTAAGCAAACGGGAGATCAACCATCCGGGCATCATCGCCGTAGATTTCGTCATCAGTGGCATCCCCTATTTCCTCTTTCTTGGCTTTTCTGCATTCTCGAAACTTAACCACGGCGTCCAACGCATTGAGAGAACTTCCGTTTCCCAATTTCATCAACCCCATGAAGAAAAGCTCTATTTTTTCAAAGTCCTCGTCCTCAATCACCACTCCCGAACACAACCGGAACGCAGATTGCACCATGATACACCGGTTGTCGAAGGATGGCTGGCTCAAGTAGAAATGATCACTCTCCACCACAATTTTGTCCTTGTCTAGCTCGTAGCGAGAAGAAGACTTGGACTTGATGAAGAAGGCTCCATCGAACACCTTCCGCACCAACTCTTGCACATGCGGATGTGTTCTGGGCAATGCCAAAAATCGCAGAGACACCAAGATCTTGAGGTACATGAAATCAATGTGGAGCTGCTGGGAGGCATCAAACCACGAAAAGCACAAAGGACGACCTGTGTCGTCAGTATCCCTGACATGACACGAAGGCGGATACTGAAGTCGACTGTGTTCTGGAAGGTACTCCGGATGTCCCCTACTGGCTGTGGGAATCTCAAAGGTTTTGGGCAGAACACCTGGAACTATTTCTTCTTGGGCTGTTTCATTCACAAGTCCCATAAGGTGTGCAATCCATTGAAGTGGCACATGCGTGACTTCCTTGAGCCGAAGTGCATCCATGATTTGGCTGTAGCACAAAATTGTCTTCACAGTTTTGGAGCTGAATCCCCAGAATAGATTGAAATCAGACAGCCCAGGGCTTGAACAGATCATGTTCACCCTTCGGAGTGCTTCATGGTACCCAGGGTTGTCTCTGTGCTCAAAACATCCTGTCTCTAGGTAGATGTGGCTGTTGTCATTTTGCACTTTGGTGCCATTGACAAGCGTTCCTATATTTGTTGAGGATGACTTGGTTTTGGCTAGCGTTCCTCCCATGGCAGAGTGTACCGTGGCCACACTTTCCAATGCAAAGAACCAGCATTTGGCTAGAGCTAAGCCTCCAGACATAAATGGCGTGGGGGTCTCGAATGTGCCCTTGGCTATTTTGCTGTAGTTCAACAACAAATCACGAGCTCCTCTCAAATGTGCTTTCCAAGAATTGAGCACGTTGTCGTTCAGTAGGCATGTCGTAGCAGTGAAATACGAAGTGAGAACCACAACAGTGAGCAACAACTTCTCAATGTGGCTGGAGAAGAAGGCCGCGTTTCTAAAACCAGAATTCTCGGTGAACGCTTCGCCGAGGGTCTTGAGGCAAACGGTGATGTACTTTTGACGTGCTGTATCATGTGCCACTTTTCCCGTCTGGTTGAACTGGAAAGTGGCTGAAATGGCAAGCAAAGATGTGAGAAGGTACGGACATTTGCTCAGGTATGTGAGCAATAATTTCACAACCTCGTTGGACTCGATCAGCGACGCAAATGGGTACAAATGGTACGAGAGGTCTGTGGTGGTGAGGGTCTGCAAATAGCGAATGTGGGGCTCCACCAACGAATTCTCAGAGATGCATTTATCTATTAGCTCTGAGTTCGAAAGCTTTAATTGTTCTCTGATTCCAGAGGGATTGACGTAAGCTTCGGAGTCCTCGTTGTCGTGGTGGATGGTATTGGAAAACTCCTTGATTTTGAAATGGTTCTCAGATGCCGAACTATTAGGAGTATTGCCGGACCCTTGTCTCGTGGTACTTTCGGCACCTCCCGGTAGAAGTGCCGCACTTGGAAACCCCGAAATGTCGAGCATCAAATCCGACTCTAGCATGTGGTTTATGTCATGAACCAAGAGACTTGCCTCGTCAAACAAATTCTGCATGTCCAAATCGGCAACTCCTGGACTCACCATCCCCATTCCAGACTCTGTCGGTGATAATATCTGCCCGTTGCCTAGTTGGGACGCTAGAAGAGCCAAAGTTCTCGGGCTTTGGACAGAATTGAAAAGCTGTGGAGATCTTCCATTCTTCAGAGTGGGATCGTAGAATTTCATGGTTAGCTCCTTTGTCGCCAGTTGCGTGGATTCTCCCGGTTTGAGGGAGAGCTGATCCCTCTCTTCGATGCTCTCATGTTTGAACTTCTGATTTGTTTCGTATGTGCATAGTTTAAAAAGGCGGGCGCAGTTGTTGCACGTTGGAGTGGCTTCGTCACATTTTATTTTTCTTCTCTTGCACTCTTTGCATCCCTTTCTGGAATACTTCCTCTTTTTAATTTTCTGCTTTTCAGCGATTGGAGCAGTACCCATGTGGTTGTGATGTTTTGTGCTTTTCGTAAATCAGCTTATCGTGTGTGCAGGCGATTACCTTCTCCATGAGTCTTATGAGACTTTCTTCGATTAATTCTCGTCAAGCTAATATACAAAAGCTAAAATACAACTGACGGTTTTGCTTTAAAGAGCATTCTGGATCTTCGTCATAATGCGTCTTCCGTGTGGAGTATTCTTGATGTTGACCAACAATGGCTGCAAGGCCAGGGCCAACTTGGCCAAATCAGCCGCGGTGGCCACGTCCAAACTGGTCTGAAGCACGTAATTTCCAAAAGGATCGTTCAACAATAGACCGAATTTCTCGCTGTTTTTCAACAACACATCGATGACCCCATCGGTCAATCTGTTGATTCTCAAGGACTTCTCAATCACGTTCGATCCAAATTTGTGCAATGACAACGAGATGATGTTGGACCGGATATGACGCAAGATGGTCTCGATGGACTCATCGTCTCCTCTTGACAAAACGTACTGAACAACGTAATTTCCAAATGGATCCAAAGACAAGTGCGTAGCGTTCTCGGCCACCTTCAACGACAATTGCTTCCGTTGTTGACGGGTTCCATGGTCCAAGCATCTTTGTAATACGCAGCACCCATGTCTATGAGTTGCAATCTCGTTGCAGTGAACAGAGGCAGTGTGGAAAATGAACTGGTTGTCGTCCGGCTTCAATTTCTGAAGACATTTCTGAACAACATGGTTTCCGTTCAAGTCTCTGGACAACGACACAATGTGTGGGGACAAGCTTTCGATGATCAATCTGGATTCCTCGGGTGTTGAGATGCACTCAACAAGTTTCTGCAATGCTCGTGTTCCATGAGGATCCAATGCAATTCGGATGAACTCGGGGGCCGCATTCTTGACCAAAATAAGCCTTTGGTCAGGAGAAACGTTCTCGAACAACTTCTGAATCAAGTAATTCCCAAACGGGTCCGTCATCAACTCGACAATTTTCAAGTATATCTCATTGAAGATCATGGTAGCTGCCACCTCATTGGACACCTCCGCTGCTGCCTCGCTACCCAAATCCAACTGACGCTGCAAGAAACGACATCCGTGTTGGTCCTTGCACAACGAATAAATGTCGCCGGTGAAGTCCTCCAACTTTGCGTTCACATACTTCGAAGCGTCGTCTCCCTTTCTTCTGTTGGAGTTGTGCATCTTGCGGTGAACATTGACACCTGCGTTCATGTTGTAGTTTTGACGGTGACGGTTGTTGTTTCCCCCAAGATTGTGCGGGTTGTTAACGTAGCCTCCGTTGTTGAACCGGCTCACGTTTCCGTTGGATTGACCACAGTTGTACAGGTCTGTTTGGCCCATTCTTTCTGTGTTCGATCTGTTGGGAGCGTACTGGTTCATGTACTGATGGGGTTGGTTCCACATGTTTCCAGCCAAATGCGGTGGCGGAGTGGCCATCATTTGAGACTTGTCTCCAAACCCACGTGAGCTGGCCATTTCATTCTCCAAAAACTGCAGTTTTTTCTTCCCAGAATCGCTGTCGGGGGGACTGTCCTCACCCGAAGGTTGGAATTCAGGAAACTCGAATGGTTGCCCAGACGAAAAGTTTCCAAATGCAAAACGAGAATCCAAAGTGCCCCCAAAATGATGCATAGGCTGCGGAGACGCAGAAGACATGCCAGAAACATTGATGCCTGGTTCCTTGCGTTTCTCATCTGGCAATTCAAAAGGTGCAATCAGCATAGCCAATTCAGAAGCATTGGCCAGATCAGCCATTGGATAAGCAAAGGGTGGAGCTGAAAAGGGAACAAAGTTGTTTCCCCAGGTGTTCAATGGAGTCGAGGTCGTCCCAGTGAGAGAACCAGGTACTTGGGAACTAAAAGCTCCTACCGAAGGAGGGTTTGGAGTCAATGATCCTGGAAGTCCGTGGAGCACGTGAGGAGCATGGCCAATGCCCTGCAAGAACTGGGGTTGTTGCAGGAAAGGGGTGGAGCTTTTCGAAGGTTCTGGTTTCGAACCTGATGACGATGTGGACAATTCCGTTTGGTCGGACGTTTCGGGCTGATCTTCGAAATCTTCATCCAACTTGAGAGTACCGAAGGCACCCACTATGTCCAATTCCGAAGTGACAGGAGGAACCACAGGTTCGGATTTTTCATCATTGAAGAAATTCAGGCCGTCTTTATGGAAAAAGCTTGACCCCATGGCATTGGAGCCCATGGAGCTGGATCTCAAGACGTTTTTGGCGTTGAGAATCGCCGACGAAGGCGAACCGGGCGTTTCGTTGTCCGGTGTGGAGATGGAGGTGGACCGTGACTGCAAATTGGCCATCTTTCTAGTGTACAAGTACTAATATACAACGGGTATTTTCAATGAACCTGTCAAGGTTCTAATGTACAAGGATGCTGGTGAGGAGAACTCGATGCAATGGGTGAGTTTGGCAGATTGGCAAGTCTATCAATGATCCAAAGATGTGTCAAAATGTCAAAGGTTTAGTTGCACTCTCAGAGGCAAGATGCTGGGAAAGGTGGGGATGGCTGTCTTGGAAAATTGCAACGTTGCAATCAAAGAACACTAAGGAGCAACGAACGAAGTTGTCCGCGGAGTTCTGTCAGAAGCCGTTGAGTTCGGTTGGTTGACGGAGGAAAACTTTTTGATCTGTGAGAAAAATTATGGGCCATTTGGCGTGTATGGACAAGACTGCATAGGAGCGTATTTCGGGCTATCCATGGTGTTGTGGATGCATCTACGATGCTTAGGAGCTGTTTGGGGGAGTTGGGAGAAACGGTGTATCCTTCTGAATACTGTGGTATTGCTTGCGGAGACGTGTGTGGGTTTGTGAGGGAGGAAACAATGTTCTTCTCCCGAATTGTGGGGAAACACAAAGGAGGAAACAATATGCCAGTTGAGAGGGGATATACACTTGACAGTAATGTCCAGTTGCACTTCATCTAGCATCTCCACTGGCTCTGGTGGATACTTGGTCACGTGATTCGATATAAAAGTTGCACAAACTGGTCGGCGAAAGTGTACGGGTTTTAATTGGCCCACCTCCTCTCCGGCGGAGAAAGCACATATGCAGAGGAGCCTTCGTCAAAGACAACTAGAGGACGCCCTAAGACTAGCAGTAGGATTTTATCGAAACTGGCCTTTTCACACGCAAAACTAATGGCAAGAACTGAACAATCGAAAGCCAGCACTGGTCCCTTCAGGTCGAAACAGCACAAGACGATTCGCATCTGCAATAAGGAGGTTCAACTTTATCGCGATAGCTCTCTTTGATACGCCAAGCAACCGTAAACTGGAACCTGGATATACCCAACCAATTTCATCCTGTACCGAACATGTCAAAACTTAATAGTGTAATTGACCATGAACAGAAATAAGGGTTGCAATCTGAGGAATAGCGTAGACTCGCAAAAGTGGCCTCAAGGTTCGGTGAATATTTAATGCCACTTTTGTCTTCGTAAACTGCGTCGTATGACCTGCCAGAATATTGGAACTCTCAATTTCGTAAAGACTCTTCTCGTTTAGCCCCCAAGAGGGGTGCATAAGGATACAGGTGCGACATTATTAATTTCCTGAAAACCCCCGCTATCCGTTCCTCGTGTCCAGGAACGAAGTCTAAAACGCCGAAAATCCCGGCTCAATCAAATGGTACTTTAGATTATTATCTATTATTGACTATAATACGAAATATTAGAATTTAAAAATGACGGGGGAATCGGGGAATCAGAAAAAAATGAATTTGTTTTCACAGTTGAGTAGCCTAAGTAGACTTTTCGTGTTGAGTGGAGACTCTGGCCATGGAGACCAAGAAATCTTCAATGGATCTTCTGTCCTGGGATGGCTTCTTCTGAGGTCTACCGTTACAGAAGTCATCAAAGGCTTCAGAGGAGGCCATCATGTAGTAAGCACCACCCATAACACAGAAGACACCGAAGGAGAACAACCAAGTTCTGACGACGGTAACGACGTCAGTCCAGTTCTGGGACCACCAACCAAACAAGGTGAAACAAGTGGCAAGGATGTCGACAATCAAGACGGCACCAGACAATTGCCAAGATGGAATGGAAGACCAGAAAGGACCGTTAGCTCTGGTGATGAAAATCAACCAGTTCTCAGTCAAAGAGATCTGCAAGAACAAGACACCATCGATCGAACCGAAGTTCTGGATGATACCACCCTTGGACATGAACATGGTAGTCAAAGTGATCCAGGTACCAACAGCCAAAATGATTCCCAAGATGATGGACATACCCCACAATCTTGGAAGGTTCCACTTAACAGGCAACTGGTCGTATGGAGCGTTGTCGTAAGCAATAGCCAAGGTGGCAACATCAGCGAAGATAGCAATGAAAACAACCAAGTCAATGTTCAAGGATCTGTTCAAGATAGCAATCCACAAACCCAAGAAGAGCTCCAAGTGCAAGGACAAAGCAATACGGTACACCACGTAGGCATACATTCTGTGGAAAATCTGTCTCGAGGTCTTGATAGCATCAATGATAGCAGACAAACCAGGGGCCAAGAAAACAATATCAGCAGCAGATCTAGCGGCATCGGTAGCACCTTCGACGGCAATACCAGTGTCAGCCTTCTTCAAGGATGGAGCATCGTTAACACCGTCACCAGTCATGGCAACCAAGTAACCTCTGGACTGCAAGATTTCAACGGCGTTGTACTTGTGTTGAGGGAACACTTCGGCGAAACCGTCAGCGTTCTCAACAAAGTCAGCAATTTCAGAACCGGCCATGTCACCACCGCCGGAAAGACCCAACTTTTCAGCGTCGTAAATGTTGGTACCAAGACCCAATTGTCTACAGGTCTCCTTAGCAATGCCAACGGCATCACCAGTCAACATCTTGACTCTCAAACCCAATTGTCTAGCCTCGTTAACAGTAGCAGCAGTGTCGTCTCTTGGAGGGTCCATGCATGGCATGATTCCCAAAATCTCCCAGTGGCCTTCGCCTCTCTTTCTGGCAACACCCAAAGATCTGAAACCTCTGGAAGCAAACTCGGCAACGGTGTTCTGGTAGTTCTCGTGGATGTCCTCTGGGATTGGGTGGTCATCCTCAACAGTCTTCAAGACGAACAAAGGAGCACCCTTAACACAAACAATTCTCTCTCCCTCAGGGGATTCAACGATGGCAGTAACCTTCTTGGAAACAGGGTCGAAAGGCTGGAACTCCAACACCTTGTACTTGGTCAAAGCAGCCTTGGCTCTTGGGTAGGAAATCAAGGACTTCAAGAAAGCCTTGTCGATGGCATCCAAACCCTTCTTCTTTCTGGAAGCGGCCAAACAAGCGGTCAACATCAAGTCGTCGGCTTCGACACCTTCGACAGTGTATGGTTCGTGCAAAGAAAGCTTGTTCTTGGTCAAGGTACCGGTCTTGTCGGAACACAAGATCTCGACACCGGCCAAGGACTCAATAGCAGACAACTTCTGGACAATGGCTTGCTTCTTAGCAAGGTAAGCAGCACCGACGGCCATGGTGGTGGTCACGACAGCAGGCAAACCAACTGGAACACCGATAATGGTGATGGCCAAGGTGAATCTCAAAATTGGAACAATCTTGACGGATCTGTAGAAACAAGCGACCCAGACAAGCAACAAAGTAGCAATAACCAAAACAAGCAAAATCGTACCAATACCGTTCAAAACTTCGGTAAAGTGACCGGTACCAGCAGAAGCCTTGTTGACCAAAGCAGCGGCTCTACCGACGAAAGTGGAGTCACCGGTGGCAGTCACAACCATGAAAGCCTCACCGGTCTTAACAGTAGAAGAAGAGTAACAAGAGTCGCCGTGCTTCTTGTCCACAGCCAAAGATTCACCAGTGATAGCAGACTGGTCAATCTGCAACAAAACGTTCTCGGAAACAATACGTCCATCGGTTGGGATGACGGTACCGTCCTCCAACTGCAAAATGTCACCAGGGACAATCTCGTTGGACTGCACCTCGATCAAAGCACCGTTTCTCACGAGAACAGCGGTGGCAGCCAAGGTCTTCTTCAACTCATCGACAATGGAACCAGCCTGGTACTCCTGGATGAAACCAACAGAGGCGTTCAACAACAAAAGGGCACAAATGACACCGAAATCGACCCAATCCTCCAAACCGGCGGCCAACACAGCGGCGGCCTCCATGACGAATTGAATTGGTCCGACAAAGAACATGAGAAACTTGAGAATCATGTTTTCCTGCTCCTCGGCCATCTGGTTCATACCGAACTTCTTTCTTCTCTTAAGAACCTCGTCGTCGGACAATCCGGTTTCGGGGCTAGTGTTCAACATTTCCTCGGGCACGGCCTTGAAGGAAGAAGGGTCTTCGTCCTCGTCCTCCTCCTCGGAGTCGGCACCGGCGTTGGATTGCAAGTCCAAAATCAATTGGTCAATGTCTTCGTCTTCGTCATCTTCGACAGTCTTATCGACCTTCTCGACGGTTGGTTCAGTTGCACTCATTGTTGACAACGATTAGCAAAGCGAAGAGTAAACAAGAGCAAAAAGAATGAGGCTCCATGGGTTGGGGATTGGCCATTTATATTGCAAAATTTTGTGTTTCTTTTTGTGTTCAGTTGCCGGCCCTAATTTTCGTTTGAGGGAATTTCGGCATAAACAAACTGGACGCATTAGGACAGCATGTCGTTATCTCGCTTGCGCGCAGGACATAATGTCGCACGCTCCATATTATTATGCTGCCATCCGGAGTCGCCAGGTCCGGCTTGCAGCTCTGTATGCCGGTAGACTATCTGGTACAGGCCTGGCCAATAGAAGGATTTGAAACATGAGATGCCGCAGGCTCCGAATACTACGGTTATGATGTGCTTGGCTCTCCGAATAGTGACTGCAAATTGGAACGCTGCTCGGCCCGAGTGGAATCGGAATCTCCACAACGCAGCTCGGTTTTGACATCGTATTGATTATCGTACCGAGTGTCAGAATCGTATTCGTAAAAACCTTCATTTGATCTGCTGGCTTCCTTCTGTCTTGGCGCACGCCGCCAATCATTTCTTCTGCCATGGGGGGGATCCCAATGAACAAGATAAGGTACACTACTGTAGAGGCAGAGAAGATAAGCCGGGCGGACCAAATGTCGCATTTTTGGTATTTCAATCGCCTTTGTTGTTACTCTTTCCCCATGCGGTCGGGATGTCGCGGGTTTCTGTGCCGTTTTAGGTCAGTTGTACTACAAATGTAGAACACTGGCTGGCCCGATTAGGACCGGGACCAGGATCCCTCTGCAACTTTCTGGTTGCCCAAGGCTGCTCTGCCAATTGTTCTTTGTGCTGGCAGGCTTCCTCATTCTTCCTTTCCACAGTGAAATTGGCTGCTGGCGCTTGTGTTTCAAAAATCACTCAAAATTCTAATTTCTCAGTGTAATGTCGTCACATGTCGGAAATAAATTCGGACATAAATGGCATCTGCACTGACTCGGGCCATGTGTTTCCTTTTCCGCTGATTGGTGCCCCACATCCCCGCTACTTGGCGATGTTTTGCATCGCAATTTGCGGGATTGATGGTCAGTTGTAGAGTTAGATGATATGCAACATTTTTGGGCACTTGGATCCATTTGTGCTCCAATCACAAAGGAGATCGTCGGCACTGGCCGGAACTACTCGGCAGCTTGTTTCTTTCCTGCCGTGGTACGTGAGAACCCATTTGCGGCTTTTTAACTAGGCTCAAAAATGTCGTCTTCTATAACCAATTATTCTTAGCTTCTTCCTTAGCGGATGAGCGATTTGACGTCATTTGGGGTTGCGGGATAAATTTTTCACTTTTTCTCTTTTTGAAAATTTCATGCTTGGCTCGCGTCGACATTTCCTCTCGTATTCTTCCTCTTCCCCAGACACGTCAAAGCACGTTTTAGGCCTTATGTTGGTGTAAGGCATCTCTCTTATGTGGCGATTCCTAAAGCCTGCACAGTATTCACTCATACCTGACATCCTGAACTTTTGTTCTGTCCCAAGTTCGAAAGTCGGGTTTAGATTCTGTAGACTCGGAAAAAGGGGGTGTTGTGTTCCGCTGTAGAAATCTGAGCCCTAAATGTTGCCTCTGTGTATTTTTTTGCGGTGTTCTTCCTTTTTCAGGTTCACAGGAATTCTCCGCGAAAGTTGCAAACCTGATCTTTCCCACACCTAACATTGTTGTAGTCATATTATTTCGTACTTCGTATTCTTATCGTTATGTCACCGTCTTCTTGCGTTGTGCCCACCATTTGATTGGGCGTACCATCTTCTTCAAAATATACAACACACTGCCAACCAACCGGAAAGCAGCTAGTCCACAAACAACCCACAAGATGATGGTCAAAAACACCGTAGCGTTATGGGAATCGTTCCAAATATCATCGGCGTTACCGCCAGCAGCCAAAACAACTCCAACCAAAATGGCATTGGTCAACATCCACACCAACACTGTGATTGTACGAATAAGTGCGTAGTAGGAATCATCCTGGTTCTTTTTGACTCTGGCAACCTTGATGATCACAGGAGGAATCTTCAAGTCTTCCAAGATGTTGAGATATGTTTCATCAAGTTCCTCAGTCGATCCTCGAACAACGGTTGTCACCACCTCTCCGTTTTTGTCTGTTATTTTAGCTGTTCCCAAATCTTTGGCAACCGGCACATCTCTGTTACCCCAAGAAACATCATGGATGTTACAGAAAGAGTAGATGTTCAACACATTGATGTAGGTGGGCGATAGCAAAAGATATTGCAAGAATGACGTTACCATGAATGAGGGCTCACCGTGAATGATCGCACCCATAGCATAAAGCAAGTAGGTACTGAGCATAGAAACCACAAGATCACGGAACTTGCGGTCGGTCAAAAGCATAGATATCGTGAAATGCCCATCATGTGATTTCAAAGCCATCTTCACCGTGTTCACTGCCAAGTAGAAGGCCGCAAAGGTTAAGTATGCCATTAGAACTGCAAAGAACACCATCACCGCAAAATAGAATTTGCGTGTGCCTCTCGGCGTATTGCCAAAGGCCAACACAAATGTGCAAACCAAGCAGGCCACGTACACCCAAAGGAATCCTTGGGAAAGGTACTTGCCCAAGGTGAACCCAACTTCTGAAGAACCCAAGTTCTTGGTCAAAATACGGAACACCAAAAAGAAAGACGCAAGTGAAAACCACGAAACAAGAAGAGTAACCAAATGGTAGTAGAACTCAAGTTGGAACCAAAGCTTTCTTAACAAAGAATGGTTGGATCTCCAGATTTGTGTCCAATGGAAAATCAGGTACATGGCTGCAAACAACGATCCGTTAAGCCAACGACGACGCTGCAAAATAAAGTCGTCGATTTGTTCTGGCACATCTGTTTCAGCTTTGGCGCCGCTGACGTATCTCAACACATAGTTTTTTTCTCTTTTTGCCACCAACTCAAAACACAAGATTCTGTCTTCAGCCAAATACATGTTGGAGGTAAAAAGCCCAGACTCCAGGAAATTCTTCTCCATAAGCTCCATCTCATCGTCATCTTCGTCCAAGACTGATCCCTGGTGCAAAAATTCACCCTTGAAATACTTTTCCAAAGGCCCCTGCCCATCCACATTAAGCAATGCATCCCATCTATAGGCAGAAAAGGCACCCGGAAGCACGGAAATAAACCCGAAAACAGACTCCATGGGCTTATCCAAAACATTGGAAATCTTGTACTCGAAGTTTTGAGCCGCCACCAACGGATTGAGCAAGAGCTTCTTGCTCGGTCCCAAGCCAACTCTCATTTCTCCACATGCTCCGGCCACATTGGGATCCCGGAACTCTCTCCACAAATGGTAGAATGCGTCTTTGGCTGGTTTGGTTCCACAATCCAAAAGCATCACCACTTTGGGATTCAACATGGGTGAAAAAGACTGGAAACACCATCTGTGCGAATTGATCTTTCTGGCATTCTTTTCCTTCAAACAAAAGAGAAGTTGCACTGGAGTCAGGTTAACGTTCAAATGGACTCTTTCATTGGTGACTTTTTCGATTCCCACCGTGGTGGTGTACTCGTAAACATGAGCCTTGACATTTCGGTCATTAACCTTGGATTTGGCATAACCTTCCTGGAAAACACCTAGAGCAGTAAGAAGCTTCTGTGTCCTAAGATTGAGTTGCAAACGACCATCATTAACAATGACGACCACAACTTTCTTCCATGATCCATCTCCCCATGTAGGGTCTCTTCTATTCGTGAGATTTCTGATATTGTCAAAGACACCCTTGAGGGTGCGGCCGAGCAAGATTTCGTCCTCGTTGTACATCGTGATGCAGACCAAAAGCTCCGTTTCCCTAGGTGGAGAGTACATTGTTTGACGAAGATTATAGTGAAAAGCGCCGAAATTCGATGGGCCACAAGTCACACCCGAGTAACGCAAAAAGGAAGTCTCGTTGCTGTCTCCAAAAGAAGTAGCATACGTTTTGAGCAACAGCTTTGGGACCGGGGCATCGACAACGTAGTTTCCATTCACTAGCCTTGCTCTTTTCACGGTTTTTGTATAGTTGAGTCTTGGTGTGAAATCGTCGTCATCAAAAGTCCTGCCCTGAGTTGGAGTGCGGCGAAGGGTGCCCGATCTTCCAGGTTCCTCGCCTGTTTCCAGAAATAACGAATCGTCGTCACCGAACGGATCATCTTCCATTTCGGCCGCATCTTCCAAAAGATTCACATTGTAGTTGTCTGTCTGCAAGGGAACCATGAACAGTTTCCGTGGCAGAAGAGTCTGACTGAGATGACGTGAAGAATGAGCAGCCTGGGGCATCTCATCCAATTCAACAGGACTATATCTGTTGTATGCTGAAGCCGGATACGCAAGTGCTTCTGGGTACTCCAGAATGGTCATCAGACTCATTCTTGGATCCTGGAAAGTGACATTATTTCTTGCAGTAGATGGGTTCGATCCGCCATAAAGCGATCCCCCAAGCTTTTCGTAAAAATCTTCATCGTCATCGAAGACAGTGCTAAATGTTCTGGACCCGGAGGAGGCGATCCGATGGGTGGTCTTCTCATCTCCAAATAGATCGTCGTCGTAGTAACTCATGTTGAAGACAAAAGACTGGAGTACTAAGCCAAACGCCTAAGCCCGCAGAAAAAGCCCTTGAATGTTGCCCTGTGCAAGCTGCTTGGAGTGGTGTCAAGATGCTATTATTGGCTTCCACTATTGATGTTTGAGCCCAAAGAGGAAATGGCATTGCGACTGCATGCCAAGAAAGTAAGGCACATGTCCTTTGCTAGTTAGTATTTTCGACCGGGCAAGAAGAGATTGTTTTCTTTGACAGAGAAGATTACCTTGTTCGTGGGAATCAGTTCCTTTGTGATTTGCCCGATCGGGCCTTAATTCGATGCGCACAGCTAATCCTCTGCGCCTCTGAGGCTGCAGATCTTGATATGTCAATTTGTGACAAGAACTGTTTGTTCAAGCCACACAAGTGTCTGTTGGTTCTTCGAGTCGTAGCAAGACTCTGTCAATGTCTTAAATCGAAGTTGGCCGCCTGCCAAGGACAAAGTGCGAATATTTTTCGGAATTTAACTTCGGGTGCAAATAACGCATTGCCCCATACTTCCCAAGTTCGAAAGACACGGCGTATGGTAGCCGTGCCCGCACCTGAAGAGAACAATCTCGCATTCCCTGTACTTCGATTTGTCAAAATCCTGGCCAAAAAAAAGTCGACTCCTCTCTCGATCTTCCCATGCCTGTATGTGCTTGATCGAGACTTCAGAACCCCACAAAACTTTACTACAACTCGTACAGCTCTTCGTAGTAACCAACCACCCCAGCAATGTGTCGAATTTCACCGTGTCCATGTATGCGTAGATGCCTTGGTTCACCTTTTCAAGTGAGATCATGGCCATTTCACTTTCAAAGAAGAAAGATGTCAAGATTTCCAGGAGAATCATTCGAACATTGGAAAGCATAGCACTGGTCAATATCCGGTTGAACACATTGGTGAACGACGCAACATCGCCTTCAATCATGTGTCTGAAACATTGGTAGATACCCTGGTTCAACGGTTCTGGCAGACTTGCATCACCTGTCATGGAAACAAGGCTCTCCACCAAACGCATCCAGAGTTGTTCCAGGGAGTCCACTTTCTCACACATACGAATTGCAAACGAGATGAAAGTGTCCACATCCTCTCCTTGCGCAATATTCTGCTGGATTGCTGCGACCAATTCCATCAATGCGGTTTCGTATTCTCCGTCCGATTCACGAAGGACTGCGAGTGCAGTGATCGAGCCTTGGTTTTTCAAGAAACCCAACAAGGTTTCTTTATCCTTAGGAAATTGTGACAAGGTGCTGGTGAACAGGGACACAATGTGTTGGACCCGATCTTTGGAGAATAGACACAGCAATTGGATGTACCGCACAATGAGCTGCACTTTTGCTGCTGGAGCACCAACCTCTATCTCCTCTCGGTTGAAAAGGGCATCCAAATACTTGAAAGCAACTGCATCATCCTTGCACTTCAATACCATGAGGTGCAACACAGGGTTGTAAGTGTTCGCTAAGACCACCAAGTCATCCAGATTTCGAGAAATTAACTCCTCGAAATGATCCTCCACAAAAAGAATTAGGAGGTTTTGCTCGGTGACGTTCTTCTTGCCAGATCCAAATGTAGTCTCAAGAATGCTCGCGAGGACAGCGAAATTCTGTTCGTAGTCCATGGTATCCAGGTCCCTCTGCTTCTCTAGCCAGATTTCCAAAGCTTTAGAATACATATTTTCTGACTTGTAGATCCCAAAGAGAGCATTATAGAATTTGGCTGCTTTCATTTGTTCTAGCAAGTACACATCACTCTCCACATCATATACTGGTAACAAACTCTCCAAGGCAAGCTCGCAATCGTTACGCAACTCAGCATTTCGATTGCCGCAAAGTGTATTCACCGTGTTGCGAAGTACCGTCTCAGAAAGACGAATGAACTGGAAGTATTTTGGATAGTTTCTTGCGATGAATATGGAAAGTTGAACAAAATCATCATCTTCAAAGTGGGACTTGTTCACCTCAAAAATGTCGAGCAATGCATCCACGATGTACTGCCGATTGCGTTGGCTCATCTCAAAGTTAAGACAAGGATGTTCGAAGAACTCATTCATGGTGACCAACATTTCAAATGTGTCGAACTTCAAAAAGTGGAAGAGGTACGGAAAGATAGTTTCACTCTGCTCGCTCAACAACAAAGTCCCAGAGTCTTTTGGCCACTCAACAGGACCAATACTGAACAACAAGCAACAAACAGATTCTCTCGCCTGTTTTTCCTCTTCAGCAGTAAGAAACTGGTCGCTTGGGAACTGTCTTCCTGTCAAAATGTATGACATGTAAGTGTAGACGATTAACTTCTCCTCATGATCGTAATCGTCCAGATACAAGTCCTCAAGAAGCGTGACCATCGGAGTTATGTAATCATGGAGCAATTCGTTCCAGATGTAAATGCTGCATTCCCGAAGATTGTAGGTCCGGCAGAGTTGCAAGGTCATGTCGATGTTCAATGTACGCGTGTCCAAAAGACAAATGATTTCGGTCAAAGTGTCACCTTTCCCAATACTAGTGTAGAATTCAACCAAGCTTTTGAATATCAATGGGGAGAGGTTCCGTATTTGTTTGGACAAGACAAACTCCTCCAAAACACCAAAGAAAACTGGATCATTGTCAAATGTCTCATAAATAGACTCAAGTATCTCAAGGTGTTCACTTGATACTGGTCCTCCTTCATCCTTGGTCAACAAGAATATTATGAACATGTAGAGCAGTAGCACACTGGCAGGATCTACGCCCTCTTTTGGAGCCAGGAACAAAGGATACACCGATTCTCTCATAATTTGAACCAAAATGGGCTCCACGACCTCATGCCTCTCCTTTCTGCTGTGAGGAAGTCCACAAAGAACCAATTGGCCAAAATCATCAGAGCAGAAGTATTCTTTGGCCGTCAACAATGCAGACAAGAAGTCCTCTCCTGCCAAAAACTCCGTTAGCCTGTCTGCCCATTTCAAGCATTTTCCAGTCAACAAGTTTTTGTTCGAGGCAGAATGTGAGTTCACCAAAATCACCAAACGGTGTCTGAAAATCTGGAAGGAGCTGTGGTACGTTTGAAGCTCACCGTTATTTGCTGATTTCAAAGCGTTCCAGGAGACTTGTTGCGAGTCTAGGTCGTCTACCCCGACTTTCGTCAATGTGGCCTTCCCGTTAACATTGGAGTAGTAGAAGAAGACAAGCTTGGTTTCTGTGGTTTCTGTGTCTTGGATCATGCCCGTCAATATTTCAGAATTTAGCCATTTGAGCGAAACAATACGCTCCGTCTCCGCACATACCCATCGTCCTGTTTTGTAGATAGGAAGCTTGGGAGTCCCCTTGTCCTTGTCTTTCATTTCGGAGATGGCAGACATCAAGTTCAGTGGTAAAGAGTTGTTGTCTAGCTCCAAGATCGTGAGGACATTATTCCATGAATATGCCAATTTAGCGTTTTGAATGCCGTCAGCCACTTGTATACACGGGTACCACGAGAGACAGCCACGTGGAGATTCCGAGCGGGAGACAAGCTTTGACTTTGAGATTTTGAAGTGCGTCACTGGGTTGGCGTAGTTCGTGTTGTTCAAAGATCTGATGGAGACAATAGCCAAAATACTCCCTGTCATCACAGCCATTAGACCGATATGATCTGTGATCTGGGGAGAGGTGCCAATTGGAAGCACTCCGCAGTCCTGAATCATGAATTTCCCAGTGAAATCACCGTGGTTGGAGTCGTTCTTCCCGAGCAACTTCTGTGAAATGTAGTATTTTCGCAAGAACTTCTTGAACCCATGGTGGAAGAACACCAACCCCGAAATATCCAGGGAAACCAAATGGTTATGCAGCTCTCCTACAAACGCAACCGTGTTGACTGGAACATTGACCAAATGACCCTGAAAATTACGAGCAAACCGGCCCTCCAAGGTTACTGGTTTGATGACATCATACGGGAACACCACGGCAAAATTGCCCGATTTCTGAGCTCCAGCAGACAAGTCCCATACTGCTATATTTCCGTCTGTGTAGCCAGCCACTAAAAACGTTGCATCTGACGAAAATGCAATTGAAGAAACCGGAGCACCCCAAAGATGGGTTTCCTCTGATTTTTGCGGAACCAAGATGAAATCCACTTCCTGGTGGTAGTTGAAGCCCACCACAGCACCAAGATCCGTTCCAATTGCGATGTGGAGCGAAGAAAGCTCGATGTAGACGGCCGATCCAAATGCGGAGGTGAATTCTGGCGAATTGACGATTTTCAGGATCTGTTTGGTTTCGTTCCACTTCACTAGCTTGGTTAGGTGAGTTCCCTCATCTGGCAGAAGATCGAGCCTCTGTGTGGGCGGTTCGGAGGAGTGACTTTTGAGTTGGATGCTGGTTTTTGTCTGTGATCGATCATCAAATCTTTTTCTTTTCAAGGGGCTCGGTAGAGACGCCAACGACGGTATACTGGCATTGCTTTCGGAAGGCGATAGAGCGTGAACGCTCAATTCAGACATTGTGTAAAGAGTCGGTAATAGTTGATAATGACCTGCAGATGATGGCAGCAGCATTCGATGCAATAATGGAGGACACGATGGAATGATGTCAGATTTGAATGATACAGGATGCGAGAGATGCATGTTTGTATAATGATTTAGGATTCGATGGTATGGTATTGGATCCTTCTATGTAATGGTTTAGTGACCAATTCTGTGCTTTGAGAATGCCCATTGTGAGCAGCCAAACCAAACCAAACCAACTCTAGTCCAGCTTCTGCTTCATAAAAAACCGAAGCAACATGCGGAGCTGTAACAAACACGCCACGAGAAACAACGCTATCTGTACTATCAGCCACCGGACCACTCTCTCACAAGTTCTTTCGGACAAATCTCGGAATGTGGCCTCCTTTTGCCGAATAAACCCCTGCTCGCGCTTAATATCAGTAAGTTTGTTGATCAAACCGTGGAGCTGGTCCGCTAGCACCTCGACTCCGGTCGAATCCGCATGAGAATGGATCAGGAAGTCAAATGTGATCCGGGCACGTAGAAACTGCGACTCTTTGAGCAATTCGGGATCGGATTTCCACGTTCTTCGATAGAACGACTTCGGCGTCAAGCAGATCCTGTGTTCTCCGTCTTCCAAGGCACTAAACGAAAATTGGCCCGAAATGGACCCTCGCTGGTGGACCACTCTTTGGTTGGAGTCAAACACTTCCTCCACATCGACCAAGATTCCTGTGTTCTGTTTATCTGTGGGGGGACGATACGCACCAGTTTCGGCGTCTAGAACCTCCATCCTGAACCTTCCAAACAACACCGATTCTGTCGAGAGCTCTCTGTAGAAACACCGTCGAGACCCTGCGTCCACGTACATATGTAATAGCGATTGGCAGCAGGCAAGGGTTGTGAAAATGAGAATGGCAGGGACCATTGGAAAAGAATGTTGTGCGGCTTTCGATATGCGCATTTACTGAAATTAGGATGCAAAACTGATGTGGGGAAGACGATTGGGAATGCACTTAGATCTGGGAGTTGGGTGGGACAGGCACCAAAAAAGAGAAACGCGACGTCGGCTTGAAATTGGGAAATCCGAGTCTGGGGACCGAATGGGTCGCTTGGACCTTGGACCTTGGACCTTGGACCCTGGACCCTTAATCTCACGTGACTGACTAATTGGTGGCAGAGTAGCACCACCGACTATTGGCAGACTATCAATTGTTGGAAGAAGCACTGACATTTTGGGAATGGTACCGTCAATGGCTGGAAACGGCACTGTCAATGGCTGGAAAAGGTGATGCTATCTTTCTCAGATTGTTCTGATTATGCGTCGGGAAGCAGTTGAGCCAACGCAAACTTCCTGGTATTTGCACCCAATTAGACCTCCAATGGGCCCTCCGCTGAATTTGAAAGCTACTGCCAACTCTAGAATCAGCCAATTCTGGAAATGCTCGACACCACTGGATCCATCTCTCCTCTCCCCATGCAGTACATATGGATCACATCGAGTTGCGTTATCCAAGCAGTACCATAAGATACATGGCTTGAACCAAGAAACGGCACATGTCAAACACATCAAATCTCCAACACAACATAAACAACGAAAACAACGAAACCACATACAAACATCAAAACACAAACAAAAAACAATCTTGAAACTCAAACCTGCCATGAACTTAGCCCTCCAGGACCCCTTCGCTGTGGCCAAAGAATACCCGGAAACCCTCTTGCACACGCTCCAGTACGGCCACTCGGTCGTGATCCAATTCAATGCAAAAGGCGACTACCTAGCCTCGGGACTCAGCGACGGCACAATTGTCATTTATGATCTCACCAGCAACGCCATCGTGGCCATTCTCAGCAAAGGAGGACACGTGCGGCCCATCACATCGATCAAGTGGTCCCGCTGCGGCCGCTACATACTTCTGTCGTCGCAAGACTGGTGCTGTGTTTTGTGGGATTTGAGCATGGCCAACAACGAGTCGGAAAAGAGCGCCGTATTGCGCAAAATCCACTTCGACAGCGCCATCTGGCTGGCGTCTATGCACTCGCAAAACCCCTATATCTTCACGGCCTCTCTTTTCGAAGATGAGCCGGTGCACGTGGACATGACGAATGAGACGGTCATCACGAGGTTGAAAACAGAACCGCTATCGACAGAAGAAGACGAGCAGAAGAAGCCAGACAAGCACATGACCCTCGTGACTGCGTTCACCCCGCACGGCGACTACATTTTCACGGGAACCAGCAAAGGCTGGCTCAACATCATATCGGCCACCACTCTCCAGACGCTCCATTCGGTGAAGATCACCAACAGCAACATCAAGACGTTGGAGATTGCGCACAACGGGCGCAAGTTGGCCGTCAACTCGTCCGACCGCATCATCCGTCAAATCAACCTCCCGGATATGATCAACGACACGGATCCGGAACTCTGGGAATTTGACATCGAGCACCGGTACCAGGACGTGGTGAACCGGTTGCAGTGGAACACCGTGGCGTTCAACCACAACTCCGAGTTTTTGGTGGCGTCCACTTTTGGCCAAAGCTCGCAGGACTTGTACGTGTGGGAAACGCAGATGGGGCTGTTGATCAAAATCTTGGAAGGGAGCCAGGAGGAGCTCATCGACGTCAAGTGGAACTACAACAAATGCATGATTGGGTCGACGGGGCTCGACAGCGGGGCCGTGTACCTTTGGCTGGTGCAGTTTCCACTGAAGTGGAGTGCGTTGGCCCCGGACTTCGCCGAGATAGAGGAGAACGACGAGTACGATGAAAAGGAGGACGAGTTCGACATCATAGACGAGGACGTGTTGATCAAAAAACGCATGGAGGAGGAGGACACCGTGGTGGACATCACCACCAAGGAATCCACCGATGCCCGGGGGTTTGACGTGGGCATCGTCTCTTTTGTGATTCCCATAAACTACGAGAGGGCTGTTGTGGGCTAATGATCGGGCTAATGATCCAAGTTGAGATCTGGCTAGGTTGAGATCCGTTGTTGGCTAAATCGAGCTTGTCGGCTGGGCCTCTAATTTTAGCTGGAGCCGTTGTGGCCGCCGGCCCACGTGACGTATATGTCACTATTTTAAGTAAATAAACATCCTGCACACACCCAGAGACCCTTCTCCACAGGCAAGGATACAGGATCCTGTGCTGCCGTGGGCCCTGCAACCGCCCCCATCGTCCAAGTAGATACCGAATACCACCAACCAGGGCAATCCCCGTCGCTGATACATGCCTGAACCACCACGGCTCTCTCCTCGAATACGCACTGTGTGCACTCCCTCTGTTTTTGTCCAAAATTTCTCACAAAAAAAACTGGTCTGCTGAAACCACCTACAGTGCCCAGAACCCGGACCCCCCAGCCCATCCCACCCGGCAGCGCGAGCGTTACTTCGGCTAAGTCCCACCTCCCCTTTGCTTTTTCCCCCAGTGTTTCAGCTACAAAACTGCCCAAATCGTAATCCACCATGGCTGACTCCCAGAAACGCCCCCACGAAGAGGAGCTTCCGACCTTCGACGACCCCGCCGACCTCGTCAACGCCGTGATTTCCACGTTGCAACTCCCGGAAGAAAAAACCTACGTTTCCATGAACTTTGCCAACGACAAGAACTTGGCCACCGAAGTGCAGGCCTACGCCAAGATCGCTGGCCGAGACTGGACATACTACGTGAAGCTGCTTGGCATTTCCATCGGCAGAAACACAGAAAACCCGCCCAACCCGTCACAGCACCTCCAGAATGTGGACATTGACTTGGGACCAGCCAAAGTCGTGTCCCGGCAGCATGCCGTTATCACCTACAACATCGAGTTGCGATGTTGGGAACTCAAGGTGTTGGGCCGCAACGGGGCCCGCATCGACACCGTAAAAATGCCCGTTGGGGCCGAGCACGCCACACCCTTGCATTCCGGAGCCATTCTCGATATCGGAGGCACCCAGATGATGTTTATTTTGCCGGACGCTCCTCCCAGTATACTGCAGAAGATGTTGACCGTGTGCTTGGCTCGCTACAAGCAAGATATGCACAAAATGCCCCATACGTCCACCATTCCCAATGCGGGAACCATGATGAACATGCACAACCAAGGAATGGCGCAGTTCCTGGGCATCACCAACTTCCAGATGTTCGACAAGGCCCATTTGGCGCATTCGCCGTCTTCAGTGTCCGCCGTTTCTTTGCAGAACAACTTGGACCAGGACTTGTCCAAGGAAGAAGCCAAAGACATCAAACCGCCGTACTCGTATGCCACCATGATCACACAGGCCATTTTGTCCAACGCGGATGGGGTCATGTCGTTGTCTGAAATCTACACCTGGATCTCCTCGCATTATGCCTACTACAAGTATTCCAAGACTGGGTGGCAGAACTCCATCAGACACAACTTGTCCTTGAACAAGGCGTTCGAGAAGGTTCCGCGGAGACCCAACGAGCCCGGGAAGGGTATGAAGTGGCAGATCAGCGAGTCGTACAAGGAAGACTTCTTGAAGAAGATTCAGAGTGGCACATTGCTGAAATCAAGACGAGGGTCCTCCGTGTCCAGGACCTTGCAGATACACCTTGCTACCCACCAGCAACTTCCAGAGTCGCAGACGTACTTCAAGCCCGAGATGCATTCTCGCGGTCCATCTTTCGACCATCCAATCGACAATGACCCGAACATAATTCAGAAGGTCAACCAGCCCATGCCATACACCAGCCTTCCGGCGAGCCACATGCAATCCAATTCCATGAACTACCAACCGAACATGTCCCTGAATGGGTACCCCCTTGCGTACGGAGCTCATTACGGACAACAGGGCCCAATGATGTACCAGCAACAGCAACATTTGGTGCCAGGAGACAAATCAAACGAGCTCGCTTCTCCTTTGAAACCATCAACAATGGACACTAACACTCCAAAGCTTCCTAAAGTGGGAGGTGCTCACATGTTCAACCTTCCTCCTCCAAGCTCAGGAAGCAACCACCCTGCATCAAACTCGGACTATTCTTCTGGTATGAATATCTACAAGAACCCTTCGGCGTCCCACCTTCAGGGCAACACAGAGACGAGCAGCACTGCAGACGGCCCTAGCTCTTTTGCAAACACCTCGAACCATCTCAACCCGAGTGAATCGATGCAAAGCAACTCCACTGCGCCAACCACATCAAATACATCTGATCTTGGCCTTGGATTTACGTCGCCCAAAAAGATTGCCCCCATGGAAGCCTTCACCCCAGAGCGTGGCTCGAAAGCCGTTGGTCCTGGTGGAAAAGTTGGCATGCCCAACGGCAACATCAATCAATCTTCTCCAGCATTTTGGAACTTTGTTCAGTTCAGCACCCCAAATGGCCAAACTCCAGGAAGAAAGGATAGTGCGGAGAGCAATGGCCAAGGTAGTCCGACCTTGAACAGAAAAACCAATCTTAATAACGGTGAATCAAGAGTGCTGTCGAGTGGATCCCAGTCGAAGCTAAGTTCCAGTCGAGAGGAGCTGCCAGATGACTCCCCAGGCGGTGTCAAGTAATTTACGGTGTATTCCTACAAAAAAGTGCATTTTTGCTTAATGCGTTCACTTCTCAGGAGTTGACCTTCCTAGTAAACTCTACTCCAGACGATGTCTATGTTGTATATATTAACAGTCTAGAATGCAGCTCTGTTACGCAAATCGTAGATCTTACGTTCTATCTCTCTTGGAGCTCTGTCCAACTGGCCAGATATTTTGATTTTGCTGGCTTGAGGTAGTTCGTAGAACCGTTCAATATAATCTCCATCAATGACGTTTTTCACTGGATTGTAGTAGCTTCTGAATTTCACGTGTTCTTTGCCCAAAATGTTGAAGCCTTGTTTGGCTTTGCCTGAGTCTTCTGAATTTGCCTCAAAGTACTTTCGCAACAGAAGTTCTAACTTGATCAATAGATCCACTTCTTGTTTGGTAGCAATGGGGAGCAATAGTCCAACAGTGCCTTCAAGTCCAGTATAAATGATGCTTTCTGTTCCACCGACAACAAAGCTGCCTTTATGGAAAGAAGTGGGGATATCTTGCAAGTAAAACTCGCAGATTTTATTGAGTCTTGAGCCTGATGCACCCAAGAATTCTTCCTGCTGATTTAGGACGACATTATCTCCGAGTTGAGCCGCAACTTCTTCCGTTATCCGACTAACAAAAAGGTTTCCGAATTTGTCTCCACCAATGACAGTCCTGTTGTCTAGTGTCTCCAATGCAGTGATTTGTCTTTTCATGATGTCATTTGAAATTGGGGTGAAGAGATTCTTTGTGGAGTCAAACTTCAAGAAAGATACGGACTCACTTGAATCTCCAACAATCACCAAATCACCCCCGTGATGCAAAATTTTGTTGACTCTCCGGAAATAATCCACTTTCGTTGAAGATTTCCGCAACAACTGTTTTTGACCCAATTCATAAAGCATCAACTGGTTGCCCATTCCCACCAAGAGCCGTCCGTTGAACGAGCAAATAGCACTTGGCTGCCAGTCGATTTTGGTTTTGTGGAAGAGTTGCAAGGAAGTGAACTTGGACTTCTGCTTCTTGATCTGGAAAGTATAAAGGTAATTTGCTGTGTTGGAAGGAGGGAAGAACTTGTGGTTCTCGGTGACACCAACCACAATAAAATCATCATCTTTGAACTTGACCTGACAAACAGACAAGGCACTTTCATTGTTTTCAAACTCAATAGTCTGAACCACTTTCGATTGTTCAAAGTCCACGACCTGAATGCAAGAGGCCCACTTCCCTTGTTCCTCCTCGTATCCAAATGCATCGTAGTAATCTTCATCAATTTGGGTGTCCTTCAAGTAAGGTGTTTTGACATTGAACTCAGACTCAATAACATAGAACCAGTTTCCTGCTCTGTCTTTGAGTTGCTTTCTCGGAGAATACCGCAATTTAATCAGACTAGTGGTGAATTCGTTGTTGACATTAAATGCCCCAGATTCTTCACTACCGACTGTGAAAATCGACAAGCCATTATCGTCAATCCCTACAATACTCTCAGTACCAATATCTTCAGAAAAGAACGATGCTCCACTTCTGATGGTGGAGCCAAGAAGCGGTGTCAATCTGAAGTTATTGTCGTTGTTGAAGTAACCAACAAACGGACGGGAACTGATGGCCAATATTCCAGATTGTTTGAGATTCGGCAAGGCCAAACTTCTCAACTCCACGGGCTTAGAACCGATGTACTTTAGTCTTGTGTCGCTGAGTTTACCCGTGATTGAATCAATCAAAACCCGAACGTAGACGCCGTTTTCCATACCAATATGGACATAGGAGGTGTCCCTGTCCATTGGCAATAATAGAAGCGAGTGACTGTTTGCTGACAAAGCCTGTAGAGTCAAGACTTCAAAGCAATTATGAGGTTGAAGAGACAACACTTGAACGGTTTCATCTGACGTTCCTATGACACCGAAAATGCTCTTTCTGTCAGAATCGCCAACAAATGACTTTGAAATGGCAAGTGCAGTGATGATGCCACCTCCCACCTCAAATCTCTCTTGATATTCAATGAGCTGGTCGTCGGAGGAGTCGATTTCAAAGTAGCAGACTTCTCTATTCGACAATCCAATGAGAACCTGTTCGTTGTTGGTACTGGCTCTGAGCACAATGATACCAGCTGGAGGGAACCAGTCAGTATTTTTCTTTTCGGTAATCTTTCCTGTCTCGTCCACGATATTTCTAATGTGCCTTATGCCATTAGTGTGCACTTGGACAATGGAGTGCTTTCCAACTTGCTGAACTTCAATTGTGTTCTGGTCAGTGACAAACCCCGAGTCTGTTACTTCCTCGACGACTTCTCCAATAGACAAGACCAAAGTTTGCGAGCTTAACGAAGTCGACAAGACCAAATAGTCGTCGTTCGTGGACGAACTAAGAATTTTAGTGGTGAAGATGGATGTTGGCACAATAGGCAAAGGAGATGACACAAGGACCGATGTGGGGAGGCCATATGTCAATGTTTTCATGAATGAGTGCGACGAGAGGGTCACAAGTTGGTTGAGTGGATCAGGAAACTCCGGACTCGTGGTCTGGAGAAATGTAGCGTCCACCAAAGGGGTTAACGACTCCATAATATCAACCAACGCCAAGTTCTGAAGACCTTGAGGCTGGAACGGCAGAGGAGATTCTAGTTGCTCACAGGAGCTCACAGAAGTGATGGTAGTTTCGTCCGTTTCTCCAAGTTTTTCAAACTGATAGAAAAGCTTGTTGTTGTTGGCAGTGTTAGCAAACAAGAAACCGGATTTCAAGACGGTAAAACTGTTGCAAACGGGAATGGAATCGAAATATGTGACCGAGATTTCTTCAACCACGTCATTTTTGCAATCAACAGTAATTTTGAATAAATCTCCAAGTGTGCTCTGGACCAAAATGAAGAAATCCTTCTTTTTGAGTGTGTGGACAAAGTGGTTGACGATTATGGTCTCCAGAGAATTTGCCCTTCTTGGCAATTGCAAGAAAATTCGGGAGGAGCCCTTTTCGTAGATCAAGTATGAGTTGCAACATATTAGCACTCCACCAACATGACCAGGCAATGGAATAAGGAGATTGGCAGATGCGGGCAATTCTTCCTTGCTTCTTTTCTGGACCACGTGGTTGAGGCCCTGGTCCAATTCGTAGTAGTTTAGAAGAAGAGGAGATTCTTTCGGGTCATACAGTTTGTCCTCAAACTCTTTGTAGTCCACCTCGATGGCTGCCCAGAGAGGATTTTCGTAGTTTGTGTCCAAAGCACACAATGCAAGTGTGAGGTGGTTTTTGCTTGAGATATCAAGAGGAGACGAAAGTTGAAGAAGCCCTTCGGAGTTCTCCATTTCCACTTTGTACACCAATTTATTCCTCTCTATTGCACCCAACATCACAGCTCGGTTCTGAGGATCCACACACAAGTATTCACCCGGAGTGAGTCTTCCGAGTCCGTTCTTGGAATGCGGTTCTTGAACCACCGGAATAAACTTGCAAGTTTCTTCGTTGTACTCAGCAACCACAATGTTACCTGAATCGGAGGTGATGACCAACAAATCTTTCTGTGTTCCCACGAGACGGATTTTTTCGATATCCTGGACAATTCCAAACACATTCTGCTGCTTGATCTTTTCCACTTTTCCCGTTTCGGCGTTGGGTTTGTACACTTCGATGGTGGTGGAAGTCGCCAACACTAGTTCCTGGGACTTTTTTTTTCCTGAAAACTGGCCCACGATCGATTTTGCCGTCAGAGAAGGCGACTTGAGCGTAAGGTTATATAGATAGAGCGAGTCATTCTCGGGAAGCATTGAGTTGGAGTAGTTGATTATACTCTTCGCGGACTGCACAAATAACCAGATCAGAAAGAGCAGGTGGGTGGAAAATACGCCTATTCTGGACGAAGTTTGATAGTTAAATACGAGAATATAAGAAATGGAATGACCGTGTTGAGTAGAATGTCTTATCAAATGTGAACTACAGCTAAGTTTTTTAGAAAGTTGAAAATCATCGGAATTGAAGAGACGAAGTTAACGACAATCGAACAAACCGTAGATTCAATCAATTACATCCAATCATCAGGGCATATCAGAACTCCCATTCATCTGTTCGTCTTCCACACCCACTCACAAAGAAAAGTACTACAAGAGGTACGGGTGCACTCAACATAATCGTGCAACTTCATTCTACTGGAAGGGCAATGGGTGCAAGGTATGTGAAACCTCTCTTAGCAATTACAAACCCCTACTAACTCTATAGCTGTAACGACCAGAAGAAGGCTTTGGCCATATGTCTACAGAGATCGCCATGTGTGCTTCTAGAAAGAAACAGTCCCAAAGACTGTCTCACCAATCCAGAACTCAAGAAGCACTTGCCTGAGCTTTGCGTGGCCAATTTCAGAGCTTTCATGGAGTGCAAAAACGGATTCTTTGACATGCGGAAGAGAATGAGGGGTAACGCTCCGTTATCCACTGGAAAATACGACGACACGTACGAAAAGTTGTCTACTGGTGAGTTTGATGCCAGTGAAGAGATGAGAAAATTGGACGTCTTGAACAGAAACTTGTCCAAGCAGAAGCAACTCAAGGAGGAGCAAGAGGCTTTGAAACGCCAGGGGTAGGTGTCAGCAGTCAACTCAGCATTGTAAATAGAAAATAACAGAAGTTTAATGACAAATGTGACAGTTTTGTAATTTTCACAGCTTGAAAGACCAAGGGCCCTCTGAGAAGACGTATTGACTTTTCTCTTAATTTGATATTTATGACATTTTCTCTTCTAATTGAGATTTATGCATTTAATCTCCACAGCTTGTAAGACTTATGGTCCCCCCTTTGAAAAGACCGTTTAGACCTTTTCTTTGAAATTGAAATTTGGGAATAATTGTTAGGCTCGGAGATTTCCTTTCTTCGTTCCGATCGTATCCTCGTCCTTGTACCAGCCCAGATGGAGCTCATGACGTGAGTTCTGGCTGGATTGCGAAATTTGAAAATCCTAAAAGAAAATCTCAAAAGCACATTTGCAGTTAGATTTCAGCCCACTCTACAAAATGGCAATTACTTCTAATTTGGAAGTCGACAGAGTGGCGGAATTGGACGACTTGCTCCGCGTCATCCACCCAAAAATCGTGGACTACGTTGCTCAAGCTGACCCAAATTCGAAGGCCTACCGAAGCGACTCATTGGGAAGCTACCACGAACCTCTGTTTCTCAAAAACGTTTTCACTGGTGACGAGACAATCTTCCAAAGTGGATTGAAAGACAATCACCAAGAGCTCTTTTCTCACATCGACAATGTGTTGAAGTATTCGGTCAATACCTGGAACCCCGGGTTTTTGGATAAGTTGTATGCTTCCACCAACCCCATTGGCGTGGTGAGTGACATCATCTTGTCTGTGCTCAACACCAACTCGCATGTGTATACCGTGAGTCCTGTTCTCTCTGTTTTGGAGAATTATATTGGTAGAAAATATGCTAAATTATACTTCCCCAACGAGGAAACTTGCGGAGGACTCACGTTCTCGGGAGGGTCGTGGTCCAACATCACTGCATTGCATATTGCCAGATCTCTCAAGTTCCCCGAGACAAAGCTCGAGGGAAACACGAAAAAGTTTGCAATCTATTCCTCGAAGCACTGCCACTATTCGGTAGAGAAGGCAGCCATTCTCTTGGGAATGGGCACGAGAAGCGTGTTCAAGGTTGACATCAAAGCTGACGGTACCATTGATACCGAGGATCTTGAACGTGTGATTGTGAAGTCCGTTGCTGATGGGTACACTCCATTGTTCATCAATGCCACGGCTGGAACCACTGTTTTCGGGCTGTTTGACGATCTCGAAGCAATTGGTGCGATAGCAAAAAAGCACGACATCTGGTTCCATGTGGACGGGTCCTGGGGAGGCAACATTGTGTTTTCGGAGATTCACAAGACGAAATTGGCTGGGTGCGAGCGAGCCGATTCCATCACCACCAACCCCCACAAAATGTTGGGAACCCCGACAACATGTTCGTTCTTGTTGCTTCCGGACGTGCGCAATTTCCAAACGGCTAATTCTCTCGATGCTCCATATTTGTTCCACGGCAGAGAAAACGACGAAGAAAACCTTGATTTGGCTGATGGAACCATGGGCTGCGGAAGAAGGGCCGATGCATTCAAGTTCTACTTGACTTGGCTCTACTACGGGTACTCTGGGCTCCAAAACCGGGTGGACCATGCGTTCCGCATCGTTGACGACTTTGTGCGCAAGATCCAAAAGACTCCGGGTTTCGAGTTGGTGGTTGCTGCACCCAAGTGCTTGCAGGTTTGCTTCTACTACAAGCTTGACGGCGACAAAAATTTGACCGAGATTACCAGGTTTGTCTCGCGCGAGCTTCACCGAAGAGGAAAGTACTTGGTGGACTTTTCTCCGAATCCCACCGGTGAAGGGAAAGGCGAGTTTTTCCGTGTGGTGTTCAACTCGCCTATTCTTTCTGATGCAGTCGTGGATGACTTGATTGCCAGCATAGTGGCCATAGGAGCCGAGTACAGGTCTGACTAACTATAGGACCGAAAGGTGGAGGGGGAAGCAACCAGACTAATGTTCGGGAAGTAACCAGACGAAGGGAGGTTTAGAAACAGCGATAGTACACTATCTACAAACAATGCAAAGTTACATTAATGATCCCATTGACAATATCGTCTAATCGTTGGCAGAATTTTGATAAGCGATGGCCGATAAGCTCGCAGAAATGGAACCGCGTCATGTGACCATGTTGCTATCTGTCAAAAGCTCGCATCCAAGTGAAACGTTCGCTGAACTTTGAACTGAGAACACGACGAGCAAATCCGTGGTCACTTATACCTGCATTTTGTGGTGTTCTGGGCATTGTCCGGAACGCTATTTCCCCACAGTTTCCCCACAGGAGCAACTTGAAAAGGCTTTTGTTTTTTCGCCCTGCTCGCGATGTAGCATCGGCGTCCAAAAATTGAAAAAGCCGTTTGCAACATTGTTCCTTCACATAGAGGTTGCATTCGACGATCATGTTGCACTTTTGAGACATGTGTACGGGTGTCCCAGTCTCACTATTTTGCAACAATGAGCCTGGGGCAGGGTGTGGGGTTAGACATTAGCCTGGGTTTCTGGATGCTGGAGTTTGGTGCTACTGAAGCCAGAGTCACAGTGCTGGAGTCGAATGATGCCACAAGCATGGGCAAAATATGCACCCTCGCTGTCAAAAAGATACTCATGGTCCCCGGCCGAATTGAGATTGAATTCCAAGTGACAGGCATTTTCGCACACTCTACTGTCGCATTTGTTCGGGCCCTTTTGGGTAGGAGGTCCCATGAGAAAATGCAACATTGAGCGCGCCTTCTGCAACATCTTTTTTAGGTGTCAACCCATGAGTTTCGTCTGATAAGCATTATATATATGGGTGGTTTCCCCGGTATATCTGTGTTCAACATCGACTGCTCTATCTCATACAATGTCCTTCGAAAAGAGCGCAGAAATGGTCAATATTGAGTCTTCTGTGGACTCTCCAGTTAATGATGCTACTGATGGTCACTTGGAACTTGTTCACCACAGTTGGGCCGAGTTGGAGGCCTCTGGCCCTTGGTACAACCGCCGTTTCGTCTCGTGGATTCCTCCTTACTCGCACGCCATGGTTCAGATTGTGATTTTGTCCTTTGTGTTGTTTTTGACCCCGGGTTGTTTCAATGCCATCACCGGAATTGGTAACTCCGGAATCAGTGACCCCAGGGTTGCCGACCACGCCAACGTGGCACTTTACTCGACTTTTGCTTCCATCGGTGCCATCGGTGGTGTTATCTGTAACGTGATTGGTGTGAGAGCATGTCTTGTTTTTGGTGGTACCGGTTACCTCTTGTACACCACCTCGCTTTTGGTCTACCACTACAAGCAAAATGCTGGTTTCTGTATCTTTGCCGGTGCCTACTTGGGTGTTTGTGCCTCTTTGACATGGGCTGCTCAAGGTTCCATGATCATGTCGTACGCCTTGGAAAACAAAAAGGCCACTGCCATCATGGTTTTCTGGGTCATTTTCAACTTCGGTGCTGTCATAGGTTCTTTGATTCCTTTGGCACAGAACATGCAGTCCGGTGCTTCCAACGTGAACGCCGGCACCTTCGTGGCTTTCATGGTGTTGATGGGTTGCGGTATCGTTTTGGCTTTCTTCTTGCTCCCCATGGACAAGGTCTACAAGGCCGACGGCACCAAGGTCATTGCTAAGAAGTACCCAAGAATCCAGGACGAGTTGAGGGGCATGTGGAGGGTGTTGAAGACCGAGCGCAAGATCTACTTCATGTTCCCCATGTTCTGTGCGTCCAACTGGTTCTACACCTATCAGTTCAACATTTTTAACGCAGGCCGTTTTAACGTTAGAACTAGGTCCTTGAACTCCTTGCTTTACTGGCTCTCTCAGATGTTGGGTGCCATCTTCATCGGTGTAATTTTGGACAGCTCCAAATGGAAGAGACCCACGCGTGCCAGAATTGGCTGGGCGATTGTGTTCTTCGGCGGTATGGCGATCTGGGGTGGTGGTTTGAAGTTCCAGTTGGGTGTCACCAGAGAGAACGTTGGCGACTTGACTCCAATCGACTTCAAGGACTCCAAGTACATTGGCCCAATGTTCTTGTACATGTTCTACGGCGCCCACGATGCCATCTTCCAGAGTTTCATCTTCTGGGTCTTGGGAACATTCTCCAACAACCCAAAGAAGGTTGCCTTGTACGCCTCTTTCTACAAGTCCTTGCAATCTGCTTTCGCTGCAATTGCCTGGAGCTTGGATGCTTCTCAACACTCCTACATGGCCATGTTCCTCAGTTCTTGGTTGTTGGTGGCGGGAACCTTGCTTATTGCCACTCCAACAATCTTGTTCAACATCACCGACCACACTGATCCAGAAGATGACGGAATTGCCGACATCTTGGATGAATCCGAGCTCAAGTCGGTCAAGTCCACCGTGCACACCATCACCGACAAAGAAGTTTAGGTGGTTATTAGCTAGTGTATTAATTTTAATGAGCTTATATTCAGAACTGGTAGTGTTGTGGTCTTGTCTGCAAATCACGTGGTTTGCATATATATCACACCTCAAGACACTGCAACCTCAAGACACTGCACTCACTGAACCAATGACTATCCAGTTTGTTCCTGGTGACCCCAACAAGTCCCAGTATGGTCTGGATCAGGCCCAATGGAAAAACCATCACATCCTTGCATATGGTTCGGGAAACAACTTGATCATATATTCCAGCACCGACCACCGGGATCCCAGCGTCCAGACCGTGTACTTGGAAAAGGACCCGATCGCTGTGTGTATAAACAGCACCAATGGTCTCATTTGTGTTTCGTGTGGCGCGGAGATCCTTGTATTGAAACCGCTCAATGAGTTCATGCATGTGCCGAAATGGACTGAGACTCTTCGAATGGAAAACGACAAAACCACGGTGAATTGCATGAAATGGGGCGTTTCTGAGAACGAATTGGTCGTGGGCTCGCAAAAGGGCTTGATTTTGCATCATTTGTATGTGGAATATGGCGAAGTCAAGTCCAATGTCCGGTGGGAAATGCCCCAGGCCAGTCCCGTGGAAGGACTCGATGTGACCGATGACGCAAGCAAAATTGTCACATACAACTTCAGCAATTTCGATTGTTTCGCCAAGGTGTGGATGCGCATGAACTACGGAGATGTCAACTCCCTTTTCGACCTCGTCTATTCTAACCACCGTGGTGATAAATGGCTAACGCATTTTCAATGGAGAAAAGGTGCAGCTCCTCTGTCCGCAGATTCCAATGGAGATCTCTATGCCATGGCTAACATCAAGAACATCCGAAGTTACATACCTAGTTCCGAGAGCAGGAACGACATTCTTTTCACCTTCACCAATGACCACCTGCTCAATGTGTGGGCCACCTACGACTTCAGTGGCCATAGCCATTTGAAGCTATGGTCTGAGTTCGACATGACGGCCGATCTCGAGCTGGAATACATGTCTGCTCTCATTGTTGAGAATTTCTATTTGCAATCGACATTGGTCCCAGAATTGGCTGATGCGTCCGAAGACTCGGAGTTGGCTTCGTATTTCTCTCAAAAGGACATGAACGACTTGGACTTGCTCATTGTCTTGGGCAAATCGGGCGAGGCAATTGTGTATGCTGTCTTGAATGTCAGTGCCAATCCTCCCAATGCGATTAAGTTTGACAAAGTCTGTGCCACCAATTTCGACAAAATATGTCTTCCAAACTACGCTGGTGCTAACGGGGAGGAGACTGATGTCACTCTGATGCAATTCCAATTGGAAGCGAATCCCATTACAGTTGGAAACATTTTGGCTACAGAAGGGAGACCTGCCTTGTCATATCTTGTTCACGATCGTATAAAAGACACCATCAGATTCAACGAGGTGTCTTTCAAAGGACTAATGGAGGACTGGACAGCATTTCCAGTCACTTTACGAAATAAATTCCAGGGCCATGCCAAGTCCATCCAAAAGTTGGTTACCTCAACGTCATCTTACGAGGGGAATATCATGATGTCTATTCTGAGCTTCCCAGAGCATAACTACATTTGGGAACCACTCCTCCTTCTCCCAGAACAGCAAAAATGCATGTCGATCACCAAACGGTTCCGTCTAAATGTGACCAGAAATTCCGAGGAGGACTTTCACAACCAAGGAATTATGGATGCAATTCTAATCAACGATATTGCTGAAGCGAGAGGGCAATTGAGACACCATCTAGCAATTGTGGTGGAGAGGGGTGGGTACTTGAGTATCTGGGACTGTAACGGAGTAACAATGGATGACAAAGATGCAGAGATGATTACCCGAGTTGAAATTGTTGACTCTAATGGTGACAAGATCTTTAGGGAACCTCAGGCCTTGTTCTTGACAGAAATCGCTCCCAAAGAATATGCTGTGCTCTGTGTATACGACGCAGTTCTACTTCAAGCATGGAAAGTCAGCATTGACCAAGAAACTTTGGAGGTCAGATGTAAAACTCTCAAAGTCAAGCAACTTCCGGGAGAATACTCTGGGTTTTGCACCATTTCTGCCGTCGACACATTCCTTGAAAAGGACTTGTCTGTAATTGACGACAAGGGAGTGTTCAGATCATTTGCTGCTCAGTACAACCAAGAAAAGGACGAGATGGACTGGCTCCAAACCAGTTTCATCTACACCAACATTCTGAAAGCCAGCAAAATCCATGGGGCCTCTCTTATCAAGAAGATCGCCATTGTCGATGAAAGTGGACTGAAGTTCACTATCTGGGACACCAAATCGGGCCTACTCGAGTTTGAGCAGCAGTTCCCCGAAGAATACGGCAAGGTTAGAGACTTGGATTGGACGTTTATCGACTCATATGGTGCCTCTACCAACGCCATCTTGTCAGTTGGATTCTCGAGATTTGTGTTGCTCTACACTCAACTCAGATACGATTACACCAACAGAGTCCCCACCTTCGCTGTGTTGAAGAAGATTGACATTTCCGACTACACTTCTCACGAAATTGGTGACCTGATCTGGATCGATGACTGCTATCTCGTGATTGGAAGTGGTAACCAGTTCTTCATTGATGACAAATGGGTGCTGTTGGGTGAAAAGCCTGGAGGATCAACCAACAGTTCTATCGACACCACGATCAGACAGTTGATGATAGGCTACAATGTCAAACAGTCCAGCTTCTTGATTTCAGATTTGGTGAGAATTCTCAACGGTCCCTTACCGGTGTACCACCCACAGTTCTTGATCCAAGCATTATTGATGAATGAGGTCAAGCTTGTTGAAGAAATTTTGGTCAAATTATTGCAAACCCTTCGTCTGGATAGCCAAATAACTTGGAACCTTGACTTCGAACTTCTCAATGCAGTGTTTCACGAGAAGAAGAAGAACACTCGCCGAAGAAGACTCTCGAGTTTTGGAGCTGCTGGCATGGAAGATGGCTCGATTGAGGTTTTCGAAGCTTTCAACCCTGCGGTGCTGGAACTTTTGGTGGAAAAGCTCACCAAGATCTCGTTGCCTTTGCTTACAAGACACCAGCAAGTTACATTGACAAATGTGGTGAACATCGTGAACGATCTTTCGCAATTCAAGGGTTCGTTGGATGAAAATGGATTGAAGTTCTTGACTGGTTTCAAATTGCTCAAATCGTCCCTGAAACAATCAAAATTGACCATGAGAGACATCAGCTGGGCATTGCACAGTGATCAAAAGGAAATGGTCTTCAGTTTTGTGGACAATTTCTACAACCACCGCTTGACTTGGGACTCTGTCAAGCAAGTTGGTTTGGTTTACTGGTTAGACCAGCTTCGACTTACCACACTTATTGAAACAATCGCCAGAAACGAATTCGGCGATACAAGGGATCCTTCAGGAAGAGTCTCGGTACTTTATTTGGCCATCAAGAAGAAGCAGGTCTTAGTGGGGCTCTGGAGAACTGTCTCACATCAAGAGAAGCAAAAGTTACTTAAATTTTTGGGAAACAATTTCAACGAAGAGCGATGGAGATCGGCAGCGCTGAAGAATGCTTTCGTTTTATTGGGTAAGCACCGTTACATGGACGCAGCCTATTTCTTCTTGCTCGCTGGTCAGGTGAAGGACTGTTGTATTACATTGTGCAACAAGCTTGATGACATTGAGTTGGCCCTAGCCGTTGCGAAAGTGAATTCTGATAAAGAATCCGTCATGCGCATTATTGAAAGCTTCATTTTGCCAAAAGCATTGCTAAACGGTGACCGTTGGATGACAAGTTGGGTGTTTTGGGAAATGAAGTTGAAGGAAATCTCTATTCAAGCGTTGGTGAAGAGTCCGATAGACGTTGTCAAACACAATGTTGAGCATTTCTCCGAATCTTTCCAGAAGGACATGCAAAAGGTTGTACTTGAAGCCAAGAGTAGAAGTTTTCTTAGGGACGATCCAGTGTTGGCTGTGTTGTTCCACAAGCTTCGTGAGTCGAAACTGAACTACCTTCAAGGTTCTCTTGCTATTCTGCCTGAGGAGGAATTCAACTTCGTGGTGAAGGTGTCCACCATATACACAAGAATGGGTTGCGACTACCTTGCACTTTTGCTAGTGAGAAACTGGGAGTTTCCAGTCTACGAGCTCCGCAAGGACACAAAGAAACCATTCAAAGAAAAGGATATTTTCCTGGAGTTTTCTGCTCCGACCCAGAACAAGATTGCACCTGCGCCCACAGCATTTGAAGAGCCCGACATGAGTTCATTCAGCTTCGGGTTTTAATAGGCTAATACAAAAATCAAGGTCTATGATGTTGCAAAAAAGAATACGTTTAAAGCAAACCCCACCCGGGACTCGAACCCGGAGTCTCCCGCTTAGGAGGCGGATGCCTTAACCATTTGGCCAGAGGGGCCTTAAACACAGGTTGCAGGTGCAAATTACTTACCGAAATAGTTGATTTTTCTTCTAATCAGCCTGAAATTCGTTTTGGGAGCTTTTCCTAATTATACAATGATCTTTGAAAAAAACAAAACTTCCCGAGCGAACCCATGTGATTCGTAGCTTCTTGGGAAAACTTTGGCTCTGTTTTCCGTATCAAATCGGCATTAATTCAAAACTTTTCGAGACTCTGAAACGCTACGGGTAATAATGGGGGTCTGAAAGTATACGGATGAGCTTGCTGGGGGTACCAACTTTCCTCATCCTGTGTGTGTGAAGTTTTGCATTCTGGGTGTATGTGAGATAGTGAGAGTCTCGCTTAAGTTTGGGGTGTTTTAAGTTCACACGCTATCGATGGGCACACCTGTTATTCCTTATGATGTATAGTTTGGTTTTTTCTTTTAGTTTTCCTAATTATTCAATGATCGTTGAAAACAAAACTGGAATGGAGCCTGTATGTAACCTATTGGACTGGGCTCTTCATCACTCCTAGTCACAACTCTCGCTCCTTATGCTACATGTACATCGAAGTGACATTGGTAGCAATAAAATTGAACTCGATCAAAGAAGAGGTTTCTTGCGTATTATCCCAAGATGCTTGGGCAAACTCTCTATAAAACCTGCTATGTATGCCATCGAGAATAGCAAAGAAGTCTCTCATCCACCAAAGAACCAACTTACACATCAACTTCTTGGTAAAGAATCTCCTCTGTGGCTCTTCCAAGAGACCCAAACACATTGACACTGGGATTGGTAGCGTCAATGGCCTCATTGTTGCCAACTGAAGGATCAAATTGGAAGATGGAAGAGGACCCTCCGTAGAACACGTCATCTTCAATTCCAGTCCGATTGCACATCACAACAGTAGTCTTTCTGTTCTTGCGAGGGAATCCGTTCAAACGATGGGACAAGAAAGGAAAGAAGCGAAGGATCCAGTAATCAACCGTCAGTTGACTAGGAAGGTTGCTATCTTCCACCGGAAATGACGGACTTCTCTGGAATTGTGCTTGGAGTCTTTCTTTGTCTTCTTTCTTCTTCTGTTCACTCCAATCATCCTTTGTGGAAGGTGAATCCGGAGAAAGCCATGCAGTGGGTACAATTACCAAAGAAGAGTCATTTGCCCAACACAGAGTTGAGAATTCAAACTCGTTGAAGGGAGCTTCGAACTCATAAGGATTGAGATCCATGCAGATTCCGATGTTGGTCACAACCGACTTTCTGTTGGCACCACGGCCCAAATCCAACACCACTGATCTGAACAGCTTGTCTGGATTCTCTTGACATCCCCAGGTTTTGTCTGTTTCATACAAATGTGTCTTGCGATAATTGAAGACAATCTTGCCCAATTCATTTACCACCAATGCAGAGTTGTAGGTGGTTTCTTGATGGGTTTCAGGGTACCCAATTACAGTGGTGCATTGGAATTTCTTGGAAAGCTCCTGAGCTAGCGATGCCGAGGGACCTGCAGTGCTATTCTCAAGAAATGGTTCGATCTCCTTGGGTGACCTGAAGTTGTAGCCAGTTAGGGACAATTCTGGAAGAACGAGGAGGTCGATTTCGCCTCTGACGTTGGAAACAAGACTTCGTATCTTGGCAGCATTGGCCTCCACTTTGCTGAGGATAGGATTGAACTGAACGCATGCAATTCTGAGCTTCATTGTTGAGAGTGAGATAATTCTACAAGTCTCAAATGCGCACTAAATGGGTGCAATGTTCGTTCTAACTTTTTGTGACTAATCAAAATCTGCTCCCGGCATTCCTTCGAATAGCTTGCCGTAGCAAGAACTTTCGGGGAGCCTGAAATGGTCGTACGGCTTATCAGGGTCCAAAAAGATTCCGCAGACATTGCAGAAGAAGGTGAAGCAAGAAGAGCACTTCATCTTGTTACAGCCGTCCAATCTCTGGATAATCAAGTCGCACGTAGGACACTTCCGGAGTCCCTGACTCTCGTCTGCCAACATCTCACTGAACAACTTATCCATCAAGTATTCGTCCGAGACCTTGGTCATGAGATCAAATCCGTAACGGTGCCGCAACTCGTCACGTTCTCTCGATCCTTTAGCCGAATCTAGCCACTTTTCTAGTGCTTCCACGGGGATTCCAGAGTACAGGCTGTTGTTGTTCTTTTTGGAGCAATCAATGGAGTCACTGTGATGCGACTTTCGGCAGGTATTGCAGAATGCATAACCACAAGTCCGACAAATGACAAGCCTGCTAGTCGTGTTGTCGCGGAATATCATCGCGGGGCATTTCCTTCGAGGGCACGACACCAAACGGGTTGGGAACATCTTCGCGATAAGGGAGTATTGGTGGTCTGAAAAGAGCTCCAAGAATTTCCTGTAGAGGTCGACGTTTCCGGCTAAAAGCTTCTGTAATAGCGAAAGCTTGATGGGTGGAGTCATTAGCTGTGTCTTGAGCTCCTCAAAGTTGACAGAGGTACTGTTCACCATCTCCAATCTCAAGTACTTCTCTCGGAGTTGCAAGAAGTGCTTCGAGCACTCGAAGTCAGGACAATGCACCTTTTCCACATCTCCTCTAGTAATCAAGGACGTGAAGAAATCGTGGAGACAGGAGTTGCAAAACGTATGTTCACAAGGCTCAAACCTCAGACACTGTGCACCTTTCAAGTCTCGTTGACAAATGTCACAGGTGAATGTGGACTCGTCAAAATCAGCTTGTTTCTGTTCTCTGTCAAAAGTGACAATCTCTTCGAAAAGTTCTGGGTTGGCCCCACATTGGATCTCAGACCCAACCAACTCATGTGCATCTTGGTTTGCTGCCTCCTGCAACACGTCTATCATGGAAAACAACACCTGGTCTTTAATATCTTCCCACTGCTGAGCTAGTAGAGTTTGCAAATTTTCCAACTTGGGTGCCTTTACCACTTTACATCGTAGGTTAAAGGTGAGAGGTCCATCGTATGGATACTCTGGTGGGAGCTGGAAAGAAAGCTCCAAGGGGGGAAGATTTTCCACTATGGTGCTTCTGATGACAGTTCCTGAAGATTCGGATTCAAGAGTCACCCGAATGCCATTGAGGATCTTGATGGGTACGATTGCTGTTCCTGATAATCCGGGGAAATCTATGGAAAGTGAATTTCCGTAAATGGCTTTCAAAGTTTGGAGTTCTCCGTTTCTGATATCGAGTTCTCCATCCGGATCTAGTTGTGTATCTCGACCATAGAAGCCGGACATTTTGGATGTGGTTCTAGTAGGTCCATATGATTTGTGCAGGTTACAGAAATATTGCACAATATGTCATCACCACTTGATATGTTTGGTGGGATATTCAGTTTGGTTGTTTTCGAGGTTTGAGATTTGGTCATTTGAGATTGCAGGTTGCTACCTGGGTTTTGTCCGTCGTTGAGATCTTTAGAACTCACTTTAACACCGCCAGCAGGTCAAATATTCAGATCAGGGATTCAGTGTTATGTGGTGAGATTGAAGGATCACTTCCCAGTGCAATCTCTTCAAGAATGTTAAATTTCACAAATATCCCGATTTTTCGTTGCTTTTCCATATTCTCATGAATGCTCACAGAACGCACAAAATGTAAAATCGCAAAACAGAAGGGCATTTCTGGAAGAGACTGCAAAATTGCCTTGAACGGTTAGCGAATACTCCTGAATTCAAGTTTTTCTAGAAATTTCGGAGACTCGATTTTACACTCATCAATTGACTCATCGCGATCATAAGCAGCTGCACCACGTCATTCGTCGCAAACATTGATTTTGAATCAGGATAATGAGAAAATTCAACAATCAAAAAACTGAAAAGTGAAACTTTTGTGATTCAACAATTACAAATCCTTTAACCAGTTGTCAACAGGTCAAAGGAAGCTTCCTCATACGAATCACAAGACTCTCGAAACATTACGGAAATATCGTACACCGAACAGGCCGTCAGTCACCCCCCAACATGGCGCCATTGTGCAGGACCATCTCCCCACACTTTGGTCACGATGGGAGGAGACCTGAAATTGTATAAATAGAGGCCGATCCACTGGGCTTTTGCTCCCCACCGCATTTCAAGCAATTGATTTCAAACGACTACAAGCTTTTACAAACTACTTCAATCATGACCAGAACCCAAAAATGGACTGTCCACGAAGGTGCCTCTGAGCCCAGATACTTCAGCCACAATGGCCATGCCGGTACCGATCCAAACAAAGTCTGCAGAGGAGGATCAGGCAAGTTCAACTGGGGCAAACCCGGTGACGAGTTGGACGACGAGTCGGAACTCGCCAACCAGGAATTCTTTGGCAAGTCCAAGAGAAGAAACTCCAACCATGCTATGAACGAGCAGAACATGAAAGACACCACCGACAGGTGCAACCAAATAATCGGTTAGCCTTACACTTAGTTATGCGTTACGAATTACGAGTTATAGATAAAACTTCAAAGTCTAGTACAATCAGCCATTTCCGACTTCACGGTGCTCACGCCGTCTTGAGTTCATCTCTCTTCTTGAGTTCATCTTGTCTCAACTTGAGTTCAACCTCGGCCTTCCAGCCCTTTCTCCTCTGGCGTTCCTCGTATGCCGTCTTGTTGCTCAACACCCGGGTGACGATGAACTCTGTGTTCATGTCGTCGTACTTGTGGGGCCCAATTTCCTGGAAAACAGCCTTCACCTCGTCGTAGACACCGTCGTCCAACGGAGTTGGGCCATGGAAAACAGTGTGCACCTTTCCCGGCAACTTGTCCAAGAATTCTATGGTGGGCACATACGGAGCACCGATCACCACAGCATCTACGTAACGACACTGCAAAACACAAAGAGACCGTTCAAAAAGGTTCATGATGGGGTAGTTCAACCCCTTGTACTTGTTAATCACCTTGTCGTCGTGAATGCCCACGATCACGGCTGAGCTTCCGGCCCTCTCTCTCACCAAGCGTAATGCCTCTATATGGCCCGGGTGAAACAAGTCAAAACCTCCGTCCACATAGACGACGCCCTCTGCATACTTTGTGTGCACGGTCTCAGAAGCCTCGACAACTGTCTTGAGTCTGTCATCGCCTTCCACAGTAACGTAGACTGCCGAGCCTTTTTTCAAGCCAGTCGCATCCGAAGCGTACTTTTCAAACCTGTCCAAAGAGCCTTCGCTCGAGAAAAGAGGATGGTCCAAGGCCGATTGCACACTCTTGATCTTGTCGAAATGGTGTGTTTTGCTCATCAAAAGCATGCGGCCCACCAAATCCGTGGTGGAGATGTTGGGTGTTCGCTTCACCACCACGAAAAGACCCAAGTCTTTGACCTCCTGGTAGCAGTCTGCTCCATTGGCGTCTGTGGTGATGTCGTCTCCGTGAACCACGTATTTGCACCCGTGTTGAGCCATGAACTTTGGATCAGTCACATATGGAGCATGTGCAATTGCCTTGGTAGACCATTTGCACGCCTCCACCGCCGTCATTCTCTCGTCTAGTTTCATGACGACCGGGCCTTTGTTGTGGAGTATATCTTGGTCCGAATGGACACCAACATAGAGTTCTTTTCCTAGCTGTCTTGCTTGAAGCATGGCTCCAGCGTGGCCTGGGGTTAGTACGTAAAAAAAAAGAACGAGCACAAAAACATACCATGGTGGGCAAAGTCAAAACACCCGTCGACCCAGATGCGAGTCTGTTCTATGCCTTCTGGTCGTTCGTACATTTTTGCAGTTAAGTAGTGAGGTGCATGTGTTCGATATCGCGAATTTGGGGAGGTACATAGCAGAACATGAAAGTGATAACTAGATACAAGAATACATTAAACAACTATCGAGTGCTACGCCACATGCTTACCTAAGTCCAGACTCCTGCTTCCCCACTATTATCGAATCTTCAGGTTTCTTCTTCCTCAAAAACGATTTTGCTGGTGGACTCAGATTCTCAGTAGTTCCACTGAACAAAGGCTGTTGTGGGTTTTCTCTGGTTCCCAAATACGTTGGAACACGGCCCTTTTCTCTTTGGTCCGCGATAAACTCCATGTACTTGTAAATTAACCCAGCATTACGGGTCAGACACCCATTGAGCCACGAGAAGAAGGCTCCTATGAGAGGAGGAAACGAGATGAGCAAGTCAAAAAATATCTGCGCTTGGAGCTGGCCCACAAGTTTCAGAGGCATGTAAAGCTCCTCTTGAGCAATATGGATCAACCTAGCATGCACGACGTACATTGCAATTGGGCCAATTACCGGAAGCAAGAAAACGGCCAACGGCACCAATCCCAATCCAAAGTTTAGGCCAACACCGCACAGGCCCAAAAAGCACTTGTCATGTATCCAGGCCAGGGTCTGGACCCTCCTCCAGGCTTTCCTCTCCTTATCAGAATGGAAGTTTCTGGATAATTGACGACGTTTTCCGTTTTCGTCCTGAAATGGGTCCAACTTGTTGAACTTATTTCCAGCGTATTCATCGAATGCTTCCATCACGATGTCATAACCGGGAAGGCCCTCTAGTTGTTCCTGTAATTCAGCCATGGTGAGAAATCAGGATTGACTGAAATGATATGCGACAGTGGAGGTGCCAGATGAATAAACTTCACCAAGTGTGACAGAAGTCACAGCCCAAGTTACTATTTGGAGAAGTGACCTTGCTTCGCACTTTAGAGATTTACTGCATGCGGCTTCCTTCAACACCTAGGACGTAGCACGAATTTCGCAAAACTGGGGAAAATTGAAAGATCTGGTCGACACACAGGTGTTACAAGAAAGTCGGCAAAATTGAATTCTTGTCACAAGCACACATGGAACAATAACCAGTTTGGCGAACTTAGCTCTCTATTAGTGCCTCACGTTCCTTTTTCAGAAGGAGTTGGACTGCCCCACCTGTGTCCTCTTTGCAGATGAAACACTTAGGTTTCTTTTCTTCCTTGTACAACCTCATGTAACATTTCTGGCAGAAAATGTGATCGCACGAAGTCCGTACAGGGTTCTTGTAGTCGTCTTTGCAGATAGGGCACTTGAAGGGTACCTCTTCCCTTGCATTCTTTTCGCTTGATTGCACGGTTTCCCATTCCTTGTCAATCTTACGTTTCTGCCTCAGCTCATCTCGGATATGCAAAAACTTGCACGTATCCCCGTAGCCACAGAATCCTGTTTGTTGGAAGTCCTTACATACATCGGGTTGGAAATCTGTGAGAGTGGTTACTCTGATGTTCTTAGGTGCGGCTTTGGGACCAACTGTTTTGACTGGAGCCTCGCTTTCTTCGTCTTTCTTTTCTTTTTTGTTTGCTTGCTCATTGGGCAACTCGATGGCATCATGTTTCACGTCTCTGTTGGGTTTGTTGAAGACCTTTCTCTTCTTGAATGTGGCCCCAGATTCAGATGATTTGAGGTGAATGGGCCCGACTTCGTCAAGTAGAGGGTCGATTTCCGCTTTTCGCGTAGAGGCCCCACCTTTTACGACTCTTTTTTTGAACATTCTAAGGATGTAGTGGCGGATAAGCTGAAGGCCAGAGTTCACATACTTTGCAACATCCGTACATTCTATTTCACGTGATCACTTTCAACAAATTTTGACTCAATTTGCGGAAAGAGTCAATTCGCATCAACATCCGTGATAGTTTAGTGGCTAGAATTACCGCTTGTCGCGCGGTAGACCGGGGTTCAATTCCCCGTCGCGGAGCTTTTTTTGCCCCACACACCAACGCCATTTCCACATCCTCGATAATTGAACTGTTTTTGCTCGAGTTTGTGCTCAAATACAAGAATTTGTTCACATTATTTGTTTTTGTCCGCAGCGTATTTTGGTGCGCTCAGGTGCAGTCTTCATGGTTAACTCTATTTATTCTTTTGACATTTTCACTTCCAATCCTAAAATTCAATGGTGGCATTTATCAAGTACGTAGGGTTCAGCCACTTGTTTGAATACAGTGGCCCATGGCTCTGGTGGTTGGTGACTATCTATCTTACCATTCCAGTTACAATCTACATGATACTACCTTTCCTCACATACAAAGGAAGCGGCGGAAAGAGGAAAACAGTGACCATTCTTGTGTTGGGAGACATCGGACACTCGCCCAGAATGTGCTACCACGCGCAGTCTTTCTCTAAATTTGATTATTACATCAACTTGTGTGGCTATGTGGAAACCGAGCCTCCACTCAGTATCGTGGACGATATAAACGTGGAAATCTACCCAATTGACGTGATTCGTAACACTAACGGGTTACCATTTGTGCTATTTGCTGCAAAGAAGATCCTCTTGCAGGTGTTCCTGCTTTTCAGTCTTCTCTTTGACTTGCGTGGAAGTGATTACTTCATGATCCAAAACCCACCATCCATGCCGTTGTTGGCTATTCTCCTTGTGTTCATCAAGTTGTTCAGTCGCAATTCCAGGTTAATCATCGACTGGCACAATTTGAACTACACCATTCTTAATTTGAAGTTCAATAACCTAGGACATCCGTTGGTTCGCTTTTTGAGATTGTACGAGAAGCACCTCGGGACATTTGCCTGGTTGCATATTACAGTAACCGGCAGGATGAAGAAGTTTTTGGTGGAGGAATTTGGCTACGATGCTAAGAGAATAGAAATTCTTCACGACAGACCACCTGAGCAGTTTGTGCCTTTGGTGGAAAGCAATATTTCCAAAGCTGAAATTCTCAAAGAACACCCGTTGTTTGAAGGTGTGGAAGACATCCAAAACTACAAGATTCTTGTTAGTTCCACATCGTTCACACCAGATGAAGACTTTACGATCTTGTTGGATGCACTTAAAAGATACGATGAAGCTCCAAATTCTCCCCCAGTTCTCCTCATAGTCACAGGAAAGGGACCCCTCAAGGAACAATTCCTTAATAGAGTTACAGAACTCAAGTTCCTGAGCCGAGTCCTTGTCCGGACAGCCTGGCTTTCTGCTGAAGACTACCCAATTATCTTGTCTTTGGCAGACTTGGGTGTTTCCTTACACATGTCACTGAGTGGAATCGATCTTCCCATGAAAATTGTGGATTTCTTTGGCGTCGGAGTTCCTGTGGTGACACTTTCCTTTCCTGCTATTGGCGAGTTAGTGAAGGATGGAGTCAACGGTTTGATCACAAGGCGCAAGGATGATTCTATAACTGAGACAGATGAAATGTTCAGACTTTTGCATGATGCTCTTTGCTCCGAGTCTTTACTATCCACTCTCAAAGAAGGTGCATTAAAAGAGAGCAAAAACAGATGGGAGCAAAACTGGACTGCAACCTTGGGAAAGACATTCGACTACGGAAACTAACAATTATCACATTAATATCATTACACACTATTGAGGTACATTTTAATGCCCTCAATGATGTCTTTTGTATTCTCCTCTCGTCTTCCAACCTTAGGCCCCACATTGGCCCAAAATTGGTAGCTGTCTGGTTCGTAAGCATCCGAATTTTCATGTTCTGGGATTTCAACCCATGTACTGGTATCTCCGACAATCTCCTTGGTGATATGGGCCCAGCATTTTGCTGTCTCAACATTATTATAACCTCCTCCACCAAGCACCAAAACAGGCAAATCAGAAAACTGCTGGATTACCGAAACAACAGCTTGGCTGTATCCTTTGATTGTCATGTTCCACTCCCCATGGCTGTCCATCGCTAGGCCATCGCAACCTGCTTGAATCACAATAGCATCTGCCAGAACTCTCTCAATGAGCGGAAAAACAATTTCCTTCACAAGTCTGAGCATGTTCTCATCCGATAATCCTCGCTTTGTGGGAATGTTAAACTTGTTTTTCCGACTGCTGTCCAAACCTCCAGTTCCTGGATAGAATCCCACGTCGTATCTGTGAATGGAGCACGTCGATACATACTTGGAGAACTCAAATGCTCGTTCCACTCCATCACCGTGATGAAGATCAAGATCGAGATAAAACACAGATTTGTATTTTGACCGTAGCCTGAGAATAGCAAGAACCACATCGTTGACGTAGCAAAAACCAGCAGCTCGGTCCTTTAAACAATGGTGTCTTCCACCATACCAATTAATCGCGACCAGCTGCGAGAAGGTATTCGGCCGAAGTAAGGCGTTGGCAGCAGAAATGCTAGAACCAGCAACCCATCTGACATACTCAGAAAGAAATGGGAATAAAGGACAGTCGTACAGGAGTCCAAAATCCGCAGAAATCTTGTACGATTCATCTGAGCTCGAAAAGTCAAATGAATTCTCATTCACCGTATCTTCTATTCCCAACATACTCCGAATTTTGTCATGCTCTTCATGCTCAACATCAATATCAGGTCTAGATCGAAGTAGCGCTTCCACAAAATGTTTTGTATGAAACGAGGAGAGGGTCTTAAAATCAGCTCTGGAAATTGGCACCAATTCACACTGGCCGTCCAACCCAAAAGCGCTGATCAATGAACTCACCAAAGTCTGTCGACCTTCATTAGACGGAAGAATATCACATAGCAGTGACACTGCCCTGGAAGAAGTTAGATATACTTTCCGAGGTCTTCTTGTCATGAAGAGTACGCGCAGTACAGCAAAATGAATAGTCGCGCTAGAATTGCACCTCAATATTTCTTTCGCGACAAAACCCCACAAGAGTAGTCTTCAAAGTCCCTTTCAAATGTTGCTCCCAATCTTTGATACTTGTAGAATAGATATTTTTTTTGTCGGGAGAAATATCACACAAGCTCAAAACGCTTGATTGCGTGTGGATTTCTTGATCAATAATCTTAAGTAGATTTAAGCTTCGATTGAGATTTCCCTGAACAGCCAAGCTCATTAAATACTTCGCAAAAAAGTGCACATCATCATGGTGCGGCCCCTCCAGTTCAAGTGACAGAAGGACCCATTGCTTGACTAGTTCGCATACTTCGGAGTAGTCAGAATTCAAATTTCCAAAGTCTCCATATCTAACTAGCCGTGGTTGAGCTGCAAGCCATTGTGGAGTGATTTCACTTTCGACAATAACCTTCTTGTCCTCTTTTTGCTGTTCCATTTTTTCTTTCATTGACACAAATACCAACTTCTTGTTCTTTTTCTGCCACTCCAACTCCCTCATGAATTCGTTTCGAATCGAAGAAGGAATCTCATTCAAGACATTTTCGTCGTATGACACAGATTGATTGTTTGGAGAAGGAGATGGTGCTCTCTTCACAGGCAGAAGAGATTTTATTGGAGAAGCATTCAATTTCCTTTTCTTTTTGCTTGGTGACTCAATCACTCTGGCAAGTTTGAAAGGTCCATTTTCTTGCGTAGGAAACGTTTGCTGAAAATACACTTTTCCATGTACTTCTTTCTTGACAGGACCTCCATCTCGAGGACGCTGTTCCTTACCAGAGACAGGAATTCCCCTTCGGAGGAGTTCTTGTTTCAATTCCGTTCGAATGTCAGGTGGAAGTTGGTTAAAAATTTCCCAATCAATGGACTCACTGTTCACAACGGGATCACCAAACTCGATCAACTCTTCCTCCTCCTTGATCTTCCGCGGAGCACGGGCCTGGTTGAACTCAAGTCTCTGCTGTCTTTGTCTTTTGACCACTTCAACGTCTTCTAATTTGGACATGCTGACAGCCACTCCACGGAGCTCTTCCACCGGAATATTAAGTATCCGAAAGAGGGCTTTCAACTCCGAACCAATTATTCCCCAGTCATTAGTTGGAACACCCATCCTGGAAGATTTACTGGAAAAATCACACCTTCCCATTCCCAAGTACTTGGGTGGATTCTTGGGCGCCCCAGGTGCTCTGCGAGCCAACCTTAAAGAAATAGCCGAGCCACAAACCCCAAGATCAATCATTCGAGCATGGAGCTCTTTGGACAAATTCATTAAAAAATCTTCAGCTTGGGCGAAGGTATCGAATCTGATTCCAAAATTGACATCCACAGAAACAGTTTTCCTACCCAAGAGAGCTTCGCTGCTACTCAAGTCAAGCACGATCTTGGTGTGGTCAATTCCTCGGCAGTACTCGTATAGCTTCAATCCGGTTTTCTCACCGAATATTTTAGCAAGTCTGGCGGCTGAAAGTGGCTTGACATCTTCAATAAGGACTGCCTTGGGAGAAGACATTTGGAGCTCATTTGCCAATCTTTCACGAATGCTGCGGCCAATTCCTGGCAAATCTTGGACCTTAACTTTGTTGAGAAATTCCTGACAGTCTCCTTGGAGATAGAAATGTCCATTTGGTTTTGCTTTTCTGATGGAAAGCTTGGCAAGGAGAACATTATCCGCCGCTCCTATGCTGACGGAGCATTGAGTAAGACCAAATATATCCTCTCTGATTTCTTGACAAAGTGAATTCACTGACTTTGCTAGATCTGGTTCAGACAGACAGTGAGAGGTGGCATCGACCAAGACTTCATCTATCAGAACCGGAAAAATGGAATCAAAAATGTTCCTAGTGATTAGATAATTGTAGAACGAATTGGAATGTGTCTCGTAAGTGCTGAAGTTATAATCTATCACTTTCAACTCTGGACACATTTTCTTGGCTCTTCCCAACCACATACCGTTGGACACACCCTTTTTTCTTGCCACATAGTTGCAACTTGCAACATCTGAAGAGTCTCCTCCATGAGACACAGCAATTGGATCTCTGTTGATGTCAAGTTGCGGATGCGACAAGGCAGAAGCAGTTGCAAAGAAACAGTCGAAATCAATATGAAGAATGACCCTCTTTGACAGAGTTGACGGTCTCACAGGATTATTAACAGCCTGTTTAGCAACCAACCGCAAGAACTTGGATCTTAGGTCGGCTTTCCAAGTGCTGAGATGGTGAAGCCGGGAATTTGCAAAGAAGTGTTTTAGAAAATCTGGATGTTTAGCATCCATGGCCACGGTGTGTGTTCGTTCTCGAGAATGGTTTAAGCGGAGATCTGGGACATTCACAACAGGTATCTCAAGCAGAAGGTCATCTTCCTCCATTGGTTCGTTGAGATTATCCTTCAATTCTTGATTGAGGATATCTTCATCAAGTTCATCGTTGAGTTCGTCAACTTCCAGGACTTCTTCTTTGAGGTCCTCAAGATCTTCCTCGAAGGCTTGCCCTTCAAGTTCATCGAGTGAGTCAAGATCACCGAGTGCTTCGTCAGGCACTTCGTTATCGTCGTTCTCTACTCCCTTGAACCCAAGTCTTCCTTGGTCAAAATCAACGACTTCGATGAGTCGATAATCTCTCCAGTCCAAGAGTTTGTTCTGCTCCACGCAGTCAGCTATCCATTTTGCCCGCACCACCCTGTAATTACGAAACTGCATCCGCTTTCGCGGAGTGAGTCTGTCACAAATGATGTGAGTAGCTGCACCCTTGTTGTTGAGATAATTGAGGAACTTTCCGCCGTGCAAAACCACCAACTTGTGGACTTTAGCAAGAGAAGGAACGGTGTTTCCGTTCACAAAAACCACACATCCTGCGAAAATAGTGCTGGCTTGTGTGGTGACTCCCTGGAATTTCCTTCGCTCTTGGTCCCATTTGACGTACTCTTCATCTGCTTTCTGTTGCTTCAAGTGCTTATTGTGAAAGTAAGTCCCGTAGTCTCCAAACCCGTGTAAAGTCCCCACTTCTCCGAAAGTGACTTCGTCGGGGTCAGAGTCGGTGTCTTCAAGAGCCAATTGGTTCCCTGGAACAGCCAAGTCCAGAGAGACGGAGGGTTCTTTTTTCAAATTCAAAAGAACATTGTCCAAACTATCATCGAACGGATCGGAGTCGAACGACCTCACTACATTGACTCTGTTTGGAGTAGACGTTAGGAGTGATGGAGCTCTAGACGCCTGGATCGGGCCCTCTGAATCCTGGCTGAGGTTCCTGAGGTGAGCTAAAAATTGCGAGTTGTCGAGCAGTCGAAGAAACGACAGATATGTGTCATCCATGCCGGCTTGTTCTGTTCATGCTCCTTTGTCAGTTGTTATTCAAGAATTAGTTGTATGAAGTACTACGATAAGAAGAAATGCGGAGCGAAGTGAGAAAGTGGAAATTGACAAAGAAGACAGGAGAAAAGCAAATTGACAAAGACAGGAAAAAGGAAATTGACAGAAGACAGGAAAAAAAATGAGACAAGAAGCGAAAAATAGAAAAATGTAATTGTGGAAACAAAATCGAACAACATGAAGATAACGTGACAACAAGGGATGTCAGGGAGTTGCGAAATCCACATGCTTGCATCTGATGCAGACACCAGACAAAAATAGAAGCTGCAGAATGTGCTATTGTGTGGCTTAGAGCATGACAGCACTCCGCCACTGGTGAAAAATGCGACTGAAATCACCAACCGCAGATCTATTTGACGCAGTTTACATGACGGTTTACGAATTGCCATCCAAAATGCCGTGGAGCCGGACCAGAACCCAAGCCTCATAAACATTCCGAGCCTCCTTGCACTGCACATGTTGAGCTGCAAGAAACCTGAGATTTGGTGCGAAGTTGATAGTTGGGCTTGGAAACTGGAGAGAAGTGAGAATTCGCTGTGCGATTTGCGAACCACTTCTTGTACAATTTCCGCCCACGACCACCAACCATTTCCAACACCACTACCGAGACTGCACTTCAGGAGTAATCCAACAAAACTCTAGATTGAACAACAATAAAGCTCAACGAAGCTGCAGGAAATCGGCCACCACTGAACGGTACTCTCCTCCCTGCAGGAAGTCACCGCTTGCACATATATCTAAACAGTCAACAGCGACCTTTTTTTGCTCTCCCTGGAATCCACCTTATCAACAATTTCCACACAAATCATGGTATGTACTTAACAAAGAAACGGGCCAACAAGCAGCCGGTCACGGTGGTCTTGTATTTTTACCCGGCTCGAACACCTATCATTTTGATCGTCATTCCATTTTGATCGACATTGATCGTCTTCCCATTTGCTAACCAAACAGGCTGAGAAGTTGTCTGAAGAGCAGATTGCTGAGTTCAAGGAGGCCTTCTCCTTGTTCGACAAGGACAGCGATGGAAAAATCACCACCAAAGAATTGGGCACTGTCATGAGATCGTTGGGCCAAAACCCTTCGGAGAGCGAGTTGACCGACATGATCAACGAGGTCGACATCAACAGCGACGGCTCTATCGATTTCCCAGAATTCTTGACTATGATGGCTAGAAAAATGAAGGACACGGACTCGGAAGCCGAGATCGCCGAGGCTTTCAAGGTGTTCGACAGAAACGGAGACGGCAAGATCAGTGCTGCTGAGTTGAGACACGTGTTGACGTCGATTGGCGAGAAATTGTCCGATGCCGACGTAGATCAGATGATCAGAGAAGCCGACACCAACAACGACGGAGAAATCGACATCCAGGAGTTCACCCAATTGTTGGCTGCCAAGTAGAGAACAAACTGGCTATTGCGAATGTATTTATTGCTTGCGGTTCTCCCTTCCTTGATACCTTGTGCTTTTTATAGGAAATATTAATATCTTCGTTAGTGGAATATCTGTGGGATTCTATCGGTAGGTCTTCCCTTGGATACTCATCGTTTAGCTTCTGAATGTGCGTTTAGCTTCTGAATGTTCCAACTTCCTGTGGTTAACGTTTTAAACTCCCGAACCGGCCAAACGACTGGCTTCTCGGCAACGTGGATGATCTGGGAAACGCATGCCTGTTTGAAGTCTCGTAGTTCAAATCTGGCAAGCTCTCCAAGTCATCGTCTTCTTCAGCAGGCAACGGCGTCCGCTTGCCTTCAACGTCCAACTCATTGCCGTTTCTGTGCACCAAATACCTCAACGCATTGTACCAGATGTTGTGACGTTGTCTTGTTGCACATGTGATCTTCACCGATTTCGTCAGCGAGTGAACAATGATGCTCTTGTGGTAGAGACCTACCGGTAACGGGTTGTTGTCTTCCACACTCTCCACGCTGATGATAGCAATGGCTTTGGTACGCACGGCGGCTGGATTGGTCAAAACAGGGTTGGATGTGGACCAGTAGAGAGTCAACGAGTACGGATGAACCCAGAAATATCTCTCGTGACGATCGGCGGAAATGGAACTGAAGGGCCCCAAGCGTCTGTAGTACTTGAACAAGTATTCTCCAATAACAACCTGTGTTATCGCTGGAATCATAGACCGATCGGTGAAAGAGATGTTAGTCGCAATAGACAAGCCGGTGATGGAATCAATGACACTGCCATTCTTCGACAAGGCCGTCAAGTTGGATCTCACTGACGTAGACTGTGGAATACGTGTCTCCAACGGTGACGCAACCTGCGCCACAGATATAGTTGGGGAGTATTCATCGATATCGTCAAACTCGAAATTGGGCTCCACTGGAGTGTTCAAACCATCGTTGTCGCTAATATGCTTGTAACCTCTCTTCTCCGCATGTTCCTTGAACACATTGTCGGAAACCTTCTCTATACTCAAAGAGTCGTTGCGGAACAACTTGTTGTAGTATGTCGTAGGAATAACGGTGACCTTATCTGGCTCAGCCTGTCTCGAAACCGTCGTGGGAATAAACGAACTTTCTGGGACACAGAGCAACTTCCATTTCTTAGCAACTTCTCTGAAGTTGTTTTCATCTTCAAGCAACGTGGAGGCTCTCTTCAACTGGTGGTATTGTGCGTTTCCGACAACAGTTAGTCCCAAATCATCTGCTCTTGCTTTCAACTCCTCCTCAGTTAGAACCGTAGCGTGTGCCAAGTCAATATTTGTTGCCTGGTCTTTCAACGACTGGTATTCCTCCTTCTCGAGCATAACGAGGTTCATATCACTCAGTCTCTCCAAAAGCACATCCTTTGAAATGTCCGTGGACGGGTTTGCATTTCTCAACGTGAAAATGGTAGAGTCTTTTTCTGCCAAGTTTTGCTTCAATTTCACAAGCTCTGCTGCAGGTAAAACCGCTAAAGCAAGCGCGGTACCTGCTTTTGACAATAGGTCTTTATCGCCTGATATTTTGGATTTCGCAATCAAATCGTCAAAGGCAGGTCGGTCTAGAACAACCATTCCGAGACTCTCTGCACTCTTTTTCAACTCGATAGAATTCAAAGCAAACGATTCTTCAGCATCCTTGAAACTTTCATCGTGCTTCGTACTCGTGTAACCATATCTGTCTAGGCATTCAATCATGTTTTGAACGTCGGAGTCAGTTGGTGACGCGCGTGGCACAACAAGGTATCCCTTCGACTGAACAGTGTCAACAAGCTTGTTGTCTGGAACTTCGGAATTGGCTTGTAAGAAGGCGTACTTCTCTTTTGAAACAACCTCGAACCCCTTTTCTCTAAGTTTGTTCTTTGTCTCATCCATATCATTCCAAATTAACAGTTCCTTCTTCAAAGTCTCTAATTCGGTAGCCATGTCCTGTAGCTTGTGTGCATCCAAAGCGACCAAGCCTTGTTCTTCCGCTCTCTGATGGACGTTTTTGGAATCATTCGATTGCAAAGTCTCGTACTCAGATGCTCCGAGGACGCATAGTCCAGCAGCAACTGCCTTGTCCTTCAAAAAGGACTCAGTCGGTTGCTCGGAATGGGAAATAAGAGTTTCAAGCTTCTCTTTCTCAACCAAAGCCATTCCCTTTGATTCGGCCTTCGCTTCAAGTGGCTCCTCAATTTCTTTCTTCATGTTGTCGTATTCCTCGGTATTGACAATGCTCATTCCACTCTTGGCTGCAACTCCTCTCAAGCGTTCAATCGATGGCTTGTTGGCATTGAGAATCAAGCTGTCGTATTCCAGGTTGTCGATAAGTATGAGTTTAGTGCCTTGGATTTGCTCATCTAAAGTTCTTTCAGCCTTTGAACGAAGAGCTTCCATTTCAGCTGCAGGCATCATGATATGTCCGAGATTCAGAACATGTTTGCTCACTTGGTCGATTGTTGGCTCATTAATCGCAGAATGCATTTCACTGAAATCACCAACTGGCAATACAACCATTCCACCGTTAGCTGCTCTTTGCTCCAACGACAACAGGGCGTTTTCTCTCAACTTCGACAACTCATCCTTGTCTATGACGTCTTTTTGCATTAAACTTGCCTTCTCCTTAATGTACTCTTCGGAAGGTTTCTTCATGGATTCAAGGGTCTTCTGATATTCTGCAATTGGGATTAGCGACATGCCGGCAACAAGTGCTCTTGAATCGAGACTTTCTGTTGCCTTCGACTTGAGCTCTTGTAACTCACTGTCTGGGATTAGACTGTGACCATGCTGTACTGAAATCTCTCTCATCTTTTCCAAAGAAGGTGTTTGACTTTGAACTTGCAAACGTTCGAGCTCCTTCTGGTCAATAAGACTCTTGTTAGCTTTGGAAGCTTTAACTTCTAGTGGCTCCTCAGCTCTCTTCTTCAATAAACTGAACTCAGCAAGTGGCACGGCCATCATTGATAGTGCTAGTGCTTTGTCAAAGATAGACTCTTGCAGATGTTTCCTCAATTTGGCCAATTCATCAGTCTCTACCAATGCAAAGTTCTTCTTAGAAGCCCATTCTTGCAAGTAGTCAACCGAAGGGTTGTTGAGTTGCTGGGACACAATGTCTAATTTGACACTCTTTTCATGCATCTCGTCATACGCGCCCCTTTCCATCAAGATCTGGCCCGAAGCACTAGCCTTCTCCGCTAAAGATTCATTGGCAAGTTTGTAGAGCGAATCATACTCTGAGCTTTGAAGCAACATAAATTCGCGATCTTCGGCCATCTTGTGGAGATAATCAACCGTCGGAGATTCGATCTTGCTGAGCAAATCATTATAATCCGCCTTTTTCAAAGACACCATTCCTGCTCTGTCGATCTTGGTTTCCAAAGGTTCAAGGTATCGTTGATGATCTTCGTTAGGAACAACGACATGGTCTAGCAATTTCGCTTTTTCCGTCAAATGCTCGATCGAGGGCGAATTAGCTTGTTTCAAGAGAGAATCATGCTCAAAATTGGGCAACACTATGCAGCTATGTGCATGAGACTTCTCGGCTAAGTAGTCAACGGAAGGATTGTTTGCATTTTCATGCAACACCTCGTATTCAATGGTTGGAATCGCCACAAGTCCCGCTTCTGCTGCAAGCTCTGCAACCGTCTTCTCTTGGTGCTCCTTCAATTGTGTAAGTTCTTCCATTGGAACTAATTTCATACGATTTTCTTCGGCTTTTTCGGTCAAGTACTCCACAGACGGATTTCTCAACGCCTTCTCCATTTGGTCGAATGTTGAAAGTGGCAAAATCTTCATTTCCTTGCTCTGTGCCTTTTCGGTCAAATACTCAACAGTCGGAGCCTTCAATGCCTGGTTCAATTCATCGAAGTGAGCAGCAGGAAGCAAAATTAACCCGTTATCCTTGGCTTTCTCCGTTAAATATGGAACTGACGGCTTTGCAAATGCTTCTTCCATTTCACAAAACTTCTCATTAGAAATCACCTTGTGGCCCCGTATATCCGCCTTCTCATTCAAGAAGTCCAAAGTAGGTTCCAGCAATGTCTGTCTCATGGTCTGCAATTCCTCGCTTGGAACAAGGAGGAAATTCTGCTGATTGGCTCTTTCTCTCAAGTGCTCAATTGAAGGGTTTCTCAATGTCTCCAACATTGTGTCGTGCTCTTCACTAGGAACTAGTCTCAATGACTTCTCATGTGCTTTTTCCGTCAAGAAGTCCATATGAGGGCTATTCAAGGTGTCTTCCATCTTCTTGAATTCGTCGGCCTTCACAAGCTTGTGTTCATTATCCAGAGCCTTCTGAGCAAGGAAAGCAATCGAGGGTAATGTAATACTTTGCTTGAGAGCATCGAGTTCCTTCGATGGAATTACTGCATGATCCCTCTCGAGAGCCTTTTGAGAAATAAAATCAAGAGATGGCATGTTCAAATTTTCCTTGAGTGATTCGAGCTCCATCGTTGGGACGAGTGCATGATCGTTTTCAAGAGATTTCTGATGTAAGTAGTCGAGAGTCGGCTTGCTCAAGCTTTCGTTCAAAGTGGCATATTCCTTAGAAGGAACAAGAGTGAATTCTTTGTCCAGAGCTTTTGCAGTAAGATAGGCAATTGTAGGCAACTCCAAACTTTCCTTTAGAGCAGAAAGATCCTTTGATGGGAGAATTGAGTGGTCATTGTCAAGGGCTTTCTCAGAAAGGTAAGCTAGAGATGGCTTCTCCAAGCTATTTTTGAGCGAGGCATGCTCCAACGAGGGTACAAGAATATGATCCTTCTGCAGAGCTTTGTCAATAAGGAATTCAAGAGTTGGCTCCTCAAAGCTCAATTTGAGAGAGTCAAGATCCTTTGATGGAATAAGAACATGGTCATCTTCAAGCGATTTCTGAGAGAGGTACTCAAGACTAGGCTTTGCCAAGCTTTCCTTGAGGTTGGTAAGTTCGTCCGAAGGAATTAGAATAAGCCTTTTCTCAAGAGCCTTCTCCTTCAAGAAATCTTCCGTTGGCTGTTTCAATGCCATTTCTAAGGCATTAAACTCTCCTTGGTCAACCACCTTAAGCCCCAATTGGTCTGCTTTCTCAGCTAAGAACTCCCTGGATGGGTGAGACAAAGAAGTTTTCAAAGAGTCGAGGTGGTCATGTTTCACAAGAGTAAATTCATGTTGTTTAGCTTTCTCGCTTAAGAATTCAACCGTTGGAGTGTTTGCAATTTGGTTCAATTTATAATACTCTTCATTTGGAATAAGTTTCATATTCTTGGCCCTCTCCTTATCTTCAATATGTCTCTCAAACTCATGACTTGGTACAGCAATGAATCCTTGAGCAGAAATTGACTTGGTAAGATAGTCAAGCGTTGGAGAGTCAACAGACTTTTTCAAATCGGAGTATTCTTCCGCACCAACTGCCTTAAGTCCAAGACGATCTGCATGCTTAGCAATGTGATCTGCATCAGGTTCGTTAGCTAACCTAACAAGTTCTTGGTGCTCGATTGAGCCAATAATGGTATGTTCATGTTTAGAAGCTTCCTGTTGAATGTGTTCAATCGTTGGCAGATATGCGAGTGCCCTCAACTCATCGTATTCAGAATGGGGAACAACAGAATGGCCATGATCAAGAGCCTTCCGCCGGACATGGTCGATTTCTGGCTCATGTGCCAATTTTCTCAATGAATCTAATTCAGAAATTGGCATGATCGAGCATTGATGTTTCTCTGCGGATTTCTTGACTTGTTCAACTGTCGGCTCGTATGCCACATTTTTCAAGGCCTCAAGTTCCACAGTCAGTGTCACAGAGTGGTGGTGCTTGATTGCAGCTTCTTGGATTTGCTTGACAGAAGGCGCATATGCAAGCTGCTTCAAGTCTTCCAAATCAGTCTTAGGAATGAGCTCATGGTTGTGCTTTGTTGCATGATGGCTAAGATGCTCGAGAGCAGGCTCATTAGCAAGCTTTCTTGTAGCATCAAGCTCATCTTGTGGGATAACTGCGTATTTATGCATTTCAGCAGACTTCTCAATGTGAACAATGGATGGCAGGAAAGCAAGGTTCCGTAAGTTTTCAACATCTTCATTGGGCAAAATGGAATGTTTGTGGATTGATGCGTGTTTCGTGACATGGTCAAGAGAAGGTTCGTAAGCAAGATTTCTGAGCTCTTCCAAATCAGAATGAGGAATCACAGAATGATTATGTTCCGAGGCTCTTTCTTCAATATGACTCATCAGTGGGTTGTGAACAAGCTTCTTAAGCTGATCCAAGTCCGATTGAAGAATCACCGCATGCTTGTGAGATGAAGCCTTTTCTCCAATATGCTCAATTGTAGGACTATGAGCAAGAATCTTGAGATTGTCTAATTCGGTTTGAGGAACCACAGAATGTTTCTGCGAACTAGCCCTTTCACTAATATGCTCAATCAGAGGTTCGTGAGCAAGTTTCTTTAAATCTTCAAGCTCATCGTTTGGCAAAATGGAGTGGCCCTCCTTCGATGCGCACTTTCTCATATGCGTAATGGAGGGAGTGTAGGCGAGGTTCGTGAAGACATCCAATTCAGATTTCAGAATGACAGCATGGTCGTGTTCAGCTGCGCTCTTTCCAATATGCTCAATAGTTGGATTGTGGGCAAGAGTTTTAAGCTCATCTAGTTCTGCTTCCGGAATAAGAGCACACTTTTGTGCGTTCGCCTTTTCTTTTATGTGATCGATTGAAGGATTGTGAGCGAGGGAATTGAGCTCATCCAACTCTGATTGAGATATCAAAGCATGTTTCTGCTGAGATGCCTTCTCTGCAAGATGATACATTGGAGGATTACAAGCAAGAGATTGGAGCTGGTCGAACTCTGCTTGAGGAATAACGGCAAGCATTCGCTTAGCACCTTGTCTTTGAATGTGTTCAACGGTAGGATCATTGGCAAGTGCAGATAACGCTTTAAAGTCTGTAATTGGAATGAAAGTATGCTTAGCTTTCTTTGCTGCCTCTTGCATATCTGAAACACTTGGCTCAAGGGCTCTCTTCTGCAATCTTGTGAATTCAGAAGTTGCAACAGCAGTGAGTCCAACCGCAAGTGCTTTGGAAATGAGGCTGTCATGCGATGGCGCCTTTGCTTCCTTGGAGAGCTCTTCATATTCCTTTATTGGAATAGCAGTGAAGCCCTTCGCCGAGGCTAACTGGAAAATATGTTCAACTGGTGGGTTCGTAGCCAACTGGGTCAATTCGTCATACTCCAGTTGCGCCAAAGCCACCAAACCCAAACCTGCCACTTTCAGGCGAATGTAAACAGCAGAGGGTTCGTCAATTTGTTTGAGAAGATCCTTGTGCACAGCTTCCGGAAGGGTAACCAACTTATGTTTAGCTGCTTTCTCCTTGACGTAGTCCATTTGAGGGGATTCATAGTCTTCTTTCTTGAGTACAACATATCCCAACGATGTTGCTTTTTCATGAAGATGGTCGACCGTTGGATTGTCTGCACGCTTGACAATGCTATTGTAAGAATCCTTATTGACCACAACCAAGTTCATAGCACCAGCTTTCTCAGTAATTTGAGACTCTGATGGGTCATCTGCCAAATTCCTAAGCTCAATGTATTCCGATTGTGGAACCACCACATGCTTGTGAGCGGTAGCTTTCTCAGTGATGTGTTCAATGTCAGGATTCTCTGCCTTGGATTTCAAATTCTCATACTCGTTGATGCTTAAGGCCGTAAGACCGCAGGCTGTTGCTTTCTCGATAATGTGCCCTTGCTCAGGTTCATGAGCAAGTTTTCTCAAGTCATTTAAGACCTTGTCTTCAACAACAGAGTATCCCTTCGTGGCAGCGACATTCTTCATGAGGTCAATTGAGGGGGAAGCTGAGGTGTCCTTCAAATTCTGGTATTCGGAGGAATCAACAACAACATGAGAAAGCTTGCCCGCAAACGCATGAATCTCATCGAGAGTCGGCTCGTTGATTTTTCTGTGGAGAGCTTCTAGCTCAATGTTTGGAATAACTGTGTGTTCGCTCTTCGCAGCTTGTTCCTTCACAGCATCCAAAGATGGTTCCCGTGCTTCCTTAATCAAGTTCTCATATGTTTCTTTGAGAACAAGAGCATGCCCGTGAGTGTCTGCCTTCAGTTGCAATTGAGCAATAGTCGGAGCATTAGCCAACAGCAGTAGGTTCTCGTGGTCCTCAATTGAAATAGCAATTAGTCCCTTCTGTCTTGCCTTGTCCTTGATGTGGTCGAGAGAAGGCTCCTCAGCCAATTTTGCCATTTGGTCGTAGTTCTTCTTTTCGATAATGACATGTCCCTTCGCTTCAGCTAGGGATTGAAGGTGAGCAATCTCTGGCGAGTGAGCGAGTTGTTTTAGAGAACTGAGTTCTGCAGACTTGACGACAGCATATGATTTCTCAACTGCTTGAGCTGAAAGACGTTCAATGCTTGGCTCGTTGGCATTCTTGAAGAGCTCAGTGTACTCGACTCCAGAAAGCGTGACAAGATCATGCTTTTCTGCAAGTTGCTGAAGACGCGCAAGAGTGGGTTCGTGTGCCAACTGCGTAAGCTTTTCGAGTTCTTCATTAGAGATCACCTTGTGTCCAGTTGCCTTTTCTCGAATGTGATCGATCGTGGGTGCGTGAGCAAGCCTCGTCAACGTGTCGTATTCGGCAACAGGAATGACAGTATGTTCATGAGTTTTAGCTTTGCTCAACAAATTCTCAATAGTTGGTTGCTCAGCAAGGGCAGCCAACTTCTGATAGTCTTCCTCTGGAACGAGTTTGTGATTCAAGCTTGCCGATTTGGACATCAAATGGTCCATGGAAGGTTCATGAGCCAACGAGTGCAAAGCATCGTGCTCAGATTGTGAGAGCAAGACATGTTGCATCGATGCAGCTCTTTGGCTCAATGCTTCCGTTGTAGGATTGGCGAGATGGGAGTGCTCGTTTTGGGACATGACAACAAGGTCCATAGCAGAAGCCTTCGCCTTGATATCGTCCAAAGTTGGCTCGTCAGCACGTTTCACAAGCTCATCATAGAACTTTGTAGAAGACACGATGAGTCCCATGTCATTAGCCTTAGAAATGAGGTAGTCTTTAGATGGTTTGTCGTAGTCGGTCGCCAAGGCCCTGAACTTCTTGAAGTCGTCGTCTGACACAGGATGCAAATGTGCCTCCTTACACTTGGCAAGCAAGTAGGCCTCAGGAGGTGACTGGAGTGTCAACTCGCTCTTTTTGAGAGCGTTGAAGTAGTCCTTTTCAACGGCTTCGTATCCAGAACCCTTGAGTCCCTGTGTAAGATACGAGACATCTGGCTCATCGTATTTCTGACTCTTTTCCATGACTGCCCTGAGGTCATCGGAAGGAATGGCGACAAAGCCCTTGGATTCCAAAGTGCGTTTCATCTCTTCTTCGTCCAAGAGTTCTCTGTGTTCCAGATGGCTCAACAAGACGAAGCCCTTGTTCTCAACCACAGTGATGAGTCTCTCCAAAGGAAGGTCTTCCACATCATTGAATTGAAGCTTGGAATAGACATCCAGAGGAAGCAACACCAAATTGTTGTCTCTGGCGTAGTCCTGAACCTGCTGCTCTGAAATCGGTCTGCCGGATGCACGCGAGAGTTCCAGGGAAAGTACTCTTTGTCTGAGCTGGACCGCGGCTGCGTCATCCAGATCAGAGGACGAGTCGTCGTCTTGCAAATAAGAAATGCTGCGCGAAAGCTCGGCACCCATTACTTCATCGCCATGAACTTCGTCTTCATCTTCTTCAGAATCATCAAGAACACGGGCAGGTTTGGACGGAGTGGCAGCCACATCGTGGCCAAGAAAATCTTCCCAGTTCTCTTCTTGGGGCCAGGGGCTATGGGAAGTCGTGTTTTCTTCTTCGTTGAGGATGACAAATTTAGAGTTTCTCTTCGCAGGCGAAAGCACAGTAGAGCTTCTGGCGACTGGAGGAACAAGGTCTTTATACTTGAGTTTTTTTGCACTCTTTGGTGTTTTCGAGGCTTCGGTGGTGTTCTCGAACCTGACTTTCAACAAGGCCGTTCTCAACTTGATAATGGTTCTGTTGGAATGGTCCAAGTTAGCCTTGAGCGTCTCGAGTCTCAAGTCAGAGTTGTTGGGGTCCACTGCGTTGATCCTGTGGACCTCTGCGGATTCGTGCAAAATACTGTCCAAATCAAGAGGCTCATCGGTGGTATCTTCAACGTTGTCGTTGTCCAAATGAGCAAAGTCCGCAATGGGGTGGGCCGAGTCTGCTGCTGCACTCTTGAGGTCGGACAATTTGAGGTGGAGCAGGTCGTTTTCGTCGTTAAGTTCCTCGATGCGGTCGTTCAAATCGGTCACTTCTCGGTTGTACGATTCCTGGAGCTGGTGCAAGTCCGAGGCCAAGTCCGTCGTCTTTATTTGCAATTCGTCGTTTTCCCTCTGAATCGACGAGATGCGAAGCGTGGACTCGTTATTGGTCTTCACGAGTTTTTCATTGGTGGATTTGAGAGCCGCAAGCAGCTCGGACAAAACGGCGACGTTTGTTTCCAATTCCCAGTTTTTGTCCTTCAATTCCGTCTCGCTGTTCACCGCAAACGACTTGGAATTGGTCAAAGTCACCACCTGCGTTTTGTACGTTGCAATCTCGTCCATTTGGGCCTTCAATCTGGACTTCATTTTTCCGTTTTCAGCCGTCAACCGACGACACTCGCTGAGCAAGTTCTCGCTTAACCCGACGACGAAGTTCATGTCGTGGCCTTTCGATTCTGGACCAAGAGCCGGCGCTGCTTGAGGTATCATGGCATTATTTCTGGAGGAAGTTCCCAATTTCCCAAGCTGAGAGCTGGAGGTCTTGTGCCTCAACGATTCCAGCGAATTTCCAGGATGCCGGATGGGCTGGGAGCTTTCCGGCTGCAGAATAGGTTTCTTTCCTCTATCCTTGGCTGCTCCGAAAAGTTTCTTCTGGATATCCGAGAGCTGGCCTCGAATATCTTCCTTTTGGGGAGCACTCATGGTTGTAGATTATAGGATAAGAGGCTCGATAGCAAATGTGTGAAATCTTTTTGGCGGTGAGTATGGAACTGGTCTCAACTTTCTGGAGTTTAGATCTCTCCACTTCTATGTAAACAGACTGCAGGTACGCTCGAAATGCACTTACTGTGCAACCTTCATTCTAGCGCGATTTTCTATGAAGATTCGTTTTCCTAGCATCGATTTCAATTAGAACATTGTAGCACTCCACCAATTAATTCCTAGCTTTGATATTCTTTGGAGGAGTCAGGACGATATTTTCGCATCCGACAGACCCATAAACAAATTTAAAGAAATTGTTCTCTTCATCTTGCTTAAACAGTACTTTTTTCATGTTCTGGCGATTCAGTTGATTGCCACTCCTCTTATCCGGACTGATAACCAGGTGTAATTCTGCTGGTTTTGGGGCCACTCACACTTTCTCATCTTATCAACCAGCGCAATTTATCCAGCTAAGAGATGTGCATTACAATATTTGCCGTAAAATACAGGGAATCAAGGACTTAAGAACCTCTGGGGAAGTTCTCTCAGGGTTACAGCGGAAAAACTTTTTGTTTGTTGTACGAGGAAACACATTATTGACAAATGGTACCACACATATATATAGTTTCAACTGCTACTTCTACGGATTGTCTAGTAGATTGGTCCAACCGAAATCAGTTTGTCAAACTGCTTGAGAACATATACCCCAGAAAAGTTGCACACAGATAAAGTAAAGAAAAGTGCTCCCAATCAGAAACAAGATTTTGACATTCGAATATGATGCACATTCTATTAATAAACAATGTTCTTTTGCGCACTCTGATTTTGGATACGAAGAGAAGAAGCTGAAATTACCTCCCAAACAGGGTCGTGCAAGAGGAAGAGCCTTCCACATCCGCCCTCTAATGACCTGGGTCAATTTTGAAGAGCCGAAAAGGCATACCTTCTTGAATCGAATGGGGATGGTAAACTCAGTTCTTCACAATCAAACCCAAGTCAGCTCTTCCCCGTATCCAACACGCTGTGAATCGACCAAGAGTCTTAACATTCTATATTACAATCATTCATTATGCTAGTCTATTAACGGTCAAATGCCACTTCTTCTTCTTCGTCCTTTGCCCTCTGAGCCTCCAATTCCTTGACTATTTGTGCTCGGGCAGCAGCAGCTTTCTGGCCCATTTTCTTGCCGAAGAACTTGGACACAACCATGAGCAAGCCGGTCGCAATCACCACCCACGCCATCAAAATGCCATAGTTTCTGCCCATTTCTCCCTTCCACGTGTTAAAGAAAATCACCTTAGTGATTTCATACGATGCGTGGATAGGCATGCCGTAGCCGTAACGGTAAAACTGGGGACTGAGGGCCAACGGAGCAAACGTTGGAGAAATGTTAATAATCACCCAGAACAACATCCAGAATCCCACGAGTGGAGGGTAGTAGATTATGAGAAGCATACCCGCAACCTCGTTCATGGCACCGACAGCCCACATGGTCAAGAAATTCGTCATCCAGTACACCACGAAGCCGGCGCGGCCAAATGCCAAAGTGAAGTTCACCTGGAAACACAACGTCACCAAGCTGTAGAAGAAACTGATGACAAAAAAGTTGCCCACAGTAGAAAGAAGCCTGTAGAGTGCGAAATGAAGTGGCTTGAGACCGAACTTGGCCACACCCAGGTGGATTTCTCCGAAGAAGTTGAATGCGAAAAAGGTGATGATGATCATGTAGATAAGCCCCACCTGCGAAGGTGCTACCAACACCGGGTCCGTGAAAGGCCTGCCATCTATGTATGTGAATTCCAACGGAGTGGATACAACAGCCAAAGCCCCGGGATTGCTCAACACATCCGAGGATGCGTTCGCCAAGAGACTGGAAACAATGTATCTCTGTTGGGCCAAAAGCATGGTGTTGATAGCCTTGACGTTGGGCGTGACGTACAGGTTCATGCTCAAGAAATCACGCCCCGTTTCGTAGTACGACACTATTGAGTTGTACGAAACGTTGTACGACACATCGCCCGTGACAATGGCCTCGTAGAGCTGGACCGAGGCATTGGGTTTCACGTAGATCGATGACCAGTAATTTTGGCGGTGCACCTGTCTGACGATTTCCTCGTAAATGGTGTTGTTGTTTTGCATGGCCATTTCGTTGAATTCCGTGGTGTTCTGCACCAACCAGTCACCGAGAAACTCCGCATCGGGCGTCTGCAAGATCTGCCTGAGAGTGTCGCCGATTGCAGGCGCGACTCCGTCGACTGTATTCTCGTCTTCAATTACGACAAGCATTCGCAAGTTTTTGAACCGACTCTCACGGTTGAACGCAGACCCCCAGTAAATGGAGAATATGCCCATAATGGCTACGGCCATCACCAAGTACACCACGCCAAACTTCAAGAGCAAATTTTTCCGCTCGCCAACTAAACGTTCATTGAAAAACGATAGCTTCGATTGCATTCGTTGGAGCATGGAGGGAGACCTCTGGAGGCCGTTATTTTCCTCTTGTGGACGGAACTCAACCACATCTGGGCTGCTGTGGGCGTCATTATCAGACGAGGACTCGATCTTCTGAGACGTGGAGTCAAGCATTTGTGACATTGAACAAAATAAAACTGGGTGGCCTTGGAATGCAGGTGGTTTGACATTTATAACAATTCTCCTGCTTACACATGCGAGTGCGGCAATGCGGACGTAATTTGACATCACTCTCGGAAAAACGGCCCGATCCGGAAATGGGGGCCGAAGCGTGCCCGCCTGATCAATCAGCCAAATGCGGAAGTAATTGCCAGCAAGAGTCCGGTACAATACACTTTTGGTGCCCGCTCGATGTCTTCATGCCGGTTTTGATTCGGGTACACCACCCACACTGAAGTCGAAAGCGCCCTCGATGACTGCGTCACCAAAAGTCTGTGAAAAACTAAACTCCGTACTTGAACTTTCGGCGTCGTTGATTACGAAGTGCGTTGTGCTCTGGAATCTCGCTGATTGTTTCTGCACCCCCGCTTACTCATCTCTTGTGCTCTCCTGCAATTGCCGAGCACATGACTGCGCACATGACGTGCAAATTGTGCGCAGATGGCTTCTGTTCACATGACTGTTTGCAAATGACTCAGATCGCGTGACATAAATACACATGACTCATCTGACTCACCAGTACAAAAGCTTCAAAATGCCAAGCTGAAGTGACCATGCCTCAATTCAAGCAAGTCGACGTTTTCACCTCGGAAAAGTTCAAAGGAAACCCGGTCGCGGTGTTCTTCGGTGCCGACCACCTCTCCACCGAGGAAATGAGCAAGATCTCGGCCTGGACCAACCTCTCCGAGGCCACTTTTGTGGTGAAACCCACGAAAGAAGACTCCTCCTACCACGTGAGAATCTTCTCTCTTGAAGAAGAATTGCCTTTTGCCGGCCACCCCACCGTGGGGACGTGCTTTGCGTTGTTAGAGGCAGGATTGATCAAGCCCAAGAACGGAAAGATCATCCAGGAATGCCAGGCAGGACAGGTGGAATTGACCGTGGACGAAGCCAGTGGCAGGATCCTGTTTCTGTTGCCATACGCGAGAAGATCCGAGGTTTCTGCAGAAGCAGTAGCAAAAGTGGAAAATGCCCTTGGGGTCTCATCGCATGGAAGTGCAATCTACGACGTGGGTCCTGTATGGTTGACTGTCAAGCTAGACAGTGCAGAGACTGTTCTTGCCTTGAAGCCCGATTGGGCGAAGGGGGCACAGGTTTCTCGTGACTTGGGAATTGCAGGGTTCCAGGTGATTGGTCAACGCAGTGATCGCAAATACGAGACCAGAACTTTTGCACCTGTTGAAGGCATCAACGAGGACCCTGTGTGTGGGTCTGGGTCGGGAGCCACGGGAGCGTATCTCCGTGATTCCGAGGGTTTGACCGGATCATTTCAAATTAGACAAGGCACGATTTTGAACAGAGCTGGGGATGTTTTTGTTGAGATAGGCGAGAAGATCCATGTCGGAGGCAATGCGGTGACGGTGATCAATGGAGAGTACTAGGGTTTGTCTTTTTTACTGTTTTCTTGCGTCTGGTTCTTTGCTTCCATTCCTTTGTGAACACACTTTTATGTCGAGGTTGACGAGACCCCTACAGGACTCACAGCAGCACAAAACGGCACTTTTGTTGCCTAGACCAACAACCAAGAGAAAAAAGGGACATCCTCCTCCACATGTCACACCTGCAGAGTGCCCCACCAAGCCCCGCTTATTATGTTAGTTTCAGTTGTTAATTCCAAAGTGCTACTCCAACGTATTAGTCCAAAATATTTTTAGTCCAACCGCTCTAATTCCAATCGCTAATTCCAATCGCTAATTCCAATCGCAACTTCCCCCACTTTGACTCCTGTGCCAGGCACCCAAACAATTCTCAGCAGTACACCAGAGATCCCAAATTGCTCCGAATTTTCGCATTCTTTCACAAACTGTTACCAACCTCCAACTTCCCCACTAGTGTCTCCAATTGACCCTTCTATTCTTCCAACCACCATGGGCAAGAAAACTCCCTTTTCATCCGGAGCAAAACTTTCCCCAGACTCGCTTCAACCTTCCCCAGGCTCGCTTCGGCACCGCAAAAAGTCCCCCGACACTGAACTCGTGGACTCCAGCGAAAACGACTTGAACGACATCATCAAACAGACATCGTCACTCTCGATACGCGAGAAAGTACCCGAAAACACCTCGTCGTGGCCGTACATTTTCAAAAACTATGTGAATCCGTTGATTCTCACGGCCCTCTCAGCTTTCGTCAGACTCCACCGCATCGGAAGCAACACCAAGGTCGTGTGGGACGAGGCCCATTTCGGCAAGTTCGGCTCGCATTACCTCAAGCACGAGTTCTACACCGATGTGCATCCTCCAATGGGGAAATTGTTGGTGGGGCTCTCGGGCTACTTGGCTGGATACGACGGGTCGTTCAAATTCGAGAGCGGAATGCCGTTTCCGAACAACGTCGACTTCGTGACCATGAGAGTGTTCAATTGCCTCTTCGGCATCATGTGCACTCCGTTGGCCTATTTCACGGCCGTGGAGATGGGCTTCTCGCAGTGGACCGTGTGGTTTGTGTCCTTGCTGGTGGTGTTCGAGATGTTGTCGCTCACGTTGTCGAAATTCATTCTCTTGGACTCGATGTTGTTGTTCTTCACCGTGGCAGCTTTCTACTGCCTCGTGAAAGTGCACTTGCTCAGATTCGAGCTCCTCACACAGAGGGGTTTTGCGTGGTTGGCACTCACCGGAGTGTCCATTGGATGTGTTTGCTCGGTCAAATGGGTGGGATTGTTTGTCACTGCTCTCGTGGGATTTTACACCATCTACGACTTGATCCTCAGATTCTACCAGACCATTGCGCCTGCCAGCATGAAAGACGTGAAGATGTCGTGGCAGCAGTACGCTTTGCACTGGGCCCTGCGTGTTTTCTGCTTGATTTTCATCCCCTTCTGCATCTATGTGCTTGCGTTCAAGGTCCATTTTGCGGTGCTCACCAAATCTGGCCCTGGCGACGGCTCGATCTCGACGCTTCTCCAGGCGTCTTTGGATGGCAACCAGATCATGAACGGGCCTCGTTCTGTTGCCTACGGTTCGATGGTCACATTAAGATCCCAGGGTTTGTCGCCAAACTTGATTCATTCTCATGGCCATTCTTACCCAGAAGGTTCGCGCCAGCAGCAGGTCACCACCTATGGTTACAAGGACAACAACAACGAGTTCCTCATTGAGTTTGACATGCAGACTACCAGGAATGGTAAGTATGCGACGCTTGAATTCGATGAAGACAGCCCAGAGAATGTGCTTGACTACACCACTCTCGTCAAGGACGGAGACACCGTTAGATTCATGCACAGAGAAACAGGATGTTTTCTCCATTCTCACTCAATAGCTGCACCTGTTCTGAAATCGCAGTTTGAAGCTTCTTGCTACGGAGGTCTCGATGTCCACGACGAAAAAGACGAATGGGTCATTGAAGTGCAGACTCAGGATGTCTCCCCTAACCCTCGGTTCCACGGCGAGGATGCCCTGGAAATCCACCCTGTGTCCACCAACTTCAGATTGAGACACAAGGTTCTTGGGTGCTACTTGGCCACAACTGGCTACTCGTATCCTGCGTGGGGTTTCCAACAGGGAGAAGTTGTTTGCAAGAAATACTTCCTTGCGAAGGATAAGAGCACGTGGTGGAACATTGAAGACCACGCCAACGACAAGTTGCAGAAACCTGCTTACTCCTACACCCCTCCTGAGCCCAAGTTCTGGAAAGAGTTTGTTTTGCTTAACTACGGAATGATGGCGTCGAACAATGCGTTGGTTCCAGACCCAGACCACTTCGACTCCATTGCTTCTGTGTGGTGGGAATGGCCAATATTGAGAACAGGGTTGAGAATGAGCAGCTGGTCCGCTGAAGAATCGAAGTATTTCCTCATGGGGCATCCGTTCGTGACATTCTTCTCGACGTTGTGCATTCCTATTGCAGTAGTCACCGTCTTGGTGACGTTGTTCCAGTGGCAGCGCCAGAAGGTCGACTTGGATGTTTTTGGTGAACAGTGGAGTTTCCTTCTATGCGCAGGAGGATTCCCTCTTCTTGGTTGGTTGTTGCATTACTCGCCCTTTATCATGATGGGAAGAGTCACCTATCTCCACCATTATGTTCCCGCATTGTACTTTGCCATTTTCGTTTCTGGCTACGTTGTGGAATTCTTTGTTGCTCGCAAGCTTTCCAAGTACCCCAAGTACGCTGTCTTTGCTCTCCTTTTCATTGGTGTGGTTGGAGGATTCTGGCACTACAGACATTTGTCGTTGGGCATGCGCGGTCCCACCCGTGACTTCCAGCATCTCCAGTTGTTCAAATCGTGGAACTTTTAAGCACCACCTGTATTCGAATTTACCATGTTTGCACTTAACTGTGCAGAATGGACCAGTCCTGGCACGTGACCTTGGAAACAGTTCTTCCCTTCGTTAACTACAGAGAAAAGCTGGATCGGGCGAGACGCCGGTTCAAGAATTTCAAATGAACGACACCCAGAAAGTATATTTCGGTTACTTCTCTTTCAGTGTTCGAGATCGGTGATGTCTCCTGCACACAGGCCGTTCGCACATCTTTTGTGACTTCATCTTCCAAATTTATCACCTACACCAACTAATTTCGACAGAACGAAAATCAACCTCCAGCGACGGCCCCACAACCACACAACCACACCCGTGCACCATGGAGTACAACAACGCCTACCTCGACGAAGAGGATTTATCCCATTTGAACCAAGAACAAGAAAATGGAGTCAGCACAACACAGTATGCCCCACCTATCCCCGGGCCTTCGGCGGTTCCCGAGCTTCAACACCCAACACACCGCCCAGTTGTGGACGAGGAAGAGCTTTTAGCCGCCCAGGCTGCCGCAGACGCCGCAGTAGCGCAACAGCTGCAAAATCAACACGGAGGAGTCTTTGGCAATGTGGGTCAAGGACTTGTGGGAAAAAACAGAGACATGATGATGCAGTACTGGCAGGAGACCATCGACTCGATCGAACATGACGACCACGATTTCAAGAACCACCAGTTGCCCTTGGCAAGAATCAAGAAGGTGATGAAAACCGACGAGGACGTGCGTATGATCAGTGCTGAAGCACCTATTTTGTTTGCGAAAGGATGTGACGTCTTCATCACCGAGTTGACGATGAGAGCGTGGATCCATGCCGAGGAAAACAAACGGCGAACGCTTCAGAAGTCCGACATCGCTGCTGCGTTGACCAAAAGCGACATGTTTGACTTTTTGATCGATGTGGTGCCACGTGAGGAGGAGAAACCGAAAAAGTATCCGGGAACGTCGAGATCCGGAAGCTATGTCAACACGCCGATCCACCACCTCCACATGCAACAACTTCGGGGAAACCCGGTTGGAGCTCCACATTTGGCGCAATCACAGGCTCTGCCTCAGAATCTGCCGGCACAGGGACTGCCTCTTTCGGCCGTGCCTCAGCTTCCCCACGCACCCACGCAGATTGCGGAAACAGAAACACTTCCGAGACCCAACGTGGGAGAAAACAAGGAAGAGTCGCAAATCCGTCACCTTCCGCCTCCACCGGTGTTGGAACGGCCCGAGGAGGACGGCAAGCACGAAGGAGACTACAATTTTGAAAATTACCTGAGTTACGAGACCACCTACTAAAAGACTTGTCACGACGATACGAGCAGGGTCGACTGCGCTTGTATATAATGATTTTAGATGAACGTTTGCAATTGAATATGGGCCAATTTGTGAGTGCAAACTTTCATTGTCCACGGGAGTGCTAACATTGATTGCCTCACATGAGAGTGCATTGAAACCTTCCATGCGTCGAGGAATCAACTTCCTAGAAATGATTAGTGTGAGCAACGTTGCCATACTATACAGGGCTCGGACCTTGTCGGAACCCCAGAAAATTGCCTTAAATGCGACCCAGGTGCACACTATAAGTCTGTTCTACTTCCCCGTTTACGTCATCCAGGGCATGTTCACTATATATAGGGCAGCTCCTCTTTTACCCCGTGCTCGACCCAGCAACCACTTTTTCCGTTTGGCAAAGATGAATTTGATGACCATTTCCCAGTCGTTGGACGAGGCTTACAACAAGCACAAGATCATCCCAGAGGTTATCGACAAGTTCGACACCCACGGATTGTTGACAATTGAGTATTCGCAACACCACCATGTGACCATGGGCAACACCTTGAAAGTGAAAGATGCCCAAACAACGCCCACCGTCCAGTTCACTCTCAACTCTCCTAACCAACAGCAAGAAATGAACGTTGACGAGGAAGATCGCTTCACCTTGATATTGACCGACCCAGATGCACCTTCCAACAAGGACCACAAGTGGTCGGAATACTGCCACTGGATTGTCACTGACCTTGCCTTGAATGCCAACAATTCCGGATCCCACGACCAATTATCCACACTCATTGACTTGTCCAAGGGCCACGAAATTGTCCCGTACATGGGCCCGGGACCACCACCGAAAACAAAGAAGCACCGTTATGTTTTCTTGTTGTACAAGCAGGATCCAAAAGCCCACTTGGTTGCTCCTCCAGACAGACCCAACTGGGGAACCGGTGTGCCGGGATCTGGAGTCAGAGACTGGATCAAAAAGCACGGAGGACACTCCAAGTTGTTGGGAGTCAACTTCTTTTATGCGCAGAACGACATTCAAGAGTGAACATGAGCTGTTTATAGTTCGTAATGAGGAATGTTCACCTAGTTCTGGCTGAACTGTAGTCTTTGGGGCTCACCACCAAACCCTTGCCCTTGGTGGCTCCTCGGTATATCGTCTCCACGATGTCAATCATCTCCTGCTTGTTGTCGATGAGGAAGTTCAACTTGTTGTTGTTTCCCGTTCCAAAATCGCACATCATGTGCTTGTTTCGGTAGAAAAACATCACGGTGCACGGGTCGTAGAGCTCGTACATCTCGTTGAAGTCGGGAACCTGTTCCGTGTCACAGACGTAGATGGCAGCGAAGTTTTTGACCTTTTCTGCTATTCCGTAGAGAATCTCGTCCATTATCATACACAGCCGCTCGTAGTCTTTGCCAAAACGAACAATCACCAACCGCTCGTCCTCAGAAAGAACGGCCTGGTCCACGTGCCATCCGGTTCGGAGGTGGGGAAGAAAGATGGAGCTCATGATGAGGTTGATGGAGTGTGCACATAGACAAAGACTAAGGTAGATCTACTAACCCCAAACCAAGGCAGATTTGTAATGTCAGAAATAGGGAACTGTCAGATATCTCGACTCTGCTGGTTCTTTAAATGTCTGCGCTTGATTGGTCAATGAGGCTTCTGTTTGTGTGTCTGGTTTATGTCATTGTTCCAAAAGTCTCTTTGCGACTTTTTGCACCCAATGGCCCACAAAGAAGAAGAATGCCCCATGGCTCAAAGCAGCAATTTGGAGGAAGACAGCCCCAAAATCGACCTGGCCCCTCTCTTCGAAAAAACCCCTATTCTTCGGCGCTCCACTAGTCGCCTCAGAATTCGAGACCACATCAACACCTTTCTTGGCTATGAAGTGGAGAAAGCCAGATGCAAGTTTGCGCCGCCATGTGTCCGAGAGTTCATAATGTCCCACGAGGAAAGCATGTTGTTCAAGTTCCTTCATTTTCAGTCATGCGAAGTCGATCGTCCGTTGTTGTACAAGTGGGGTTTCTGGCTCGAAATGGGAACTCGACCCATGCTCGAGGACATAGTGGAGACGCAGCTTCAGGTGAAACTTGGTCTCAAGAAGCTCCGGAATCAGGAGTTTGGCAAAGCCCACTTCATGAGGTTCGGCTTGAAACCCAGCGGGAAACACCACCTTCTCGAGAATGGAGATAAGGTCGCATGCAAGGTGGATTCCGATTGTGCGCTCGATTTCTTCCAGGCACTCACACAGATAGCGCTTTCCGATAAGCTATACCGGCCATTGGAGGTGCAACGTAAGTTCCGTTTGGCGAGTTTCCGTCGAATACTAACAACAGTCCCCGTGCTTGGTTTGACCTTGCACAGAGTGAAAGAGTACGCACTTGTGTTTCTCTGGTTGTCTGGAGATGAATCCCCAGCAAAAATATTTGGTCTTTTGAGCAAAATGGCCGAAATTTTGCCCCCAGATCTCGAGCGATTCATCTACACGGCCGTCGTGATCAGCAACAAAACTGGAGATTCAACCCAGGTGTACGACCTTCTCACGTGAGCGTTTCTTCGCATTATCAAATTTCACTATTTTTTCGCAATTCCAAATTTGACACCAGCTACTCCACAAAATGTCTGAAATCGAGCTCGGACTTACCGCTGACATGCACGTGCATCTTCGTGACGGCACGATGATGGAGTTGATTGCCCCAACCGTCAGAGAAGGAGGCGTCTCCGTAGCATATGTGATGCCCAACTTGGTTCCTCCAATCACCACCATTGAACGAGTCGTGGACTACAAAAAGAAACTTCAGGAGCTTGCACCCCAAACCACCTTCTTGATGAGTCTCTACTTGTGCAAGGATTTGACACCCGAGTTGATCTCGCAGGCAGCCAAGATCAAGGCCATCCACGGAGTCAAATGCTACCCAGCCGGAGTCACTACCAACTCAGCAGCAGGAGTGGATCCCAACGACTTCACGCCGTTCTATCCGATTTTCAAGGCGTTGGAAGAAAACAACTTGGTTCTCAATTTGCACGGCGAGAAGCCTCCCAAGAAAGACGAGGACATCCACGTTCTTAATGCCGAGCCCGAGTTTCTTCCTGCGTTGGTGAAATTGTCCAAAGACTTCCCCAAGCTAAAAATAATTTTGGAGCACTGCACAACCCAGCGTGCCGTGGAGACCATTCGCCAGATTCACCAGGAGAACCCCGCCTCGAAAGTGGCCGCAACAATCACTGCGCACCATCTTTCGCTCACCATTGACTCGTGGGCAGGAAACCCTATCAATTTCTGCAAGCCTGTAGCTAAATTGCCCGCGGACATGCGGGCCTTAGTCGAGGCTGCGACTTCCGGTGAGAAATACTTCTTTTTCGGTTCTGACTCGGCTCCACATCCGCTAGAGGGAAAGGCGAGACATGTGGGCGTGTGTGCTGGTGTGTATACACAGTCGCATGCAATTGGCTATGTTGCAGAGATATTTGCGGGTGCTGGAAAATTGGAGAACCTCAAGAAGTTCGTTGCAGACCACGGCCGCGAATTCTACGGGATTTCAGACGACGATGTGATTTGCAAGGACCGGATTTTCTTGGTGAAAAGAGACAACGTGGTGCCGGAAATGATTGGCAACGGAACTTTGCAGGTTGTGCCGTTCAAGGCCGGAGACAGGTTGCAGTACATGGTTGAATGGAGGTGAAAAATGTTACATGACAAGTGCCAAGAAGACTCAGATAGAAACGCCCCAACAATTGCCTGCAGCAATTCACAGTAGGCCCCAAAATTGACCCTGAATTCGCTAATAAATACCTGTGACACCTTAATTGCTGCAACACGTGGACTGTCACGGCGATTGGCACATTTAGCCGCGCTTGGCAACGGCCATTATGCAACAGTCCCCCACCTGTCTATTTCCCGTACAGAGTATCATTTGATGTGGAAAGTCTCGCTTGATGTGGAAAGCGTCACCACCCTTGGGTTGTCAGGGAATTTATAGGTGCGCACTGTCCTCGCGTTAGATCGCGCCGGAATAACTTTCCCTATTTGGATCTCCATGAGTCCAGAAGGACCTCGGGAACTAGCATAAAGCCTTCGCTTACTGGAATAAGGCTCTCCAACTTGACGGTTTCGACACCTTCGGAAGGAGGGCGTGCAAATTCAATTAATACAATTACAAAATGAGGCGAGTAGGTGCGTCATTGTACTGATGATAAGCAGTTATGATACCTGCGAATAATTTTCCGTAATGAGACGTTCTCACGGCACCACCGCCGGGTTTGTAATGCACGAAAAGCACATAAAAGCCATCCGATCGCACCTCTTTTTTTAACTTTCCAGACACTTCTCTGCATTCGCTAACTCCTAATTGTGCGTCGATTCTCAGAATGGCTTCCAGAGACTTGCCCCACTCCTTCCACGATGCAGCCTTCGGCTGGTTGGAACGTATTCCAGGCGAATTGTGCCTCAAAAAGGAGCCGGAGACCGAAGACGACAAGGCTGTCAAAAAAGTGCAAATGAAAAACTTGTGGCCTGCATTCATCTCGGGTGCCGGTTTGTTCTCCGATGGCTACATTAATAACTCCATCGGAACGGTGACCACCTGTTTGAAGAGACTTTACGGCAGCAAATTCACCGACTCTCCAGCCGTCTCCAACATTTCGGCCATTGCGTTCGCTGGTATCGTTATCGGACAATTGAGTTTTGGCTATCTTTCCGACCATGTTGCCAGAAAAGGCGGAATGATGCTTGCCAACGTGATGCTCATTTTCTTCACCATCTTGTGTGCTGCTGCTACGTGGGGAGTTACTTTGAACGGAATGTTCGCCGCCCTCACCACTTTCAGATTCTTCTTGGGTATTTCGCTTGGTGCTGAGTACCCCACATCCTCGGTGATTGCCTCGGAATTCGCCAACCAGTTGCCGGCTGGCCAAAGAAACAGATACTTCTGCTGGTTCACCAACTTCTGCATTGACTTTGGTTTCGTCGTATCTGCGTTTGTTCCTTTGGTCTTGTTGTGGATTTTCTCCGAAAGGCACTTGACTGCAGTGTGGAGACTCACCTTGGGTCTCGGAGCAATTCCTCCTTTTGCCTTGTTCTTCATGAGGAGAAAGATGACGAATTCGGAAGCTTACGACAAGTTGAACATGAAGACCGTGAAGAACTTCCCCTTCTGGTTGGTTGTTAAGTTCTACTGGTTCCGGTTGACAATTGTTTCCGTCATCTGGTTCATCTACGATTTCTCCGTCTACTCGTTCGGGCTTTACTCCTCCACCATCCTTGCCCTGATTGTGCCAGAGAACGACTTGTACATTGCTTTTGGATGGAACGTTGTATTCAACTTGTTCTACATTCCGGGTTCTTTCATTGGTGGATTCGCTACCGACTACTTTGGCCCAAGAATCACTCTTTTCGTGGGTCTTGTCTTGCAAGCTATTGTTGGTTTCGGCATGACTGCAGGATACGAACACTTGAAGCAACACATTGCTGGTTTTGTCGTCGTGTTCGGAATTTTCTCCACTCTTGGTGAATTTGGTCCAGGTAACAATGTCGGTGTCTTGGCTTCGAAGACCTCTGCCACGCCGATCAGAGGCCAGTACTACGGAATTGCTGCTGCCTTCGGAAAGGTAGGTGCTTTCGTTGGTACTTACATTTTCCCCATTATTCTCAAGAACAATGGTGGTGCTGACAGCGACCGAGGTGTCAAGGCTGCGTTCTACGTGTCGTCTTCCTTGTGTCTCTTCTCTGCATTTTTGACTTTATTCTTCTGCCCATCTGTTGGCCAGGATGCCATTGAGAAGGAGGATTTCGAGTTCGTGGAGTATTTGAAGGCTAACGGTTATGACATCAGTCAATTGGGTAACGGTACTATCACGGAAGAGTTGGAGTCTTCCTCTTTCGATGAAGATGTCACCAAGAAGGAGGAGACTGTCCACAAAACCACCGAGTTGTAGTGCTCTAATAATATTTGTTCTAATTTCTAGTAGCTTTGACCACAATCGGAATCATTCCTCCAGTGGAGATGGTGAACAATCTATGGTTGAACACGGTGATGAACGCTCTGATAGTACCAGCATGCGTGGTGGTAGACACAAAGGCATTCTTTTGAGCACTTGCCTTGTCAACATGGCCGGTTGCAACGTCCCAGTCGTCCTCAAAAAGCCTTTGACAAAAGGTGTTCACTCTAAGTGCCTGTTCCACCAAGGTTTCTCTGGTCATGGAGTGACGTTCGTCCTCCTCGGTGAAGCCGTCTTCAAACACAAATCCGTGCTTGCCAAATCTCTCGGAAATCACGGTTTTGGTTGATCTTTTGTCGCACAAGTGGACTCCAATGGTTTCTCTTAGGTTCTCAACGACCACAGGACTCACAGTTGCCGGACGGAGTCCTTCCCACGTGTAGACACAAGTCCACAGAGATCTTTGCAAAGGAGAAACGTAAAATTTGGAAGGCATGGGAGCTCCGTGCACCTCGATTTCGTCTTTCCAAGCATCGTGATTCTGCTTAGCTTGAGCAATTCCTTTCTCCGTGAGCATCGGATCTGGTCCGTAAACCACATCGCCATCTCTTCCCAAAACGTTCCATTTGGAGTACCAAGCATCCAATCCGTACTTCGCCACGATCTGGTTGTGGAATCCTTGCCCGTGCCTGGCACAAAAGATCACTTTGTACGACTCGTTGGGTTGAGCTGATTCGTTCAACTTGGCCACTCCGGCTTGGATTTCTTTCCACGATTTCAACCGGCCCAAGTTGCTCTCGATGTAATTGAACTCTAATTCATCCACTCCTGGCGCCGACTGGACAAAAAAGCCAGGGACAGCTTCGAATTTCCACTGGTAGTCTTCCTTGCTTGTCTGGCTCAATTCCAACACCTTGGCATTGTACTCATCCTGGGTCTGGGGCTCGGTGTGAGCGTCTTCGTAATCTTCATGCGATGGCTTGAAAAGAGACATACTGATAAAGAACGGAGATCTGTGTCCCAGGGCCGATTAGTCACCTGTTCCGGTACATGTGGCACCGGAACAATTAACCTGTGCCGGAACAATCTTGCGAATCAGATACATTTAAGATATAAACTAAAAGTACACGCAGCTACGGCATCGGCTCCACGATGCTTGCTGCCGGTCGAGATCACGTCTTTCTGGACGATCCCGCTTTGAAGCCTGGCTTGAAGTCAGCCTTCTTGGTTCCCGTGGAGGGACCCTTCTTGCGGATTTGGAACTTCGACACCAAAGGAATGTGGTCCGAAGGGAAATGTGCGTTGGGGAGCCCAACGTGGTGTGTCATGTAGTCGTCGTCTGCCTGCCCTAACAAGCCTTTCACCTGCAAGGTCGATGTGGAGTACCAGATGTAGTCAATGACATTGATAAACGTGGGGGTGTAGTTCGTGAAGGGCATGTCGGGAATGTTGTCGTAAGCAGATTTCAACTTGAAGTTGTGGTGGAACCCTTCGTCGGTGAATCTGCCATAGTCTCTGCCTTCCAAGTCCTCGTGCTTCGAAACGGCTCCAGTGGAAAACAATTGGTACACCGCACTGTCTTTGGTGGAATTGAAATCTCCACAGATCACCAACGAAGTGTTCTTCACGTCGTCCAAGTTGTTGGTGTGATTGAACTTCTTCACGATGCCCTGCAACTCTTCCAAGAGAATGCCCACCTGCAACGCCTTGACGTCGTTGAAAGCAGGGTCCCAATGCAAGTGAGTGTTGACGAAAACAATCTTCTCGCCGGTCTCAATGTGTTGTAGGTAGGTGATCAACGCGATGTGGTCCTTGTTCATGAATCTGTTGAACAAGTCTTTGGTCTTCTTGTACTTGTCCGAGCCCATGCACACGGTGTTGTACTCCAAGTTCTGCTTCTGAATCAACTGGAACTTGGACGTGCGGTAGAATGTGGCACAGCCGTCAACCTTCTTGGACTCGGCCTCACTCATTGTCTTGGATCTGGTCTTGCTGAAGAAGAAACCCTTGTAGCCGACGCTCACCATGAGTGGCGTCCAGAACTCGTGATAGGTTCTGGTCTCGACTTCCTGCAAGCAGACGACATCGGTGTTCTGGCGCAAAATCTCCTCCTTCAAGGCATTTCTTCGGAATTCCCAGTCCAACGCCCACGATGGAGTGTACTTGTACAACTTGGTGGTGGCGTAGTGCTGGCACAAGGTGTTGTACGACATCAAAGTGAAGGTGTCGGAGGTATCGGTGACGTTGTCTTCGCCGTAAGCATCTGGGTTGGTCACGGGATCAATGACCTCTCCATCGTCCTTCAACAAGAGCCACGATCTGGGTGTTGGCTCGGCGTACGTGGGTTCCATGTCTCTGAAGTGGCTGATCAACTCCTTGGTACCCTTTTCGGCCACCAAGTTGGCAATCTTCAAGTCAATGGGGTTGCCCTCGATTCCCAAGAACAACAACTCGATCAAGTTGCGGAACTCGTTGGGCAAGGTCTTGATGTTGTTGTCAAACAAGTAGAGGTACCGCAAGTTGTAGCACAAGCCCAATTCGGGAGGCACCTCGTTGATTCGGTTGTGGGACAAGTCCAACACACGCAAGCCACGCAAGTTCTTCACCACGGCAGGCACCAGAGTCAACTTGTTGTTGTTCAAGTACAAGGACTCCAAGAAATCGTACTGGAACAACTTGGGCGACAAGTTGAGCAAGCCCTGGCCAGAAAGATCCAAGTGGCACCACAACTGCTTCCCCTGCGTCCTGGCCATCATTCTCTGCTCCTCATCCTCCTCCAAGTCAACTTTCTTGTTTCGCATTAAAGTGGTTGGCGTGGACGAGGTCTGTGCGGCCTTCTGCTGCTTCTCCTGCTCCTCCAATGCCGCTACAATTGTCTTGGTGGCCTCAATCAACGACACCGTCTTCACCTCGCTGTACGGGTTCTTATTTTTTCTGGAGTTCTGGGCGTACTGCCTGGCATAAAAATGCGGCATGTCCTCCGTCCGCGACAACTGGCACAACAGAGTCTGGTGCTGCCAGTACATTGAGTTGGGGTCGTCCACGTTGATGGCATTGACCTTGTTGGGAGGCTGAAATCCGGCAGCCAATGGGAGAGCCAGAGCCGGCTGTTGTTGCAAGAGACTCTGCTGCGTCATGAATTTCTGCTGCGTCAAGTGTGGCGGCTGGAGAATCTGGCTTTGTGTTTGGTACTGAGGATTTTGGTTCAGTTGGTTCAGTTGGAACTGCGGAGGGAAAAAACCCGGGGCTGGGCCGGGGCCTCCACGCTGATAGTACGAGTCGGAGTAAGGTGCGTCCTGACCTCCATACTGCGAACCATTAGGCTGTTGCAGAGCCTGAGACTGGCCCTGTTGCAACTGCTGGAGCAAAATCTGCTGCGAGGGCAATCCAGGTTGTTGGGACTGCTGGAACTTGTGGTTGAAGTTCATTAATAAAGGGTCCGGGGTGCAGAGCACGCGATTTAGAACTGGGGTTTCTCTTCAGGTGCAAACTGTCGAATCTGGAGAATTGGAAAAGTGGTGAAATGTTGGACTCTGGGATATTTGCGGGGGGAATCTGCGACATCAAACGGTGAGATACGAGGGAGAGCTCTGTTCTGGTTACAGACGTTGGAGAGCGACTGTGGGTAGAATTTGTTTGTCTTGGTGAGGAGTTTGAGTCGTGCTTTTCGAGGTTGAAGTCAGGTGGAAATTTGGTGGGGCACGACTTTGGTGATCGGAGGAAGGAAGTTCAGTTTGTTATTGTTTTTGAGGTGGCGTGGTGCCGATGGTGTATCTGAAGGTTGGAATGGGGCTATTGTATGGGTTGAAGTGCAAAGATGCAAAATGATTTTCAACCAGGTTGGAAGTAAATTGCGCTCCTGTAGCTTTAATAGTCAGTGTGGCTGTTAATTGGAAATGTGAACAAGATGCGAGCAAGATGCCACTGAGTCATAAGAATATCGTGAATTGAAACCTAAAAATGAAAAGGAAGGAAACTCAAATGGAAACTTCTAGCCCAAGGTGGATCGAGCTATTGATTTTTGGTGCTATAAACCTATAAATGAAAAGGAAGAGACTCAAAACGGAAACGTCCAGAAGAGACCCAAGGTGTATCGTTTGACTTTTGGTGCTATTAGCGAAGACTGAAGTTGCATTATCGATGGATCTGATAAATAGATGATCTTGTGTACGGGATGTCGGCGTGATATTGCAGTGTAGCTAGATCCTGGAACGTTCATGCAACTGGAATATGCAAAGCAAGCATCGGGCCAGTCGCTAGCGCGAGATTTCTCTTCGAGGACTATGCATAGGAAATCTCAGAAACTAGCGGAATGTGGTCAGAAGGAAACTGCTTATCTGGAAAGCCAGCCGCAAGCTCGGAGTAGTTATTGTCCACCTTACCAAGCACCTTGCACACCTCAAACTGGCTGGTGGAAACCCAAATATGGTCCAAAACAGCCGTCAAACTTTTCGTGTAGCTAGTGAAATCAAGGCGATCGCGGAAATTACCTTCCAACAATGGCCCATACGTTGGCGTCAAATGGAAGGGATTGGTCACCACATTGTTATGTATGACCTCTCCATCGATTCTCACTCCGTAATTGTGGCTGGAGAACTCTCGCGTAGATCCAATACTGATCTGCTCATTGTCTAGCAATTTGAACACTAGCAGGTCTGGGGTGGAGTTGAAGTCGCCGCACATGATGATATGGGGAGTTTCGTCCGACTGCGAGCTTGTCTCTTTGATGTATCTCTGCAACTCGTTGAGCAAAATCTTCGTCTGGATCACTTTAACATCATTGAATTTGGGCAGCCAATAAAGATGAGTATTGCTCACGTAAACGGTCTTGCCCGTGAGTTTATCATGCAATTGCACCAAGAGGGCCACGGTATTGCGCGGAATGAGACGTGTGCTGACGTCATTGGTGATATCGAACCGGCCCGGGTTTTCCGAGACGTATTTTCCGAAGTTGATTTCTCGATGGCCCAAAATGTCGAACCGGTCAGTGTTGATGAAAACACCTACTCCGTCCATGAATTCCGTTGGCTTATTACCCCAGTATTCCGGGTTTGGCTTCCTCATATACACCAGTTGGTAGTTTTTGAGAGGGAAATTGTTGGCCCAGAAGTTCTGGTACACCAGACACTCAAGTTCCTGGAAGCACATAATGTCACACGGAAGTTGGCAGATCGTCTCGTTGATGAGAGGGAACCGGTAATGGGCCCAGTCCAAGTATGCCTGGTCCAAGTAGCCGAACACTTGTTTCCAGACGTAGTGCTGTGAGAGAAGATTAAACGACATCACAGCAATTCGCGGCTTTTCCGCGGCCAGCATCTGAATCCATTGCCGGTACTTAGTTGCGTCGAAGTTCGTAGGGGGCTTCACCAGGGTGTGAGGGTATATTGAAGGAGAAGTGGGAGAGGCAGACGGTTTCGGATGGGTATTGAAAAGGTGCGGCACGGGTGTTCCCGACATGAGTCTGGACATTTCTGATATTAGGCGTACCGAGGGCCTGGGTGAAGGAGATAACATCTTGAACATTGGTGTTGTTGGCAGAGTTGCAGGTAATATAGTTTGGATCTGGGGTTAAACACCGAAACTCTGCATGCCGGACTAACATCGAGCCGAGAATGTGGAAGGTGATTTTGGCGGGGTGCTTGGAGAGCGGAAGATATCGGGTCCACGGAAGTGACAAATAAATGTTGGAACTGCCACGATTCTGTTTTTGCCCGCTTTTTTCCCTCCTTGGTTGTGGGCCCTTTATGTTGGGTTGTCTGCGAAAGTTCATTAGTGCGATTCTAAGTCCGAAACAATATTCTCACTTTTCCGACAACCCGAACATACCAGGTGTTATTGTCTGATAAGGCACAATCAATTCTCCTGTTTCATTCTCAAAGCGGCCAACTTCGACAAATCACCTCGTTGCTTCCCCAACTTGGCCAACCTAGCTTCTGTAATTTCGCTGTTAGCCAATTTCTTGTTTCGGCTCTTGCACAATTCATTCAATGTACACACATCGCAATTGTTGGCCCTGGGTGCGCACACAGACTGGCCAAACCCCACTAGTAAGGGATTAACTTCAGCCCAGTACTTTCGAGGAAGCCATTCTTCAAGTCCCAATCGAGTCACCTCCGGTTTGTCTGATTTCTTGACCCAGCCCCACATATTCGCAAGTCGGTGTAGATGCACGTCCACACCGATGCCAGTAGAAATGCCCCAGCCATGCTGGAGCAAGAGAAACCCCATTTTGGGGCCGACTCCTGGTAACGTCACCACTTCCTCGATGGATTTGGGAACATCGCCTCCGAAATTGTCTCTGAGTAGTTCACATGCTTTCTTGATATACACAGATTTTCTTCTGTGGAACCCAACTTTCAGAATGAGTGTGTCAATTTCTGCCTCGGTGCTTTCCAAAATGGCCTCCAAGCAAATGCCAGGGTGCCCTTTCTTGATGTAGTGCTGTTGGAGATTTTGCATAGCCGCATAGTTGACTTCGTCCTTGGTTTGAGACGAAAGCATGAGAGATATGAGAAGCATGAATCGGTGCTGCGGTGTTATTTTGACACAACTGGGCTCGATGGTTCCAGGCATTTTTTCACAACCCATGGTATCCACAGGGGTCATCACAAGTCTTCTCATTTTGACTACCTCGTTGTAGATACTGGCCCAGTTCTTAGGTCCAACTAATGCATCCTCAGAAGAAACAGGGGTGAATTCATTGGGTGCCTTCTCTCGATTTTTGAGGCTTCCCAAGTGATTTTCCTCTTTGATTTCTGTCCTCACTTCTGACTTGACTGGATCCTGGTTTTCTGGTACTCTGGCCGAACTTGCCTGATCTGTAAAGGTCTCTTGCTGGAGAAGCTCTGTCAACTCAAAAGGAGCCTCGATTTCTTCATTCTTGACAAGTATCTCAGTGGAGTTTCGGCGAAATTTCTGGAGCAAAGCCGATGGAGTTTCAATTTTAACAAATGGTTCAGATGGGTCTGTTTTTATGAGATCGGACGTGGAAGACCCGAAGCTGTGTCGCGTTCTTTTGAAGGCTGTGGTCACAGGCGCTATTGCTCTTTTTGCCATGTTGCACCCAAATTTGAAAGTCAAATGAGGTGCGCGGAATATGTCAGATTTGCCATGGACAGCACAAGACTTGACAAAATTGAAGGCAAATGCAAATTTCTATTCTTCTTTCCGTTTGCCCCAATTTCCTATTTCCTTTGTCTTTGTCTCCTCTTCTGGCCGATTTCCTCAGGAACCTCTTCGGTATTCTGATGAGCAACACATTCTCTCAAATTACCGAAGAAGGTCAGGGCGTTGGATAATACCTCTCCTTTAAAAATAGGAGTGCCCATCACAATTAGGTCGACCATCTCAATTAGGTCCTCGGGCCTGCCATGACTCACTTGACATATATTGCACGTGCACATTTACCATAAGCGCGAAATGAGTCTAACACCGAGTCACATTACTTCCCCGGATATTGGACCTCGTATTTGCGCACAATTTTATTCATTTCTTTCACTTTCTTCACTTGCTTTCTTCATCTTGAGATATCCACAACTACCGAAACAATCTGATTTCCCAATGCTCCGCACTGAGGTCCACAACCTGGTCAAGCTCGAGGACGAAGCATTCCCCACACATCTCGACAACGTCGCAGATGAAAAACTGAAACTCCAAAATGGCAAAACCGGAAATCCAAAGAAAACAATAAAAGCCCCGGGCCTGTCGATTTCACGAACAGCCCAGGCGTGTGACCGGTGCAGAGCTAAAAAGTCCAAATGCGACGGGAAATTGCCTGCCTGTTCCTCTTGTGCTGCTGTGGGCATCAAATGTCTTGTTTCTGACAAGTTGTCGCGAAGAGCGTTTCCGAAAGGATACACCGAAACTCTTGAGGAGAGAGTGCGCCAGCTAGAAGCAGAAAACACAAAGTTACAAGGCTTGCTTGTGTTGAGAGACGAACAGCTAGCGTTGAATAACGGAACAAGAGTATGCTCGCTGAATTCGGATCCGGGGTCCCCTACGGATGAATCCTCTCAGATCTTCAAATCAGGCAGTCCGGATCTTCTGAATCCTCACTCGATTCTCCACACCCATCACGACCAGAGCTGCTCATGCTGTTCGAATTCGCATGCAGTTCACGAAAGACCGGTGTCGATAGCTGGGTCGGTTTACGACGGACCAGGCAATATTTCCATTCCTGGTTCTGTGCTTAGTGATGACGACGAGGATACAAGAAGTCTTCTCAGTATGGATGAGCATCTGTTTCCAACACAAGAAGAGTTCGGGGGCCGCTTTTCCTTTGCCAATAATGAAGTCAGTCCTGCTCCGGGTGCCTTTGCTGCTGCAACAGCCATTGAGCAGATGCAGAAGAAAGGTAACCACCAGAATCAGCACTTGGAGGAGGAGAACAAACAACAAATGCTTACCAACTTAGTGGCTGCGTCCATCCCCAGAAGCACTGAGGAAACTCTATTTATTCCCACATTGTTGGCCAGAATCTGCCAAGTTTATGGCTACAGCTCCAAACCAGCTATCATCACAGCGAATGCGATTGCATCGTTGAAAGAAAACTCAAACCTGTCGATGATCCAGCAAGAGTCTGGCGAAAATGATGCTCTAATGTGCTTAATCATGAACAGAACCGACGTGGTGAAGCTTCCGCACGAAGAGGCCGTTCAGTTCCTCCGATACATCAAATTACCGGCAAGAATGGAACTTGACCTTCTGCTTACCGTGTACTTCAAGAACTGGGGAAACGTTTGTCCTATTCTCAATAAGAACGCATTCTTGAAAAACTATGTCAAGTTGGCAGAAATTCTAGAGGACTCGTCGTCACTTCAAGAAACGGAATACGAGTTTTCCTACGAACTGACGGAAAAATTGGGTGCGTTGATGGTGCTTGTTCTGAGCTTGAGTTTGCTTTCCAGAAAGTTCAACCATATCGAGGACAAGGACGACACTGGCCTTACGGAATATCTCACCTACCTCAACCATTATGACCGTTTGATCCATGAATTCATCAAACCAAACTGCATTATCACAAAGTACTGTTCGCTTCAATCGCTTCAGATCTTGACCTTGGCTCTCCAGTACTGCTTGGCTATCGGAGATGTGATTACGTGCTACGAGTTGAGGGGTAGAGTCATAACCATGGCCCAGCAATTGAGATTGCACAGGTGTCCGGCTGCAGTCTTGGGCCTTAGTGGAAAAGACCAGAGCAATGTCCATTTGCAGAATTTCATGCAAGGTGAAAGACGTATTTTGTTCTGGTGTGTCTACTGTCTCGATGCATATGCCTCCTTGAACTTGGGAGTTCCCAGACTTCTCAAAGACTACGAAGTCGAGTGCGCCATGCCCTTCAGTGGTAAAAATGACGACAACGATGATGAGAAAGACAACGAAAATATCTTGATCATCAACAACACAAAATTGACGATCTTTGGTAAGGTTTCCAAGATAGCTTTGAGTGTGATGCAGTATTGCAAGGTGTTGGGAAACATCATGGATTCCGTGTTTTCCAGATCGGGTGAAGCAGACGTCAGAGGAAAAGCATTGGAAAAGGACCGTATTTTGGACTGCTGGAGAAGAGATTTGCCCTCTGAATTGAAGTTTGACATTGACGTCAATGGATTTTCTCTCAAGGATAACTGCAACAACAAGTTGAATGGAGGCGTTGACGGCACTAACTGGGGGATCTATAGCTCCCAACAGCTTGCCCTCATTTTCTTGTATTACCATGCCAAGATCTTGATTTACTTGCCCATCATTTCCCGATATGGATATCACCACAACGTTGGTATTTCCATGAAGGAAAGGCTAGCTATGGGACAAAGAGATGTTGCCAGTGTTGTTTCCAGTATGAGCATGATCCAGCAATCGTCTATTCAAATCTTGGAGGTATTGAAAAGTGTTGCATCGAACTCGTCGTATCTCTTGCCGTTGCCTCTTAACATTCCCAGAGAACAAGCAAGGTTTGCTCTTTTGGTGGCTAAAGGTTCACTTGACTATATCAAAGGTGGACCCTTGCATCAAAATCTGAAGCAATTGCTTTTGGACACACTAGGCGCATTTTACTTGGAAACAGAAAAGGAGATTCCTGGAGGTCTCACGAAGAATTCAACCAAGCTCCTTGAGTTGGCCATTTTGAGTATTTTGGGTTTGAACTTGAGCAAGTACAACCCAAACAACTTGCGCAAGAAGATCTTATTCAACCAACCAATCACCAAGATGGCTGTTCCAAGAGACGCTCTTTATGACACAATGCCGGGCGAGATACCGACGTACAACCCGGAGAATTTCGAGAAGCAACAGAGAAAGGTGGAGATCACACCGTATCCAACAAGGACCTTAGCTGTTTCAACTCCAGAAATGTCGTCCACGAGCTCCGTCAACATGTTTAACCATATTCCCAATGAAGGTTTGGAGGATGGTTTTGACGACATCTTGAAGTTTGATCCATTCAAGATGAACTATAGCAATCAGTTGATGGTCAATGAGTTTGCAGCAGACGGTTCTCTTGGATTGGTTCCATTTTTAAATGAATCTTCCACTGCATATTCTGCAGATGACGACCGCTACTCTGATCGCATGGACGATGACGGAGCATTTTCATTTGCTTGGTAGCTAGACGGGTAGAAAGGAGGCCGGAAGGAATAGATGACACCAAGGGCATTACAGCACAGTGGTAGTGTAGGGCGGAGGATCCAGAAATTCTCACCGAATAACCAGTTGTTCTGGTGGTAATACTTCATGAATGTTAGCGTGAGCAAATGAGAAATTTGCAGTCTGCTTCCCAGGGGAACCGTAGATAGACATTCCCCCGTCAAGGAAACTACCCATAGCAAGAACAATGAGAGTTTGCAGTAACGTCACTCCGAAGTCCCGCAGAAATTATTCCAACACCCAGTTCCATAGCATACCTTTGAAAAATCTTTCAAAAGGCTTTATTCTCAAAGTGGTCAATGCACTGCCAATTTCTGTCTCGTTAGAACCAGACTTCTCATTTACCAAGTTTGAGAACGGTTTATAATTTTGAGCAATTTATCGGACATCAGGTTTGGGTAGTTGCTAGATTTTCGAGTTCGGTTGCAAAATTTGGAGAGTTTCTCAGTCGCAAAAGAGCCTCAAGGAAGCGGACGGCGAGCAGTATAGAATTTGTCAGAACTATTCAACAAGACAGACCAGACAGACCACAACGAAGTTATAAATAGTTTCAGTTGCAGTGGCTTTCTCCGGTCCGCGCATTTGTCTTGACGTGAAATAATTAATCACTCGGTCAACAACTACGAGTTTGATGCCTGGCCAAGCTACTCGAGACACACTTCTACAGATCTGATGACACGTTATGTAATGACTTCGAGGACAGCCGTGTCTTTTTGAACCTCGTCCTGTCCTGAATCATGTGAAAATTCTGAAATGTGGGGATTCGGAGCCGGGTTCGGAGAAACCTTCACATTGACTTTGACAGATGTTCTGTCGCGCACCCAATGAAGCAGCGAAGAATAGTGGGAGTATCAGACAGAGGAGCAAGAATGGAGAATAGAAAGCTCGGGTAGACACCCCGGGTTGAAATGGAGTTACTCTGTCGCCAATTTTCAAATGCCTCTTCAACCGCGGACCATTCACGGAGAAACTTCAATATTCGGAGCCGAACAATGGCAACTCCGAGAAAATAGTCAGCCTCACCGGGCCCATACAACCACTGGAGCCGTTCGTGACTGTATTTCCCGTTTGTCCTGGGTTTATTCCGAGAATCGCTTCCGAGAAAATCCACTACAAAAGTTCGCGGTACCCCAGCTTTCTTCTCCACAACATGACGACCTTTTCCAAAAGCGGATTCCGCAGTATCAACTACAACTCGTTCCGTCCGCACTACCCTCCTTCCTTTTACAAGATTCTCACAGACTATGTCAGCAACAAGACCATCTCCAAGACCATCGATTTGGGTTGCGGGTCTGGGGTAGCCACTTTTCCCTTGCTCAACATCTCCCAATATGCTGTGGGGTTGGATTTATCTCCTCGCATGGTGGAGGCAGCCAACCAATTGAAGACAAACAGACTCAACCAGATGGGGATTTTTGACGAATCTCGAATTGAGTTTGTCCAGGGTGCTGTCGAGGACTTCCAGGCTCCGGCAGCATCGTTTGACTTGATCACTGCTGCTCAATGTATTCACTGGTTTGAGGATTACGACAGCTTTTTTATTTCTGCGGCCAAGCACCTAAAATCTGGAGGAACACTTGCGTACTGGTACTACGTGGATCCTGTGTTTGTAGATTTCTCAGGACCCCACGACTCGTCGAAATCCAAGGAGGAAATCTTGAATTCAGCCTTCCAGTTGTACCATGATTTCGTCTACAAGAACCCAAAATGGTTGGGAAAGTACTGGGAACAGCCAGGGAGAGGAATTTTGCAGAATGAGTTGGTGGAGGTGGACAGCCACATTCCAGATTTGTACACTGATGTGAAGATCAACAAGTACAATGCTGGAGTCCCATATCAAGATGACGACTTGAAATTGTACAAAAAGGGCATCAACCTTCAAGACTTCGCCAACTACTTGTCCACTTACAGTTCATACCACAATTTCGTTGAAGCCAACGAGAAGGCTGATTTCTTAGGAACGTTTTTGGCTGCTTGTGAGAAGGAGCTTGGATGGACCTCTGAAACTAGTATCGACATTGTGTGGAACACTGGGTACACGTTTATGAAGAAGAAATAGGAAGCCGGGAACAGAGAATAATGAAGCAGTTTGTACTAACAATTTTAAAGTTTTGAAAAATGTGGTCCAGTAATTGAAACCTAATTATTGCCAGAAAATGAAATATCTAATTTGACCAATGCAGCGGAAAAATACAAAGAAACAAGCTCCACACAGAAATACGAATCATTTCGGAAACTCAAAATCCTCCCAACCCATCTCTTCAACGCTAATCCAATCGCCTAATCCCAGGACCAGATTCCACCTGACTTGTTTTTGTGCCAGAAATTCCACATGGTCATTCGCATCCAAAAACTCCGACGTTGGGCTAACATATCGGATATACTGCACACAGCCTGCCAACAACAAACGTGGCAGCCGTTTGGGTTCATTACATGACCGAGCCAGTTTCACATCTTTTAGTTGCATTTTTTGCTTCTTCCAATACATTACATGTCAATGAATAATCAAAAATAATGATCCTTCAAATCCCATCTTTCCTAGCCAAGACGATCTTGGCTTTCTTCGTCATATGGATTGTGCTCTCCACCGCAATTCCCCAGGTTCTGATGAGGTTCACAGAACCGCAAATCCAAAATAATAAGTTTGTGAAACCACTCTATCCGTACAACTCCATCACTTCTCCCACACCATTACCTATCCGGGACAGTACGGTGTATTACGTCATTGGCCATCCCGATGACGAAGTGATGTTCTTCTCGCCTTCGTTGGTGGAGATCTCCAAGAAGAAACACAACAACCACGTGAAAATCGTGTGCTTCTCCCGCGGAGATGCTGTGGATGAGTCATTTGGAGACATCAGAACACAAGAACTCCGCAACTCGGCGAGAATTATCGGAATCGACAGCGAGGACGTCATTGTTCTTGAAAAGTTCAAGGACGGGATGGACCAGCATTGGAGCACAGACGACATCTCGTCCAGCTTACAGCAGATCGTGGGCCATGAACAGTCGGTCGTGTTGATCACATTTGACGAAAGTGGGGTTTCCGAACACCCCAACCACATCGCATTGTACCACGGCACCAAAAGCTACTTTGAGACACATCTCAGAATGCAGAACAGAAACTACAAGCTTTTCGTGTTGAAGAGCTTGAATTTCTGGGAAAAGTACTCCTTCACTGTGCTCACGTGCGTGGAGTTGTTTGTGGATCTCTTGTCCAAGTTCGTGTTCAGCATCTTGAACATCAACATCAACATCAGTTTCTTCAACACCTACAGCAAACACCTCTCCATCAAATTCTATTCGGATTTGAACATGTTGAGTGTGTCGTACGCTGCCATGGCATACGGCCACTATTCTCAGATGGTTTGGTTCAGATACGGCTGGCTCGTGTTCAGCAGGTACTTGACGTTCAACCACTTGATCCAAATCAACTAGCATATAGACTCCAATAGAAGCCCCGAGCGATCAGTAATTTCTGTTGCGGAACCCAAATTGTTTCTGGCACCAGTTGGAGCCGTGCTCGAAGTAGTCCTGCTTGGAGATTGTGATGTCGTTGACCACATCGTTCTTCACCATGGCAGACCCTCCGTGCCAGGCCACCTCGTCTAAATTATAGTGCTGTTCACGAGCTTCAACTTGCCAGTTGACTGGAAGTTCCTTTTTCAACTCGGCCACCAATCTGTCTTTGAAGTTTGGAAGCTTGCTGGATCCTCCTACAATGCTGATGTTGGCCAGTAGAAGCGGTCTCGTGACCTCCGGGCACGCCATGATGGAGTCGACCACCATATCCGTCAAGTTCTTGAAATTGGCGTTTTGAATGACCCCTGCGTTGGACATGGAGTTGTTGTCGAGCATGATTTCCGGATGGAAAAAGGATTCCGGTGCCGTGAACCTCTCGTCGAAGAGCTTTAGTGTCTGGGCGTCGTCTGGAATCTTTTCGCTAGTTCTCACAAATCCCGTCACTGTGGTTTTGAAGTCAGGAAGAACGAACTCGCATTGCGCGGAAAGCTTCTTCTTGAGGGCGTGCTCAAAATTTGTAGCCACATACATGGTCTTTTCCTTTACTGTGTTGATGAGAATTGGCTCGTCCAGAATATCGTAGTGGCGGAACGAGATCATTTCTTTTAGAAGGCCATTGAGGTGCCGTCCACCTATGGGAAGCTTCTTGATTCCCTTCCAGTACACATTTTGGTACAAGACGGGAATCACCCACGTTGCGTGGAATCCACAATCCACCACCAATGTGAAATCCGTCGGAGTTCCCTTTTCCAGCCACAGAACTAGTGACAGGGGCACACACCGGTAGTACTCACCGAATCCATACTCCTCGAAGACAATTAGGTCTGTGTTCATAGACAACTGCGGAAGCTGGAATGGTGTTTCTGTGAGAGTCAAGTGGATATCCAGCGGATCGAGTTCCTTTTTGGGCGAAATTTTGTCGAGCGTGTAGTCCCAGATGGGCTTTTCCGTTTCCCAAGACGTCAAGTGGCCCTGGTCATGCGGTCTTTTGAAGTCGATACCGGAGTACAAGTTTGTATGGGAAATGTAGTCGTTTCCAATGTAAATCTGGCCGTCACGTGCCTTGGCCAAGGCGTTGTGGATTATTAGAGGGGCGTCTTGCAGACTGAACCCCGCTTTTATATTGTACGACCCGTTATCTAGAATGAGATGCTGTTTCATGGCAACGAGTTTCTGAGTTGAGAGGTGCGTTGATATTGGAAAACACCCGTACCTCTGGCATAGGCGTTATCTGAATACGTCAGGATTCCTTTAAGGTTTCGTTTGAGTTTAGTGGGCACTGGTGTTGCTGCACGATTATGCGAGCGCTTAAAGCAACGTTCTCAGGTCTTGGTATGTGGCAGGAAGCCCTCAGAAAATTAGAAAAATCTCAAACATAGGCAAACATGGGATACCTCACGTAGGAATCAAAACATAGGAATCAAAAAATAGGAAAACCTTAGAACATAAGGAAGAGTCTCTACGGTTAGACTCAAACAAACAAAAGAAAATTCTGGAACAGACACTACCAGTTACCCACCAACTTGCACTCAAGCTCGTGAATTCAGACTCTGAACTCGGCAAATAAGAGCACCCAATTTCCCGCGACGTCACGCAAGCCGCTTGGTATCAGATACGAAACCCAGCATTTGGAGAAAAAGCGGTGCACCGTCTCCACAGTGCGAATTCCGGCAGAACGCTTGGAAAAAAATATACTTAAAGATATCAAGCCACAACGACCGAGGTCAACATTTCACGACACCGATTGAATTTTCAACCTTGGCCATCTTGTCTTACTGTGCCATTGCAACTCGAACGGCTCAGAGAAGAACTCCATCAACCACATTAATTTTTTCAACGATCATTGTACACATTAATCCGAAAACCTTGCTCCACCTGCAAACACATCGACCATAACTTCCATATTGTCTCCCGATGTCCCTCTTGTCGCGAGTTTTGAACCACCATTCTGAGAGGAGCAGATCCAACTCCTCCCCCACAAGTCTGGCATCGAGCGCTTCGTCGAAAAGCCCCAGATTCTCGCTTTCCATCTCCTTGGAATCGCCCCCGGTTGTTCTCTACGGCCAGCCTCATGAGTCCACGGGATCCATCATATCGGGTCTTCTCAGGTTAGACATCTTGGACAAAATCCAAAGAATTCCCCTGGAACACTCGCTTTCGCCTGTTTCTTCCGCCAGCAGCGGCGATGTTGATCTTGAACTTGACTCGGTGGTGTTGCTGCTTGTGCAGACGTTTCACTATACCGTGCCATTTGTTCTCCCGTCAAATCAGGTAGCATCGTGTAAAGACTGCGCAACTCGAAAAAACACCTTGGCACGGTGGGACGTTCTTTCCGAAACCGCCAGTTTTGCTGGCGGCTCGCACGCGTATCCCTTCTCACATTTACTTCCTGGTCTGGTCGCTGCGTCGTCCAAAATCGGCCTGGCCCAGAGCCATTCGTTCATCAAGTACGATCTCATAGCCGTGGCACGTGCCGGGTCCAAGGAAACCACCGTCTCGCTCCCTCTTAATATCCTGAGGCTGATTTTGAGGGGCCCGGACAGAAACTCTCTTCGAGTGTTTCCACCTACCGAAGTCACAGCCAGTGCGGTGCTTCCCAGTGTCATGTACCCCAAATCCACCTTCCCCATTGAGTTGCGCATGGACAACGTGGTCAGCCCCAAGCAAGATCGACGTTGGCGCATGAGAAAGCTACTGTGGAAGATTGAGGAACACACGAAGATCAGAGCGTCCACTTGCACCAAGCACCTTCCCAAACTCAGGGCCATTGAAGATTCGCATCGCAAACTGCAGCTTTACAAAACCTTGAAGCAAGGCTCGCCTCAAGGGGGCTCGAGCGATGGGCCGAGCAGGAGCACCGGGCTCCATTACCTGTCGATTCAAACGCTGATGTTCTTGGATGCCCCGCCCACGCACGGAAATGCCGTTTCTGCCGTGGAAGCTCGTATTCAACAGGACCAAGTTGGAAACCAGGATATCGTGGAGGAAGCAGACGACGGAGAGTCCAACCGGCCCGACCAGGAAGCCGCACAGTTTGACCAGGATTTCGGGAACGGGCCCAACCAGATCCAGCCCATTGTGAGCCAATCGAGCAATATCCATCCTGTCTCCAGCACGCGAAGTCAAACGCTGCCACCAGACAAGAAGGACTTGTTCCTTGACGAGCTCCGTGTGATTGCACATGGCGACATCAAATCCGGGTGGAAGTCTGATTTCCTGGGCAAGGGCCGCATCGAACTTGTCGCGGAGATCTCGGCTCTCGACTGCTCGTCTGGTCTTTCTCGCCACGTGAGCAAGGCTTCGTCCTCCGATGCTAAGCAAGATGAGTTTCACGAGGGACTCAGAAACGACGCCAACATCTCTTGTGACATCGAAGACCCTGCACTTGGCGTTTACGTGAACCACGTTCTTGTAGTGGAGGTGGTTGTGGCCGAGGAATTGGTGCAGCCACTGAAGATTCCTAAAGCAGAGCCCTTGGCTCCCCTGACGTCGATTTCCTCGGTCTCGAGTGCCTCGACAATTGGCAGTTCTCAAGTGGGAGTTCCTACCGGAGCAGCCAGAGTGTTGAGAATGCAGTTCAAGGTGCATGTCACCGAGAGGTCTGGCTTGGGAATTGCTTGGGACGACGAGGTTCCACCGACTTACGAGGATGTCAGGGCCTTAAGTCCTCCCACTTACGAAACCCTGGGTGCTGGAACACCTGTTTACGAAGCTGGCTCTTCCAGACCCACCCCGGCAGTGTTGTACGGATTGGGAGACACGCCTTTGATGGGTAGTTTTGCCAATCGTCTCACTCAGAGCATAGATGAGGTGGCAGATTTGGACGAGCGAGTCCAGGAATTTCGCTTATGAAATAGAATATCATGCTCATTGTTCTCATTTTAGACCGAAGGTTCGCGCTTTTTAGGCTCATACATAACATCAGATAGGCGAAAATCGACTCACAAAAGATCCACTCGCCCGTTTGATCTGCCCGTGACTCAAAGCGCTCGAAATCTCCGTCTGACTTCAGCAAAGGCTGTTTCGACCAAAAACAGAAGAACCTGATTTTACGGAGAAATCCTGGAAACTGCAAAACTCACCTTGAAATACATCTTCCAACGGAACTTTCCTTGCATTGCGCATTCACTGGCTGCCGCAGTGGTGGGATTTGTCCTGCACCTAATTCTTGTCCAGCCGTGCCTAACACCACTCGCCTCTGCCCTTTCGGAAGCTCCAAGTGCAGCATTCGACCGCTGCATTCTGAACGTAACATAGCTCCAACTCCGGCAGGAACTCATCCCCCAAAAAGAAATTACAACGACCCCACAAGCCCTCTGGATGTGGGTTGTCCTGCAGGCAGTGTCTCCACTCCGGATCCCGAAAGTTCTTAAATCTCTGTTCCAAAACCTACCGAACATCTACCCACCGATAGGTTGATTTTTGACTCCGCCATCGCCTAAGCTTGGTCACCGCCAGATCCACATCCTATATTTGGCCAAGTCCAAAATCTCGTCTTTGGGAATCCCCTGTTCCACCAAAAATGCATCCCAGAACCCAGCCGCCTCTGTTCTTCTTGGAGGACGACGATGAAGACCGGCCCTTGATCAACGCAAAGTCGCGACTTTCTGTCAGCTCGCGAAATCTGTTTTCCGTCTCCCGAACGTCCAGTAATTCGGCCGACTTCTCCAACATCAACGACATCTTACAATTTCCAATAGAAAACTCGCATGCGTACTCGTACGCCCATTTGTCGCCCAACTCGTTGGCTCTTCGTTTGAATGTGTTGAAACGGTCCTTGGAAATCTTGAAGGAAAGACCGGACTGGTTCAAGTCCATGAATCACAAGACCAAAAACAATGAAGATGACGGCCCCGCTCGCCATACTGAAGTGGACCCCACAAGACGCAAAGCGCCCCTTAAGCACTTCTACAAGAATCCCCTGTCCAAAAGCGGGGACAACTTGTCTTCTAGTGAAAAGTATAAACTACGTCCCAACGCATCGTCCGCGGCCCTCGCGGCCCTTTTCCGGCCCAAAATTCCCCGTTCGGACAGTTTGCCCGTTTCCAGGCAGTCCCCGGAACCTATGGTCAAGGAAAATGTTGTGGCTGAACTATCCGAGGACCTCCAGTCACCGAATGATTCGATCTTGAATGACGACTTGAAGGATATCATTGACTTGCTCGAGAACAACACATCCATGGTCAGCAATCACTCTGAGATTGCCTCTACGCTCCACGACTTGTCCCTTTCGTCGAGCGTACACGAGAAGAAACAGAACATGTTGAAATCCAAATTGCTTTTTGCTTTGGCCACTCCATTTGTGGAGTCGTCGACCATGACGTCTTCGCTCTTGGGAACTTCTGCTCCTACGATGGGAGGATCTGTTTCTGCAGGAGCTGCTTCTGCCACCTCTCTCGGCAACTCACCATTGCCCAGTGCATCCACCGCAACGTTGAACATGCTCCAGAACGTGCCACAGCCCAGTACTGCTCCCGGAAACCGGCCTTTCCATGCAATTTCTCTGGGAAAACATGCTTCCCCGCAGTCTGTTTTCACAGTGGATGTGGACAGCCCGTGGAGTTTGAAGGCAGCCAATGATTTGGCGTGTTTGATGTTCGGGGTCCTGAAAAACATGATCCGTAATCTCACGTTGATGGATCTCATTGCTCCGCAGTTTAGGACCTTTGTCATGGAAAGGTTAACTCGCGTGGTTCCCAGCTCGCTGGACAAAACGGGGAAAACAAATATTCTATTCGCAGGTGAAATTATTGCCATTTCCAGACAGGCGGACGGGAAGTTTGCGTGGACGTCTATGTGGGCCAAGAAGAGAGGCAACTTGATCATTTGTATGTTCGAGCAGACTCCTTGTGATGCATTTGACATTGTGGCTCTGGTTGACGTTGCAACCTATCCCGAGGAACCGTATGCGATAACTTCTGTTACTGAAATGGCGGGAAGGTTGATAACAGAACAGGATGCTTCAAAGATCACCCAATTGAGCGCTTTCTCCGATTCGCTTGCTTCAGAATTGAGGGCTCTGTCGAAAAGTCACCCTAAAGACTTTGATTCCTGTGATATTGAGGACAGTGAAGAGATTAACAGAACCCGTTACTACACTGCTCAGTTGAACGGTGACGACAACATCCCATGTGCGGTGACCTCGTATCCCCTTGAAATGAATGATGACAAGTACGAGATCAAATTGAAGGTCCACTCCATGCCTTATATTGCAGGAATGTTTGTGGTGAATTTCTCAAACTATGAGATCCTTTCGTGCAACAAAGCTATCGCAAAGAATCTCTTTGGAAAATCTTCTGATGAGTTGGTTGACCAGAGGGTGGATTGTATCATTCCTCATTTCTCTGAAATCTTGAACTCCGGCCTCAGAGATCAAGATGAGCCAATTAATATCGTTCCTGGCTTGGTCTTGCCGGAGCATTTTTTCAGGAAGTACCATGCGGCATTGAAGTACGACAAGCATTCTAACATCAGCGCAGAAGAACTTTTCTTCAGCTCTAAGGGTATTGATGGTCTCCATAGAGATGGAAAAGCTTTGTTCATTGATGTGCAATTGCGTGTTGTTCTGTACGATGTGTTTGTGTTGTGGGTTACCTATTCCAGGCACACCAACAAAAACATTACCAAGGACTTGAACAGGTTGAGCAAGAGTGCGTCTTCGATATCTCCTTTTGGAAGTGGCACCCTGCTCCATAAACCACACGGCAGGTCTAGTCCTCAAAGAAGTAAAGTGGATTTGCCATCGCAGCTTTCGCTTTTTCCAGAAAACGAATCAGAAATCTTGGAATTGGGCTCAAGCAGTGCAGAAATTAGCCGAAAGAGCAGTGTGCGGAGACCGAACAAGGCAAACACGTTTTCAATCCCGGTGTCGTACTTAAATGGTGGTTTTGGCCTCACAGCTTCCGGTCAGAAGACTCCGTCACAAAGAACTGCTTCAAACCAGTCGACCACGGACAGCCAAGTTTCTGAAGAAACTCCAGAGACATCTGCCAGCAGTCCAGAAACCTCAATTTCTTCAGCTTCCGGACAAAATACCTATCACAAATTTTCAGAGGAGGAAATCTTGAAGATTGAAAATGATGCACTTGCAGAGAAGGCCAAAAAGTCAAAGTTCTGGCCAACTGTAATTGGTGCAAAAAAGAGGACCAAGAAATACGACGAATTCAAAGTGGTCAAGAAAATGGGTGAGGGTGCCTATGGAAAAGTTGTTCTTGCCCAGCATAAAGAAGATCCAGCATACAAAATTATCATCAAGTGCATTGACAAACAAAGAATTTTGGTTGACACTTGGGTTAGAGACCGCCAACTAGGAACCATTCCTTCGGAGATTCAAGTCATGGCCACTTTGAACCATGAACCACATCCTAATATTATGCGCATCATTGACTACTTTGAAGATCCCAACTATTACTACTTGGAGACACCAATCTTTGGGGACCCACCAGCCATTGATTTGTTTGACTACATTGAAGTGAGAAAGGACATGAGTGAGGCCGAGTGTCAATCAATTTTCAAGCAAATTGTGTCCTCCATCTACCATTTGCACAAGAGCGGAATTGTGCATAGAGACATTAAAGATGAGAACATCATTGTGGATGAGCATGGTATTATCAAGCTCATTGATTTCGGAAGTGCTAGCTACGTGAAGCTGGGTCCTTTCGATGTTTTTGTTGGTACTATTGACTATGCGTCGCCAGAAGTTCTACGGGGTGAAAAGTATGAAGGAAAAGCACAAGACATTTGGGCGCTTGGAATTTTGTTGTACACGATGATCTACAAAGAGAACCCATTCTACAACGTGGATGAGATTATGGAAGGAGATTTGAGAGTTCCATACGTCGTGAGCGAAGCTTCTTTGAAATTGATCCGCAAAATCTTGGTCAGGGAAGTCTCCGGAAGACCTTCGATCACAGATATTGCAGAAGATGAGTGGCTTGATGTTTGAAGAGCATTTTGCACCTAGAGTTCTGTGTGCACTCTGATAAAGAGAAGGAAATTATGCGACTCACGATAGAAGTCTCAACTCAGATGCACATCCACCGTTCTACGATCCCACGACAATGCAAGATGACAATATAGCAATAGAAAGTCAGATGATACTACCGTATTCGTTCTCAGTTTTTCTGGGAACGAACGAGTCGCCACCTCTCCAGTTAACAGTTCTAAATACTCTGAATCTCTTGCTGATCGACAAATTCCACCCAGACTCATTTCACAGCCGCAAGACAATTGTAATTGATAGAGAAGTCATGAATCTTCTTCCTTCATCCCAGAAGAACTTCCGAGTGAAATTGGAGGGTTCAGAAGACAAACAACGATTTGGGGTATTGATGAACTGTGGAGCGTTTGAAAACGCGTTTGAATTCGTTGAATTGCTGCAAGAAGAAGCTCTGGACCTTGAAATCGAAGATTTGAAGTCTCTCGCTCAATTCCCCAAAATTGGCGACTCGTTTGAGGGGTCTCTTCCACTATGGAGAGTTGAACCCAAAATCTCCTTTGACGAACCCAAGAAGTTGCTTCTTGACTCTTTCAGTATGAAGCCACCTTTATCTGGTGTTTCTCTTCTTCCAAGTGTTCTGAAAAGTGCTCCGGCTCTTGACATTTCGCCCCAAAGTGAAAGAAATCCACTCAACTTCTTGTTTTCAAGATACTTCAACACATTGTACTCTTTAACCACTCCCTTGACTTACTTTCCCAAAACATCCTTGTCTAGGTTTCGAAACATGTGTGGAAATGACCATGCGGTTATGAAAGCTAACCTAACATCAGTCTTCTTGACCCCAGAGCAATTGGATGACAGGCACAAAAATCGGTATGGGCTTGACAAATTAGTTACAGGAGAGACAACGGCAGCTGTTTCAGTTGCGGAGCAGTACGAACTAGAAAATCAGAAGATTTTTGTCAGCAAACACTTCTCAGAAAAACCCAAAGAAGAATTGCAAGGCAAGCTCATTCTTGAGCTCAAAATTCGAGAAGCCGAACTTCAGATTCTCGTGTTGATGGAATTGTTACTCTCCTGTGAAATCGACGAGACCAAGTTCTTGACGGAAAACTTAAACAAACAAAACAAAGAATACTCCAAGAAGAGGAAACTGACGTTGGTGAGAAGGAAGAATCGACAGAAGAAGGTCATCCCAACCTTCTTGGGAGTGGGAATTCACGAGAAAGATGTTTTGCCGGTATCTGCAAAACAGCTTGACGAGTACACCATGTACATGTCATTGATTACGTTAGTTGACCAAATGAGTATTTGGGACACTTTGTTGGGACGGGTTAAAGGTGAAAAAGACGATAGCATGTATGGATTCTTGGCTTACGTCTTGGTTCCATACTTCAATAAGCAGCTTCCACAAACTGTCAAGTTCGTCATCACAAAGGTCAAGGAGCTGAGACCAAAACTCAAGGTTCCACGGGGCCGAAGATCAAATTCTAAGGAGGAAGGTGGTCCTGTTGAAGAATCGGTTAGTGTTGATGAAATATCTGCACCAAGTGAAGCGTTATTGGAACCAACGGAGAAACCAAGGAGATCGTCCAAGTTTGCCAAAACTTTGTTGGCTGAAGATCAACGACCATTCTTGAGAAGAGCAGTGACATCTGGGCCCAAAGAGCTTGAGCCCGCTTTCATTCTCAAACGTTCCAAATCCAATCTTGGGTCCAAGAACCTCAAAAGAAGACAGGTTGACATTTCAGTTTCAAAACCTGGCGAGCCCGAGAACAAGAGAGCCAAACTGTTCCTTTTTGGTGATGCAAGAAAGTTCAAATCAACTATTCCAGTTGTTCGCCAAGTTGGGGCCACGCCTGCAAAGAAGAGCAACAGTGCTGGAATTATCACACATGTACTGGCTACCCCATCTGCGAACAGAAGATTAGAATTGCTGCAAAGGATCCTTGAAACTCCCCAACAGTCTAATGGTTTTGTGATTCCTGGAACTGGAACAAGAAAACTAACCCTTCAAGAAAAGTTCGCTCTCTTAGGACCTCCCACAAATGCAGAGATGAGAATCACTTCGTCCCCTGTGATGGAAAACACACATATTCAACATCATCATTTCGACATTCAAAGTTCTCCTGAAGCAGGCGTCACCTCTTCTCCCATTTTCAATCCAAAGAAGCCCGAAGATCCAGTTCTTCCTACTAAGGACTCGCCTTTCTTCAATTCGACATTGAATGGGTCCCCAACATTCAAAAGCAGTGAAGCCTTTGGGGGCTCCATTTTTGGGAAAGCCAAATTGCATAAGAAGAAGGTACAGCCAAAGCTTGTAAAGCTTGCAGAACCATTTATTAGAGCTCCTCCCTCGGTGGCCAGGAAGGAGCCAGATGTGACAGAATGTGACTTTCCAATGGCTAGAGCTGCGACCGTGGATCTTGGATTCTTGGCTGAAACCAAGGAATTGTCGCTACCACCCGCATTCAAAGGACAGTTGACAGATGCAAGAAGTTCACTTTCTAGTGATGTTGACATTCTTGGATCAACCACTTCTGCCCAAGGTGACACAGATACAGACTCCGATTCCGACTATGAAAGACTTCTAGCCAACATATCCAAGCCTCCTGTCCGAACGTACTCGAAGCAGCGATGATTAAGCATTTTCCATTTTACAAACCCCATTATAATACATCCTCATACGTGAATTTCTCCGAAGAACACTCCACGGCAGATCTCTTTGGCATCGGGTTGTTCCAACACAAGATCGGCCAAGCTAGTTCCAATGCGGTCGCGCAATTTGTCCTTCAACTCGTCAGACAAAACGTCGACAACGTCCATGCTGTCCTCTGCAGCCAAGTTCTCGTCAACCTTCAACTTCTGAAGCACTTCCACGGTCTTTTCTTGGAGGATCTTCTTTTCCTCGTCGGTCTTGTCGCTGTCTTCGATGACCAGCTTGCTCCACATCTTCAAGTTTCCAACCAACACAAGTTTGATGACCTCAGGTCCCATCTTCTCCAACCCAAGAAGTGCACCATAATGCGTACCAATAGGCTTTGAGGAGTCCAACAATGCCCTCAACAACGTTCTGGTAATACGTGGTTTGAGAGTAGAGTAAGAGGATCCGTAACTGTTGATGACATGCTCAAGAAGCATCGAGGCAAATTGCCTTACAGCAAACTGGCCCTTCAAGAGCTCGCCGTGATCGGTCGCATCTTTAGCCGGAGCGCCGATTCGCTTGGCAAGCAAAAGAGTAAGAATACAAGGCATCAAAGCATGCACGTAGGGGTCCAAGAAAATGGTCTTGTTGTCGTAGAGTGCGGAAATCACCTCGAGCATGGTGATCAAAATCTCGATGTTTCTGAGCTGGTTTGTAATTTGCTCCGCCACAAACTGGATGAAATAAGGAACAAGCTGGTGCAATCCAGGGTCCGTTCTCAACGAGCTCAACGCTGCTTCCCTCAATGTTTCCTTTTCAGGAGCCGTGGATATGAGAACCTCCACCACCTTGTCGAAGTAGAGTTTCAACTCCTTAGAAAGCACGTGCTTGACCAACGGCTTGACTTCCACGTCCTTGTCTCCAGTCTTCTTCTTTTGTCTGGAACCGGAGTCCTTTGAGTCTTCAGAACCAGTGGGTGCGGAGGCCGAAGTTCCGTTCAACAAGTCATTTCCCAACACAGAAGACGTCGCTCCTCTCACAATAGGAGGCAAGTTCTTGATTTCTGGTGCGAGAGGGTTCTGAGGAATCATAGGTTGCACACCTTCAATGGCCAACCAATGGGCGGTGAAAGTGGTCTGACGCGGCACCTTTGGTAGCTCCTGGTTGATCAATTTCTCGAATTCCACCTCGTTGTCGTCAATGTAGTACAAAGTCTGTCCCCCAGCGCCAAAAAGGGCCTCCTTGAAAACCAAAGGCTGAGACTGGTCGTAGCCAAACAACGGCTCGATGTTCAACACTCGCAAGGCGTTGTTGATATCGCCCGTGGTCAAAAGCTTTCTCTTCGAATGGCGCATGAATTTGATGGCGGTCTCCAAGATTTCGTGAATTCTGTACTCAACATCCATGGCCAAGTTTTTGGCGGCGTCTTCGGGGAGATTTATCCCTAGAAGCTCGGCAGCATCTTTAACGGTGTCGTGGGGAGACCACAACGTGTGGGAAAGCGGGATTTTGGCAGCCGAGTCCATGATGACAGAAAGAACTGGAGTTGTTGAGTTGAAATTGAGGTGTGCAGGAATATGAACCTGGTCTTCCACCAACCACTGGAGACAGCCAAAATATCCAGGTGGATTTCAAACTGACCATTAGTGTTTCCTTTCTAGGAAAAGGCCTTTGCTTTTCGATATTGTATTACATATGTGCGATCGTCTCTATCACTTCGACAAAGACGTCCATTCACATCCACGTCTTTTCACATCCACGTCTTTTCACATCCACGTCTTTTCACATCCACGTCTTTTCACATCCAGGTCTTTTCACATCCACCGTCTTTTCTTCACTTTTCCCCAATTCTTCCTACACAACCCTCAATTGTCACGAGTTCCCATTTGATAGCATTACCCCACCTGGCTTCAACATCCTTCTCTTTCTAAGCCAACCCCTTGTCCTTCTTGGAGATTTTCTCCATGGCCTTCAACTTGTCCGTGCTGGTCTTGATTTTCTCCTGGTGCTCGGCATATCGAAGCTCTGCGGCCCTTGCTGCTGCCTCTTTGGATTTTTGTGTCAGTGCACTGGCATCTCCAAGCTGGTGGCCAGAACTTTGCGGCTTCTTTTCAGTCCTTCCACTGTGCGAGGCTTGTGATTGAACCGTAGCGTCTTTGGAAAAACAAGACCCCATTACTGCTCCCTGAAGAAGGTGGTGTTGATCTTCTGAATTTTGAGGTCTGGTTTGTGGTCTCATACAAGGCTGCATATAGCAATCGTATTAATTAACCGGTGGGTATATACATTTGGCCCCGGTCAGCCAACCCTCTTATTGTCTCAAGTGGGCGAACATGGGTTCGGTGGTTTTCTTGTAGTCCACATTTTGCGACAAATTGGTGAACTTTGGAACCACGATTTCTGTGGCGTCGGCGAAGTCCGTCTCTCCGAACGAGACTCTGGCCACATCACCAACCTGCATGGCCTTGTTCATCCAATACTTGGCAAATCTTTGCAATGCTCTTTCGTCCTGGTGGAAGTCCTTGTAAGTGTCCAACATCTTCAAGTAGAATTCAGTTCTAGTGTCCGCGTTCGAGGACATGATGGTGGCATCACGCAAAGCAGCCCAGTCAGCAATTGGAATATACCTGTACCCTTCGTTGTCCAAGTGGACCATCGAGTCGTTCCAGAATTTCAAAATCTCCTCGTTGCCGAACTCCTTGATCTCTCCAAGTTTCTTCAAGGCAACACGGTAGGCCACTGGAGTGCGAGCAACATTGTAAACATCGTAGTTGTCAATCAACTGCTGGAAAACAACTCTGTCATTCCACGTGTAGTTACTGATGATGGTGTTGAGGAGGTACTCGTCCACTGGCATGATGCTAGCGTAAACAGAGATCAACTCCTTCAACTTGTTATAGGACTCCTCGGTCAAGACAGGGAACATCTGGAAAAATTTGGAGAAAAGAGCGTTGTTCAACGTGGCATATCTTGCGTTCATCAGCTCCTGTTTGGTTCTTGTTTCGCGGGTGTAGTGTTTCAAGGTGACCTTCCAGAAATACATGAGGGAAGAAAAAGGCTCGTTCACGTCAGCACAGTTTTCGAGCAACGACCGCACGTGAGAGACCTTAAGAACAACACGGTAAGGCAAGTCGCGGTCAATGACCTTGTCAAAGAAGTGCTTGGCAATCTTGATGTCTTTGCAAGAACCGATGAAAGACAAGTGCAACTCACTCAATGAACTCAACACCCTCAGTTGGTTTGGAGGTTTAGACTCGTAAAGCTTCAAAAGATGCTCCAAAGCGTCTAAAGCACGGGAGTAGTCGCCGGCCTTGATGGCAATCTTTCCCATGGCTTCAACCAAGGTGTACTGGAACTTTTGGTTGGAGCCCTTGGAGTTCAACTCGTAGATCTGCAAAATCTGCTCGTATGTAAATCTCTTTTCAGAATAGGCAATGGGCAAGATGGGAGCCAAGACGCCGTGACTCAAGTAAATCTTGCTCACCTCCTCGTCGTTGACTCCTGCCTCCCACAAGCTGATCATTTCTGGGAAGGCCTTGAACTGGCCCATGGCAAAGAGCAAAATGCGCAAAGCGGAAATGTCCAAACTGCTCTTGAAATGGCCGTTGATGATGTTGTCTGCAAACTCCAAGATGGCTCCTTTCAACAAGACATCCATGTTCAACGTGCTGTCCTGATACTTGTCGCTGTCTCTGTTGTTCGAGCCGGACAAACGGCTCGTTCTATTTTTGAACACCAGAGAGTTCAAAAGATTTGCGTACAGTTCTAAAGCTTTGCGAGAGAGTGTTTCTTTCACCGAGTCGTCCTTGAAGTACTTGAACACCTCGCTGAGCGTTTCATAGTAGCGTTTGCGCAGGAAGGCATCGTTTCCAGGGTTGGCCTGTTCCGCTGCCACAACTAATTCTTCAAAATGGTTCAATTTTGGGTCTCTGTTCTGGACGGCTCCTTTGAAAAGAGGGTCCACTTTGGCCTTGGCAAAGTATCTGTCTGCGTTTTTCAAAGGCTGGCTTGAGCTTGACGAGTTATTTCTGGAAAGCTGGGCACGTGGGGCAATATCGAAGTCGATGGGTGTCGTGGATCCAGGCAACAAGAGACCGTTCTTGTTGCTTCTGACTTTTCGGAGAAGCACGGGTCTGAGCCCGGACTGGGAGTTTGATGCGATTAATCTGAACATCCGGGGATTGTGGTGGTGGAACTTTGGGGTGGTGGAAACTTTTCAGAAGGTGGTGGAACTTTTCAGATGTGACTGCAATTTTTTGCCTTTGATTTTTGAGACTTCTCACTGACAATTTTCGCACAAAATGACAAGCACAACGACACTACTAAATATGGGATTTATACGACCGGTTCGTACAGATCTAAAGGGGTGAGCCGTGCTTACGCCACTTGTTGGGACCCAGAATAGGGTCTTCCCAGTGCGCCTGTGTGCCGGACATTGCACCCAAACGTGACTGCATCACCAGATGCGCTGGTGGTGAATGTTGGGACAGGAGAAATCAAGCTTTTTGGACTTTCACAATTTTTCGTCAATATTAGCAAGTCAGAGTATTTGAAATATTGGCCCCACTTTGCTGGGGCGTAAGGTGCACCAACACATGACATATGGATGATGGCCCAGAGATCACACGATAATGGATGCAGGGGCTAGGGGTAGAATCTGCTCCAATTTCTATGAAATATGGATCTAGACTATTACTTCAACTTCTAAATCATTCAACTCAATCATTCAATTCAATCATTCAATTCGATCATTCAATTCGATCATTGAACTCAATCATTCAACAAATCATTAATCAAAATAATTCAGCTAAATCTTTCAACCTAATCATTCAACTGGATCGTTCAACTAAACCGTTCAACTAAACCGTTCAACTAAACCGTTCAACTGAATTAAGATGTCAGATGTTCCTTTATCTCTTCTTGGTCGATCTTAACCGAATCAGGAATCCTTATCGCGCATACCCATGAAGCACAGAGAAGACCTCACAGAACAAAGACGCAATGCGAATGTTCACACCGGTACCGCCACATCTCAATCTGATACAACCTCGAGGTTATTCTGACAGCCCAGTCTGGTCCTTTCCCTGCCTTCTTTCTGGGCGTGCCCCACCCAAATTTCCATATCGCTTCTTGCACCCAATTCTTATCGCTATTTTGATCCAGGACTTCTTCGTATTCTCGGCTCATGTCCGAAACAACACCACTTCTACCGGCGCACACCGCCAGGTCCACGCGCATGTCGGTGCCCAAAATTAAACACGAGTCCAAGAAAACTCCAAAAATCACCAAGCTGAAGTTAGGCACCTTCGAGGGTGTGTTCTTGCCCACAACACTCAATGTGCTTTCGATTTTGATGTTCTTGAGATTCGGCTTTATCATTGGCCAGATGGGCATAATGGGTGCTCTTTTACTCTTGGTGATGTCGTACGTCATCGATGTTCTCACGGTGCTTTCGGTCAGTGCCATTTCAACAAATGGAACGGTGAAAGGTGGTGGTGCCTACTACATGATTTCGCGGTCGTTGGGGCCAGAGTTCGGTGGTGCCATCGGGATCATCTTCTTCATTGGCCAGATCCTCAATTCTTCTTTGAACGTTGTGGGTTTTATTGAACCTCTTCTTGTCAATTTCGGCAAGGTTGACGGCGACATAATGCCAATTTTGCCTGTTTCTTACGTGTGGCAAGTGGCGTACTCGACTATTCTCTTGGCAGTGTGCACATGTGTGGCATTGGTGGGGTCGGGTCTTGTTTCGAAAACAGCATTCTGGCTTTTCATTGTGCTCACGCTAAGCACGCTCTCTATTCCAGTTTCGGCTCTTCTTGTCAAGCCAGGGTATCCCTTGTCTGCTCCGTACGAGCATTTGAAGTATACGGGCATTGCATGGTCCACCTTCAAGGAAAACATGTGGCCGCATTTCACCAGTGGAGCTGCTGGCTCTGTGCAGCCTCCAGGAGTTCCCGAAACGTTCAAGAATTTGTTTGGGATTTTTTTCCCGGCGACTGCTGGTATTTTCGCAGGTGCCTCCATGTCTGGAGAGTTGAAGAACCCTTCTCGTTCCATTCCTCAAGGAACCTTGAAAGGTTTGGTTGCGAGTTTCATCCTCTACTTCCTTGTGATTGTTTCTTTGGGTGCTTCCACGCCTCGTGAGTTGCTCCACAGCGACATCAAAATCATCCAATCTGTCAACATGAACGGGCTCATTATCATTTTTGGCGAGGTATCAACTTCGTTGTTTTCCGTAATTATGGGTATTGTTGGTGCTGCGTCGATGTTAAATGCCATTGCTGACGACAGGATCATTCCTGGTCTCACTCTCTTTTCTCTTGCAAAGAAGCTGCCTGGAGGAAAGCGTAGAGCAGAAATCTACAGCGTGATTTTCACCTGGGCAATTGCCCAGGTGTTCCTTTTCGCTGACATCAACCAGATTGCCACATTCATTACTATGGCGTTTCTCATGACGTTCTTGGTGACCAACTTGGCATGTTTCTTATTGAAGTTGGGTTCTGCTCCTAACTTCCGTCCTTCTTTCAAGTATTTCAGCTCCAGAACTGCCTTCACTGGAGGTTTGGTTTCTGTTCTAGCTATGTACTTGGTGGATGGTATTTCTGCCACCTCGGTCATTATTTTCTTGGTGTTCTTGATCATGATGATTCATTACTCCACTCCCCCACTGAAGTTTGGTGATATCTCTCAGCTTCTCATTTACCACCAGGTCAGAAAATACTTGCTTCGTCTCAAACTTCAAATGAGCGTGAAATACTGGAGACCTCAAATTTTGTTGTTGTGTGACAACCCTAGAACTTCTTGGAACTTGATTGGTTTCTGTAACCATTTGAAAAAAGGAGGACTTTATATTTTGGGCCATGTTGTCTTGTTGACTGATGAACAGAATCCCGATCCAGCAGTAAGCCTGGAGTTCACCATAGATACTTTCAAAGAAGTCCAGAAGCAAAAGGGTGCATGGGTGAAACTCCGGGATATGACAAAAATCAAGGCTTTTGTTCAGGTTGCAATTGGGCCTTCGTTACCGTGGGGTGTCAGAAATGTGTTCTTGGGATCTGGATTGGGTGGAATGAGACCAAACATCACTGTGATTGGCTTTTATGATTTCCACAAACACGGCATAGATATGCCTATATTGCCCAGTGACAGCCAAAATCTTCTGTTGCCCACCGATGATTGCAGAAAGGAAAAGAAAGTGTCTGTCAATCAATGGGTTCAGATTGTTGAGGACTTGGTGATCATGCAAGCTACTGTTGCTGTCGCTGCAAACTTCAAAGTGCTCCAGTTACCTGCCTTTGAGGGTCTGAGTTGGTTTGATGAGAAGACAGCGAATGTTGCAGGAAAGAAGAAGTACATTGATTTGTACCCTATCCAGATGTCGTCTATTTGTTTGTTGGAAGATGGTAAATCTGTTTTGTCCACCAACTTTGATACATACACTTTGATTTTGCAATTGGGGTCCATTTTGTCCACGGTGAATGAATGGAAAAAAACTGGTCATATTCTCAGGATCATTGCATTTGTGGAAAGCCAAGGTGAGGAAGAGGACGAAAGAAAGAGATTGACCGATTTACTTGCATCTTTGAGAATCGACGCAGAACTCAAGATTGTCTGTTTCGATGACGGTTCCTTGAGCACCTATAACTTCATGGTGAAGGGATATAATGTGACTTCTTCTAACCGAGAACGCTTTGAGTCGATCTCCAATGTTCTTCGAAATGACCAATGGTGGGCAAACTTGTGTGATGCGAGAGAAACAATGAAGGATATTGAGAAGCTGAAATCAATAAAGAAGAGGAGTAGTCTGAAGTTAAAGTCAATTTCAATTGGAGATGATCCCGATAAGAAGTTCAGTCCAGTGGGTATAACTTTCTCCAAGAGTCCTAATGAAGCACAATTGTCCAACTTCTCGAACAACAGAAGGTACACTCTTTCTAATTTGCATGAGCAGGGTCTTTCGATGTCTTTCAACATGAAGGCCCAAGGTGGAGATCAATTCTTCAAGTACGAGGATACAGTGGACAGCAGTAGTGAAAGTGACACTGACAAGGAAACTCATAGTGAATCCATGAGTGGAACCACCAGCGAAGCGTCCAGTATTGCTGCACCTAGTGAAAATTATACTAATCCCCCGCCTGTTCCTCTGATTTTGGCTCCTCAAAAGCAAGGAAGATATCCAGAGGATAGGAACAAGCCCAGCAAACATCCTATGCATCATAAGCTCAAGTTGAGGTACCAAAACGCCCTTGGAGCTGTGTCATCTGACCAATTGTCCATTCGTTCTTCAAGATCAAATCTCAGACCAAACTTCCTGGCAGTTAAGATTCCACAGTCTCGAATCAGAGATGATGAAGATGACGATGGGGATGAGGGAGAAAACGAGGATGAAGAAAACAAGCCTTCAATCTCATTTGTCGATGATCAAAACGCGGAGGAAGATGAAGACAAAAGGGAAACTAAATTTGTCCCTGGAAGACCAGTAAATAAGCAGCTTGACAAGGCATCTGGTGGATATTTCGACCTCAAATTTGACAAGGCCAAGCCCAATGCTGGAATCAGGTCACCTTCTATTATTACAAATGACGGAATTTTACAACAATTACAGACGCCACAGTTTTTGGCGCAGGATGAGGACGGCTTGGAGGAAGTGCCCTCATTGGCTTCAAGTATCCATGAAGTGACCCCAGCTGGCCGAATGCTCCACTCCAAAGACGGTGACTCTCCAAAGAATGACATGATTACTCAAAAACAACTTCAACATGAATTGAAGAATCTTACGTTCAACGACTTACCTGCCAAGGGACAGCATTTGATCTTGAACGAGTTGATGAAGCTCAATTCCAAGAAGGACGAAACTGCAGTCATTTTCTCCACGCTTCCTGCACCCATAATTGGCACCCATTTAGACGATGAAGAGTCTTTCGAGTACACCAATAATCTTGCGATCTGGTTGGATGACTTGCCACCGGTCCTCTTATTAAACTCGCAAACAGTCACTGTGACGACTGCGTTGTGAGGTCGTATTTAATGAACATGAATGGTGTGCACAATGTAGATCAGAGATAAAGCATCGCGAATTGTTTGATCTATAGAGCAGATTCATCTTGAATAGTAGGTTCGGCTTTTTCGACCACGGTGTCATTGACAACTTGATTTAACTAACACACTATGAGTGAGGAACTCTCTAAGACAGAAAAGCTTCGGCGTCGCCAGGAGCAACTAGCAAAATGGAAATTGAAGAAAGCCGAGGAAACAACTCTCGAGGAGTCAACTCCTGAGATTTCTCCAGAGGATCAGAAAAGACTTGATCGTCAGAAGAAGTTGGAAGAGTGGAAGAGGAAGAAACAGCAGCCTGGGCGTGACACGGACTCCACCAAACTGAGATTAGAAGAATGGAAGCGGAAACGGCTTCAGGATTCCAAAGATACCACTCCAGAAACAAGCCAACCCCCCAAAAGTGTGTTCTCTGGGTTCGCCAAGCTTCCCAATGCTTCCAAGAAGATTAAAAAACGAGTTGTATTTGGCAGTGATGACGAGGAGTCCCAAGATGCTCCCACATTCAAGAAACCAGCTCTTCCGAGAAGTAATTACAATATGTTAGAGGAAAAGAACGACGAAGAGGATGCTCTTGATGCCTTTGTGAACAGTTTGGAGAATTCTCACAATGAGCAAGTGAATGGCCTGAAAACGTTCGACGAAGATTCAGATTTGGATGATCTCATGGACGAGGACGAAGAGCAGGACAAGCTTTTGTCTCTGAAGTTTAAGAACTTACAGAATGAGAAGGAATTGGCCAAGGTGGACCATGAGAATATCGACTACCTTCCCTTTAAACGCGATTTCTATGTGGAACTGCAATCTGTGCAAGAATTGACCGACGAGGAGGTACATGCCTTAAGAATAGAGTTGGATGGAATAAAGGTTTCCGGCAAGAACTGCCCTAGACCTATTTGGAAGTGGTCGCAACTAGGGCTTTCTTCAATTGTCACATCTATAATGGACGAGAAGCTAAATTATGAGAAACCCACAGCTATCCAATCTCAGGCTTTGCCGGCGATTATGTCCGGGAGAGACATCTTGGGAATTGCCAAAACAGGATCCGGCAAAACTCTAGGCTTTGTCTTGCCCTTGTTGAAACATGTCCAGGACCAGCCTCCTTTGGAAAAAGGCGACGGGCCCATCGCCATACTCTTGTCCCCAACGCGGGAATTGGCACTTCAAATTTACAAGCAGCTCAGCATTTTCACAAAGAAATTAGGAGTCTCTGCATGCTGTTGTTATGGAGGCTCCTCTATTGAGCCGCAAATTGCTGAATTGAAGAAGGGAGCACAGGTTGTGGTTTCAACTCCAGGTCGACTCATCGATTTACTTGCCGCAAATGGAGGACGAGTGTGCAACTTGAAGAGGGTCACGTATGTTGTTTTGGATGAAGCAGACCGTATGTTTGACATTGGGTTTGAACCTCAAGTCAACAAGATCTTTTCGCAGGTTCGCCCAGACAGACAGAGTATCTTGTTCTCTGCCACTTTCGCAAGAAAGATGGAATCTTTGGCCAAGGCTATCCTCCTGGATCCAGTGGAGATCGTCGTGGGGGCGATCAGTGTGGTGGCTCCAGAAATCACACAAAGAGTGGAGCTCTTTGAAGAATCTGAGGACCTGAGCGAAGTTGCGTCTCGAAAGTTCAGCAGGCTCGTGGAAATTCTCCAGTATTTTGCTGGGGTCAAAAAATTGGTTTTTGTGGAGAAGCAGAACTCTGCTGACGACTTGTTGGTGAAGTTGTTGAAGAAAAACATATCCAGTATGGCTATTCATGGGGGTAAGGAACAGATTGAGAGAAAGCATGCGATTAAGGAGTTCTCCAATAAGGACAGTGGGGTGGACATCTTGATAGCGACCTCTATCGCTGCCAGGGGTTTGGATGTCAAAGGGTTGGATTTGGTCATCAACTTTGATCCTCCTAACCACATGGAAGATTATGTTCACAGGGTGGGAAGAACTGGTCGAGCTGGCAATAAAGGGGATGCATATACATTTGTGACGTCCTCTCAGGAACGTCCAATCACAGATCTTGTCAAAGCTCTCAGGCTTAGCCAAGTACCGGAAGAGGACATAGATCGCAGGCTTGTCAAGATCTCCGAGGAGTTCTTGGTGAAAGTGAAAGATGGAAAGGAGAAGTTCCGGTTTGGATTTGGAGGAAAAGGTTTGAATAACCTTGATGAAATCAGAAACACCAATAAGAATATGGAAAGACGGATATTCGACTCAGAAAACACAACTGAGTCCACCAAGAAATCAAAACATGACAATGGAGAGAACGGAAGCACGGCGAATAGCACGAAGATGGATCTTCCAGAGTTCAAGGTGATTGAAGGAAGAGCCGAAGAAACGTCTGGTCCTGACAAGTGTAAGTTCCACTCGCGAGTCACGATCAATGATTTTCCTCAAAAGGCACGTTGGATCGTGGTCAATGCCGACAATCTTGCCCAAATCATTGACGCTACGTCTACTTCCATCACCAACAAGGGCCAGTATTATCCACCCAACTCCAAAATTCCTACCACAATCAAGCAAGGCGGAAGAGAAGTGCCGGCACCTCCCAAGTTGTATTTGCTCATCGAGGGACTCACTGAAAACAGCGTCTACGAGGCGAATAAAATGATTCGCCAGAAAATGATTGAGGGCTTGGAAGTTGCATCCAAAGACGAAACCAGTGCACCTATTGGCAAGTATACTGTTTAATGTGTGCAGGTTTTGCATCTGTTAACTTCCAGTTCCTCACGTGCCTTCAGTTGCAACGTTCATGGCCAAAATGGGATATTTGGGTGTGTCATAGGAATGACAGCAAAAAGAGTAGGCGAGTCGCCTAAACTGATCGACTAGATAGTTTAAATTCGCGAACATACGTATTTGGAAACCTCTAAAGCTCCATTTTATGGCTCCACATGGAAGTGACATATTGCGGAAATAGAGGAGTAACACCGTATGTGGAGTCGGGGTACCGTCGATCCTTGGAGGTTCTGGATAATCCCCATAGCCACTTCGAGACCTGTCTTCTGGAACAACCGGATACTGGTATCTACAGGATTTATGATCAATCCTGGATGTACCACATATTAATTTAACCGCACATGTGAGAGCTTCTTCCTCGGTGCGCACTGTGGGGAAGAATCCGATATAAACGATGGACTTTTCCCAATGAAAGAGCACGTCAAAAATGGTTTTCAGCACAGACGACTACAAACAATTCACCAAGTTCATTGTCACTGAAATCGTACCGGGTTTCATCCATGTCCAGTACAACAACCCAAAGACATTGAATGCCTTTGCCGAGGAAGACTGGAGAGCCTACGGCCACATTCTCACCAGCTTGGACGCCGAGCCAACCACCAACATCATTTTGATCTCTTCCGCAGTTCCCAAAGCGTTCTCCAGTGGGTTGAACTTGAAGGCAGCCACAGAAATCATGAAAAACAAGGAAGACTGGTCTTTTGAGAGCAAGAGAAAGTTCATGTACACGCACATCCGTGAGTTCCAAGACGCCATTGCCGTTCCTGCCCGTATGAGAACTCCTACTATTGCCCTTTTGAACGGCATAAACTACGGATTGGCCTTAGACATGTCGTCGGCTTGCACCGTCAGAATCGCTACGGAGGACTGCAAATTCTCCATCAGAGAAATCAAAATCGGCATTGTGGCCGACATGGGATCTTTGCAGAGATTCACCAACCTTACCAACAACAAATCGTTGGTGAACCAGTACGCTTTGACTGGAGAAATCTTCTCGGCACAGGATGCCTTGAATTTGGGTTATGTCAGCAAGGTAGTTCCAGACTTGAAAGCGGGTATTGCACACTGCCTTGAGTTGGGAGAGGAGATCAACGACAGTCCCCAGTGGGCCATTAAGGGAACCAAGGACAGTATCCAGTATATGGTCAACGGAGGAAGCCACGAAGGCGGATTGTCTCAAATCGCCGAGTACAATGCTATTCACATTGTCGGAGGCGTCCCAGATGCATTTCTGCCACCAACGTCTAAGTTGTAGACTATAAAATATAGTCGAATAATATGTCTCACGTGATGTTCAAATGTAAAATAAATTTTTCAGTTCGAGAAATTCTGCAATCCACCCCACCAAATTATGTCTGGGGTTTTGACAGGAATACGGAGACTGGACCGGTTCAGAAAGTTTGCCTGGAGCCGACATTTCTCGGCGCCAGCTGCTCTGACTCTCGCGGGATCTGTGGTTCAAAATTTCGAAGAATCCAAAGTCCGGTCCAGGTCAGCAGCTACTGTAGCTGGATCCGTGACGGCGTCAGCATCGCTGCAGTTCATTGCAAACTTGTCACTGACCCATTTTGCATCTACATTTAAACCACAAGCTCCGAATGAAGGCCGTGAAATCGTCAAAAAAGAAATCAGAAAACTCATGGCCACTGGTCGCTACGAGAACTTGCTCCTGGCACTAGTGAATTGGACAGCGCCCGGAGCTTCTATTGCGTGGACTGAGATCATCAGCCATGCCGAATTATCACATATTCTCGGGCAAATAGTGCATTATCAAATTGGACTAATCACCAAGGCAGGAACAGCCAGGCTGATTGACACAAACGCAGTGTCCACCAAGACCAAATTGACACAATCCCACGAAATCAGAGAACAGCTCAGAATGGTGTATTCCAACTTGCTCTTCGATCAAGAAACCAAAACCCATCATGTTTATGAAACCTCTAGAAGAAGTGCTTTGGGAGCTACTGGCCTAGATCTCAGCAGCCAGGATTACGAGAACTTGATCACTTTGGAATTGAACAATGCCAAATTGGATTTGGCCTCGAAATGGTTCCAGAGACTCGAACAACAGTACCCTGATGGAGCCCACTACAGACACATGACGTATAGATTGTGGCTTCTCAAGTTTGAAGTTTATGGTGGAGCATCCCCAGCGCTCTGGAAAGTTGATCCCTCCGAGTTGTACGAAAAATTGATCAACCCTCGGAAATCTCAATTGAAATCCGAGAGACTGTGGTTGGATGTGTTCAACGACTTCATTAAACATCAGCAGGTGATGCTGGGAAACACCCAGTTGGTGTTCGACAAACATTTCACTACCGTGATGCTTTTCTCTGTTGCATATTCCAGAAATGTTGGTCAGCTTTCCAAGCTCATAGAACTGAACTGGGGCATCACTCCACAAGGAAAAATGCTTTCCAAGTTCAAGAAACTTGCCAAGGACGACCCTCTATTTCCCGACATCGACGTTTTGAAAGCTGTGGTTACTTCTCTGTTGTTCAACAGACAATTTGTGCCCAGCATGGCGTACATGAATGCATTCCAAGAACACTACGGAATTGAGTTGTCCAAATCAAAGCACTTTTGGGACCAGATTTTCCGTTGGAGTGAGGTCACCACCAGGTTCTCCGAATACAGAGCACTTCAGCATTTCATCAGAGAAACGGCCACCACTTTGAAGTCTTCTGGGGACAGTCTCTCCATTACCTTGGAAGAGGCACAAAAGTCGCCGGATTTCGATTACGAGGGCTACTTGAAGTTCGTGGGCGACTTGAGAAACCAAAGATCCAAGTTGATCTTGGAGCTCTGGAAATGCTATGGAGAATGTCAACCAGGCTATTCACCTAGAGTGTTCAGAACATACCTTTCATTGCTTGTTGAAGAGCCTACTGAGGAGAAGTGTTATGAATTCTTGACTATTCTCGCATTGCAAAAGCAACTCCACAGTATTTCTCCTGACTCTTTCAACAGAACTCTACCCAAGGAACTCTTGTGTACGGTTAATCAACTCTACACAAAATGCATGAAAACATTGGTTGAACTCAAGGGAACCAATGGCAACCTTGGACAAATTGGTCCGATTATTTCGAGATGGTCTTTGGATGATTCCATGAGAAACTACTTGGACAATTGGTCTCATGCTCAGCAAGAGAGGTATTTGGAAATTGCGAATGAAAAGAGAAATAGTGCGAAGGAAGAGGAAGAGGACGAGGACGAGGAGTTTTTGGGTCTCATGTCATAGGAATCGGTAAATAACAAGGCAAATACAAACAACTGCGAAAAAGTTGGAATCTGTATTAGACGAATGCTGGTGCTTCGTGTAGATAGTGGAGCAGATCGGTCGTGCGCTCCCCATTTCTCGCGTTGTCCACTTCTTTTCAACTTCCACGTTACTCTTACTACTACACAAAAATGGCTGAAGGTTTGGAAAAGATCACCGAAGTTCCTGTTGAGTTCTTTAAGGACGGTAGTGCTTTCGTGAGAAAGTGCCAGAAGCCCACCAAGAAAGGTACGTTTTTCCAGTTGATACATCACGAATTATACTAATATTACAGAGTACTTCCAAATTGTCAGAGCCGTTGGTATTGGTTTCATCATGATGGGTGTTGTCGGCTACGTCGTCAAGTTATTGCACATTCCAATCAGATACTTGATTGTCTAAGTGTCCGTTTCACTTCTTCTGACTCTGGGATGTTCAACGGGGAGCATCTTGATGTGAGTTCGTTCCATATTCCCTGTTTAATGTTTAATGTACAGCATTACTAGACAAGAGCGTATTTGGGTCTGTTGGGTTGTTGAAAAGGTTTGTTGAAACTTTTGGGGTTGACGTGGTCATTCATCAGAACAATGATAGAAGATATTGTGTTTCAAATTATTGATTATTCTTGATTTTGCGATCGCGGTAGGTGATACTTGATCTGGTCCAATTCTCAATCTAATTTCAACCATAACCTGTGCGTTGGGCTTTCTTTTGGTCGCTTTGTCGAGAGAGGACTACCAAGCTTCCTTGACCAAAGATGAGATTATTATCAACAGCACTTTCAACGAAGTGACGTCAAAAGCAGGAGCAGCAGCAACAATAACAGTAGCTTGGTCACAGTATTTATCTTTGATAGTGGTTGGATCTACTATCTCCAAATGTGTCACGTGACAGAAGACCTCGCGAGATGACTTTAATTTTTCATAGCTTCAACTCCAACTTCAAACTTAATGCCCAACACAACTAGCAGTTTCGTCAGAAAGTTGGCTCATAACGATGCTGCCGTCAGACTGGCTGCATTCGATGCCTTGAAGAACTTTTTGAAATCAAAATCCTCCGCCAAACTTGATTTGTTGGAAATGGAAAAGTTATGGAAAGGCCTCTACTACTCCATGTGGTACTGTGACAAGCCTATTCCTCAACAGAACTTGGCCGGAAACTTGGGAAACTTGTTTTCTGAAGTTATTCCTGAAAATAAGTTGGAGGTTTTCCATGAAGCATTCTGGGTGGTCATGATCAAAGAATGGCCTTCTTTGGACAAATGGAGACTCGACAAGTTTTACATGTTGATCAGAAGAGTGCTTAGACACCAATTCTTCCGCATGGCGGCTGCTGAGTGGCCCGAAAAACAGGTTGAATCTTTCTTGGCTGTGTTGGAAAAGTACCCGATAAACGAAAACCCGAAGTTCCCAAAGTCGTTGGCTTACCACGTTTGCGACATTTACCTCAATGAAATCGAGTACGTGATTTTCAAAGATTTCAGAGATTACACTGAAGAAATCGATGACGAAGAGGAAGATAGTGATGACGAGGACGATGAGGAGGAGAAGGAGGAGAAGGAAGAAGAAAAGAAAGTCAAGTTGACTGAAGAGGAGATCGAGCAGAAGAAGGAAGAAATCGTTGCCAAAACCCCAATTGTCAAATTGATAAGCCCGTTCCAAAAGTTGGTTACATCTGGTAAATTCAAGCCATTGAAGGAGAAGATCAGAGAAGAAATTCTCGACGATGAGAGATTGAAAATCTGGAGAGCAGTTGAAGATGAAGAAGCTGACTCTGATGAAGACGAATGGACTGGCTTTTAGTCATAGCACACTTTGTAATATAGCATGAATAGAATCTTAATTTGAGGTTTAGAATGACAACCTGAAGCCAATTTCCAGGAAGTCTCGTGTTTTTGAGGACTCCAGCTTCCTCTGAAATTAGGTGAAGTTTCGCGAAATGACGCGAAATAGTTCATTATCTGAAGTCTTCATTTGATGGCTTCCAAGGACAACCAGTACATCCCAAAGTACATCCAGAATGTTCCCTGGTACTACAAGGATAAGGACATCAAGTCTAAAGATGACACTCTTGCTCACCATAGAAAAGATCCAAACCAACAACCTATAGATCACAGTGAACCTCAAGCTGGAACAGGTATCCAAGACGAGTTTGAAGACGTGGATGGATTTCAAATTCGAAAAGACAAAGGCGATTTTGCTGCCAAGAGAGACAGATGGCATGGGTACTCTGCGGCAGAGTGGGATGACGTTCTTGCCAAATGGGACTCTATCAAGAAACGCAAACAGCCTAAAGCGGAACAAGACGACAGTGACGACACAGATTATGAACTAGAATTGGAGGAACTTGGCTTGGACCGCAAAGATCTTCGGACCACCCTGATGGAAGACCCGATGGAGAAAGCCATTAGAGACAGAAGGGACGTTCCTTCGTATATTTTGGCAATCAATGCCAACGAGGGCGGGAAAATCAGGCTCGGACAAGACTCAACTGCTGCATTAGTCAACGACGACTCGGAATTTGTCAAGGCGGACTCTGGAGAGGTGAAGGAGCTTCGACAGATGCAGAAATTCGCATGGGAACAGAACAAAGAGTACGAAGAAAAGAAGCTGCGAGAACTCTATCAAGCGCAGTTGGCCAGTATGGCGGATCCCTATGCTGTGGTGGACAGCACGGTGCCTTTGGATTTGGACCTTAGCGTGGAAGCGAGTCCGACATTGATGATGCTCCGGAACCGAGAGAATGAAGCAAAGAAGAGGAAGGTAATTGAAGAGAAGAAGAAGGGTTTGCTCAGCCGGTATGGCTCAGTGGATGAAGAAAAGTCTTAGTAGCATCCTTTCTTGGCTAGCACCCATGTCTTCCACTCTTTGACGCGGACTTTGGCTCTTTCAGGCACTTCCTTGACGTCTGCCAATTCCACAAAATCACACCCAGTCACTATCTTGTGGAGGAGACTCACGTCGTCTCCTAGTAACCTGGCTAACTTGGTGAACTGGATCAACTCGGCTAACAACACCCCTCCGTCATTTGGATCGAACATCGAGCGGAGATGGACGTCCTTGACCAAGTTTCCCTTTGAGAAATAGTACGCAAGTTGTTTCTTGGCTGCCTCCTCTTTTGTTTCCGACTCCGCAGGGCTGGGGAACACAGGCGACATGTATGGCAGAGGCAATGGCGGAGTCAAATACATGACAGGATACAATGGTACAGGGTGAATCATTGCAGGTGAAAATGGGACTAATGGAGGCGGCTCGCCGCCCCAAAGTAGTGGGTAACCATTCCAAGGAAAATTGAAGTCATAGTGCTCCTGGCGCTCCCGGCGCTCCCGGCGCTCCTGGAGCTTTCTCATCTTATAGGGCGTTCTAATTCTATCGGTGGACGTTCTGTGTGACCATTTTCTTGCCTTCTCAGGTACTGCCATTGAAGTTGTGCCGACCTGAGTGACTTTAGGAGCAAGCACCTCAATTATCTCCGTTTTGCAATGGGAAATGGGAATGCCCTTTGGTACTAGTTTAGAAGTCCAGGCGCTAAGCTCTGGCTTTGCCGAGGGAACAAGCTCTTTCATATCTGGGTGCAAAAAATGAACACAAACTCGCGCACTAATATTCTAGTTAAAGTACACATCTACATCAGGTGTGTTTTCTCACAATCTTCAAAAGCTCAATACCCTTAAGAAGCTCTGCCTCGGCGGTATCCAAATCCTCGTAATTGAGAGCAGAAATGGCAAATTTGGCGTGCTTCTGTATCTGGCTGATCTGCTCCGTAGTATCTATGATATTGGCGAGTGATTCTTTGGTTATAGGTTCATGGGTTGGTGCTGGTGCACGGTGAACAACAGGTTTAGGAGGTGCTGGTTCTGGATGTGCTTTCTTGGACTCGGGGGAAATAACCTGTATTGAAGAGGCCTTGTTGATGTGGGAAAGATCAGCATCTGGCAAGAACTTTGGGGCCCCAGGAAGCTTGAAGCCTCCTTCATCATCGTCTTCATTGTCACTAGAAGGATCGAACTTGGGAGCTCCCGGAAGACTGAACTCCGGTTCATCGGAGTTATCTTTGATATCTTCTTGTGGAACATCTTCAGGAACATACTCCGGTGCAGCTTCGGTTGCCTCTGGTGCTTCAGCTTCGAATTTGGCGAGTTCTTCTTCTTCTCCTTTCAACGGCACCTCGTCCTTAATGAGCCTGCTCAATTGGTACTTCAAAGTCCTGACCTTGTCCTTGGTGAACTTGACGAACTCGTCTTTATCACCACACTTGCCTCCAGTAGTCTTGCTGAAGTCAAGGGAACCATCCTCGTCCCCGGTAAACACACTGAGAACACTCATGAAGTTGATAGTAGCTCTAAGCTTACTGGCAAGTTGGATCTTATTGGATCCATCATAGTTCGACAAATATTCGAGGCATCCATTGAAAAGCTTGAATGCAAACACAAACACCATGTTCATTGAAATCTGCCTGTCTGCAAGAACCTGCTGCACGTTCTCGTCCTCATGGGAGTTCTTGATGGACTCTGTGTCGTCCAATAAGCCAATTGTGAATATCTCCACTTCTTTGTTTCCAACGTGGAGTTTTTTGGAGAGGATGTGGTCAAGAACGTAGATTTTGCAGTAGTAACTCACCACTGGATTCACAGTGTGCATCTCTACTGACCTGGCAATGAAGGGAGTCACATCCCTGTCTGACTTTATAGCCTGGGGTACCGAATCAAGCGAAATTGTCATTCTTAAGGTTTATTTGGTGTGACAACGACGTTATTGACTTGGTAGCAACGCACCTGGATATCTTAGAGGCAAAGGTTGTGGTCGATTTAAGTCTAAATAAACTGGGGCTTTATGTGTATGCAGTCCATGATAATGCACCACCTATACTATCACTAACGAACTTTAAAGATGATCCAATTTCGCTGTTTACAATGTGTTCATGTTCATCAGATTCGTCCAAGGACCTTCGGCAAAACTTTTAATCATGCAACTCAGGCATTCTCAAGATCTCCCGGTTGGCATTCTCAGCATCTTCCTGCAACAACTTAAGAATCTTGGACTGTTTCCATTTGTCCGGCAAAGGAGTCACGTCGAAGTTTTTCGTGGCCCAGTAGTATATGTCCCAGTCTGGCTCGTCCAACAACTTGTCGTACTCGTCCAATTCTTCCATCGAGAAAGTTTGCAATCTCTTTTTGGCAAATCTGGACAATAACAAGTCACTTTCCAAGATTCCTCTCTTCCGGGACTGGTAAGTCAAACGAGCTCTCTTGATATCAATGGTTTCACCAGTTCTCTTGACAGGTTCGATTTTTGATGCCAAATCCACATTATATGCCGGGTTCTGTGGTTTTCCGTAGTTAAGAAACGCTCTGTTAGAGCCAGCAAACAGCCTCGTGGATCTTTTAAACATGAGATAAAGAAGACGGAGAAAACCTGGAGAAGTTGCGGCCCCAAAGTATTTTTCGGGGTGTGCGCGCACCGCTAATACCTCGGAATCAGTGTTTAAGTAACTTTCATCCGGGGTCACCGCATCTGATATCAATCTTGTGCATTCATTGGTTTCGAACAAAGCGGGGTTTTAGCATCTAGGTACGGTTTCAACTTTTCACTTCTCAAAACAAGAATGGGAAAAGCCGTCTCAAAGCTCTCCAAGGACGAGCTCAAACTGCTCCGTGATCGAACGCTTTTCGATAAAAGAGAACTACAACAATGGTACAAGGGTTTTCTACGCGATTGTCCTAGCGGGCAGTTGTCAGAAGAGGAATTCGCCAAAGTGTTCAAGCAATTCTTCCCCTTTGGTGACCCAGGAGATTATTGCCATTACCTCTTCCGGCTCTTTGACACTGACAATTCCAAGTATGTCGATTTCAAGGAGTTCATAATAGCATTGTCGCTTACGGCACGTGGGGACGTCAACCAAAAGCTTGAGTTCAGCTTCAAATTATACGATTTGAATCGTGACGGCAAAGTTCGCTATAAGGAGGTTCTAGCGGTGATTTCGTCAATTTACAAAATGATAGGACCGATGGTGGCCCTTCCCGAAGACGAAAAGACTCCGGAAATGCGGGCATCAAAGCTATTCCGCATGTTGGAAAAAGACAAAGATACAGATTACTTGGACTTCAATGATTTCAAGAGACTCGCCAAAGTTGATCCATCGTTGATCTCGTCGTTGAACTCCTATGAAGGGCTTGTCTAACAAATTGTACATTAGATGTTCGTAATACATGAAGAAGAATCAAAGAGACTCCTGTCTCACTGTTGGCCTTCCACCGCCTCCAACAACCCGTCTAGCAATTCATCCACCTCGTTTATATCCACACCGGTGCAAAAGCTGACCACTTTCTTGAATTTTGCTGTCAAAGCACTGTAATCTAACAAGTTGTCCAACTCATTTTGGAGGTCTGCATTCACCTCGTGATACGCCTTCAAGCGGGCCCTCAAGATGTCGGCAGAAGGCAACAACTCCAAGTTCTCCGCCGTGGGTTCCACCTTCTCATTGTTTGCTAATTTGTCGTAGATAGGCCTAATGATGAATGGTTCATCAGCATCAAACTTCATCAACGTTGAATTTTCGAGGTCCTCGTTGAAGAAGTCCCCTTCCTCAGTCCCCCTTGGAATGTCTTTCTTCAACAATTGCAACTTGTCTGTAATATTCGTCATTTGTAACTTCATGGTATCCACAAGAGAAATCTTTTCAGTGATCTTTTTGGAAATGAACCTGTTATTGGCGGTGATGATCGTAGCATCTCGCAACTCCTTGTTCAAATTATTAATTTCTGCCTTCTTAGAATGGATCACCTTCTCGTACTCTTCATTGGTATTGGCCAACATGTCTTGGATCGATTTGAATATCTTGTTTGAGAGCAAGGATGAACTAGCAACCTCACTAGTAGGAGTGGCTCCCCTGTCTCTTTTCTCGTTTGTCACCTCATCTTCATCTTCCATTTGGCCAACCTCACTGAATTCAGCCATCTTGTTACAGAACTCCACACCTGTGCGTACAAGTTCAAGAAGATACTCGTCATTTTCACTGGTGGCATCAAGTGCCTCCAAAAGAATTTTGTTTGCGGATGGGGATTCTGGGTTGGAACTATAGGTGTTCCGCAACTCCACGAGTTCTTTCACTGAATCGAAATCGATCGGTTTTATGCCCATGTTGTTACTCAAATTGACATCGGCATTCAACTCAAGAAGCAAGTAGATAAACCACTTTAATTCGTGTTCCCCGGCCAAATGAAGGGCAGTGTTTCCACTTTCGGACTCCTGGGCGTTGACGACCTTGTAGCACATGTTATAAAGATTCTTTTCCTTGCTTGGGTTGGAAATCATCCACTCCAAGATCTTACCAAAGTAGAATTTCGAACTCGTGTAGTTCTTGGTTGCCAGAGGAATCAAGTAGTGTAAAAAAGATTGTCCCTTGTTGTCAAACAACCACAAGTTTGGCCACAACCAGTCTTGTAGCATTTCAACAAAGTTTCCTTTCTCCATAGAGTTGGTAACCTGGATTGTGGAAATCAATGGCGATTCTCCTCGGTTGTCTCCACGAATCGGAGAACATATTCTTAGCTGAATGAAACTGGCAACTAAGTTTATGGAAGCTAATGTCGACGCATAGTGTAAAGCAGTCTTTCCCAGCAGATCCAAGGGGACATCTAGGATCGATGTGAGCGATTGGGATTTCGAGGCACACTTGTCAAAAATGGCCTTGAAGTGGTCTTTCACATCCTTCTGTGTAAATAACACCGATAGCTTTCCGTCATTTTTGAAAATCTCGCTGAACTTAAGTTTCACCTCGGATACTAGGTCCATGTCCTTCTGCTCAAAACCCAAAGGAGGCAAGCAATATGGATAGTTTGAGTTAGCCGAAGCAGCTAGTTTCACGACTGCATGTGCTTGTGACGAAGATTTTCTCTTCTTGCTAGGAGACACCTCGACATCAATTTCGTCCTTCGCGTCAATGGGACGTTTTTGAGATGTGGTCTCGGTCGATTCCGCTCTTGGCAACTTGTCAAAGTCGTGCACATCGACCAAGAGGAGTTTCTTCACGATTTCGTAGATGTCGAACTTCAGGGCCAACAGAATGGCCTTATCATAAGGAATCCAAAGACCTCTAACCTGGGAAACTTCGTGCGTTCGGAAGTCGTTGAAAAGAGGTAACTGGTTCAAGTTTCCCTGAGGTAAGTACTGTGTACTGTTCAAGATTTCGTTGTTCAAAAAGCTGTCGACCTGTTCCTCTTTGAAATGGTTTAGGAGTATAAGTGTGTGGAGCATTTGGGAAACATTAACGTACGAGTCTTGGACTCGACGCAAAACCAAAACAGCCTGTTTGGGTTCCTTCCCATTAAGCACAACATCGATTTGAATGAACTTCTGCCCGGAGTACACGGCCGATGTGACTTTGGAAGAACATGAAACTGAATTCGGAAATTTGGCAGGAGTGACGTTGGGTCGTTGCAAATGTGTACCTCCCAACTGATTGGAGATCAGGTTAGTTGTAGTGTCTCCCACGTTTTGCGGAGAGTCCATAGAGATTGGCTGGTGATTGGAATTCAAGAACGCACTTTCCTGGACAAATAGTGTGGTTCGAGACGTGTAGATCCGTACATCCTGAGTTGCTGGTGAAAACTAAATCCAGTTATCTTATGGAAAATGATGGGAGGGTTTAGGTGTTAATTGAAGTTGCTTAGGAATGGAACATGCTGTTCATTTGAATCAAGGTTTCGTTTTGCTGTTGCATTAATGATTTAATACGACTAATTGAGAGAACTGTTGATTTGGTGAACAGGGTGCGAAAAGTTGTAAACACTATAGTCATGAGTGATTTCACCAGCTGATTTTGGAGTTCAAAATCATTCAACGTTATCCAGTGGTTTCAACAATGATTCTTATATCGTTCACGCACCATGGTGATCCCTCTTTTCTGTTTACCGCTGATTAGGGACACCCGTACACCTTTTACCTCATCTGAGTGAAGCCTAATCGAAACTACCTACTCAGCCATGGATTACTCAGATCGTGTGAACTCCAAGAAAGGAGGGGGTGGAGTTGCAGATGTACACGAAACCAACATCCAAACAAAGAGACGGATCAAGGAGCTTTTGACTTCTCAAGTTCTCGATTTAGATAATGATCCATATGTCTTCCGAAACCATTTGGGACTTCTAGAGTGTCGGCTCTGTCTCACTACCCATACTAATGAAGCATCTTACATTTCGCATCTTGGTGGACGCAAGCACACCATGAACTTGGAGAAAAGACGGATTTTGGACGAGAAGTTCAATCTGCAAAATCGCCTGTCCAACTCCAATGTTGTCTCCATAAACAGTACAGATAAGCGGGACTGGCACAAAATAGGACGTCCTGCGTTCAAAGTCACCAAAGTCAGAGACCCAGACACCGATCAGATGGGGATGTTGGTTCAGGTCCAATACCCTCGGATCTCCGTGAAAGAACCATACTTCCGGTTCATGTCTTATTACGAGTTATCATCAAAGAACCAAAACATCTCCAAGTCTTTTCTACATCGGGAAAAGCTAGAGCACGAAGAAGAGGACGACATAGATCCCAGCAAGTGGCAATATTTGGTGATAAGTGGGGAACCATATGAAAACATCGCACTAGCTCTACCTTCTCTGAGAGTAGTTGACAAACCTGAAGCACCAGTCGAGTTGTCACATGCATACTGGTGGTTTTGGGACGAAGATTCACGGGAGTTCTTCTTGCAGGTGCTCTTTAAGAATACGTAAGATCTGGAAATTTTGCTCGGAACTTGCTCAAATATGTCAGACATGACCAAAATTCAAAACATATTCGTATTTTTGTTCAAACATGTTCACAACTCAGGCATCAATTTCTCTTCTTCATAAACATTCCCTAGCAGCCACTGGACATTGGCAATTTTCAGAAGACATGTATTATCCTGCATACACTTCTCCGGTAAAGGCTTTTGCCCCAGAATTCAATTTATTGAAAATCAACAGACCTACCCCACGGAATCTGCACCGGAATGACACAAACTCAACACACCAACCAATGCGGTTTCCTTGATAAGTGCGAGGAAGCTTACAACTTGGTCCAGGATTTCCTTAATGACACTTTGCCTTGGGGACATACCTCGAAACGAGCTCCACAATATACGTACCGGTCACAGAAAAGAAGAATTGTCAAAGAAAAGGTGAAAAAGTCGTTGGAGGTGCTCGAAGAAGTTCTTGACAGATACAGGTGTGTACTTATGCTGTTGAAATTCCAGAGTTTTACTAACAAACAGTCTTGTGGAAACTGCCTTGTCGTACAATGGAGGTAAGGACTGCCTAGTGATGCTTATCTTGCTCTTGGCCACGATTCATAAAAAATTCCTGTCGGATTCCAACACAAATCCCTCTATCAATTTGCTACCTAAAGACTACAAACTAGACTCGATCTATATCAACTCCGAGAGCCCATTTCCTGAGGTTACCAGCTTTATCGAGAAGTCCACGCAGTTTTACCACATGAACCCGGTTGCCATCAAATCGTCGTTGAAAGAGGGTTTCGAACACTACTTAAACAATGTCAATCCACAGGTCAAGGTTATTGTCGTGGGGATTCGCTATGCAGACCCATATGGGTCCCAATTGCAGTACGAACAGGAGACAGACCACCACTGGCCCAAATTCTTGAGAGTGCATCCTATTTTGCATTGGCACTATGTTGACATCTGGGACTTCATTATAGCTTGTGACTTGGAGTACTGTGACCTCTATGACCAAGGCTACACCTCTTTGGGAGGAATCGAAACAACGGTCCCCAACATGTTCTTGAAGGTAGGAGAAAAGCACTTGCCTGCGTACATGCTCGAAGAGTATGCCGACGAGCGAGAACGGGTGGGCAGAACCGCAAAATAGACTTAGCATACATTCTACTTGGATCCTTTGTTTTCCAACAAATCTGCTTGAAATTTTCGTCAGCACAGGGCCCAGGGCCGATTTTCCCCACTTCCAATTCAGCAGTGGTAGTCTCGATGGAGATGTAGTCGTGCACATTCCCCTGCTGCTTTATCTTGAGTTTCTCAACTTGAGAGGAAGCTCGGCTTCCTTGCGGTTGGCGACATTTCTTCCCTTTGCAAGTCGTTGATGCACTCTAGCGGCATTATCTGGCTCTTATCAGGAAACAGATAGACTTCATTTGCGGCAATCGGTGAAAGGTATCCAGGAGGAAGCTCAGTCAGCAATACCTGACCATCAAACATTGCAGCATCTCTCCAGCTTCGTCTTGGGACTGGATTTCCCTCTAGCTTTAGGTTTGGAAATCACTCGTCCTTGGGCTGAGCCGTTCTCTTCGCTCAGATGCTTATTTCAAAAGAATGTCCCAGCAACTCAATAGTTAACGAATCCTTCGACGAGCCACGTCTAAGCATATTCACTGTTGAAGTCTGAATATTCAACTTCCAGGAATATTTTAACTTGAGACCAGGGAGAATTCTCAGAATTGGTTACTGCAGAAATTGATCTAACCTCTCAAGTGGATACCCTCCTTAAATAAAGTAGCCAACCAAGAGGACATTTAGCCGAGAGAGTCATGGTGGGCATGCCAGACACCCCTGCATCTTAAGAGAAAAAGAGTGACTTCACCAGAGACCAGATAATGTCTCGCTTAATCCTTCCGTTGACCTTTAGTTGTCTCTTCTCTTAGATCCCGTCGCTTCCAACAAAACTTGTTTGAAGTGTTCCTCACTATGTGGGCCCACACCAATCTCTCCCAAAGCCAACTCAGCACTGGTGGCTCCAATGGAAATGGGGACATTCGAAGTGCCCTGTTCCTTCATCTTGAGCGTCTTCAACTTGAGTAGTAGTTCCACTTCTCTGCGGTTGTTTTCATCAATCAATGCCTGTAAAGACTGGATGTACTCCACCGATTTCGTCAAAATCTGGCCCTTGTTGGGCTTCCCGTCTTTGGTTCCTGTACTCTTGAGACCAGCAGCTATGTTCTCCTCGTATTCGTCTTTAGCAGAATCCTGAAAATACTCAGATGGAACTAAAGTCAACAATTCCTGGATTCTTTCGTTAATATTGTCACGGCGTTTCCGTTCATTTCCTTGGTCGTCATCGTCTCCTTCGTCGTCATCATCTGGCTCCGACTTGACATGGATTGTTGAGTTCCTTCTGCCCTGAGGCTTGGTGACTCCTCCTCCCTGAGTCAATCCTCCCAAGGTTCCCTGGAACGACTGCGACAATTGCTTTTTGATGTCCAAAGACCGACTGAGAAGCTCTCCGGTATTCACAGGTGGCAGAGACTCTTGGTGAATGTTTATATTTGGAATGTTGTACTGGTTAGGAACTGGGGAAATCGACCCGGAGTTGGTGCCTGTAGAAGCCGTCTTCTGCATTCCCAAGTAGTTGTCCTGGTAATTGTCTGACATTATTGTTTGGTGTGGAGCAGAATAATCTATCAGCTTTTGGTACACCCTACACCCGTACACCAACATTAAGTTATCTATGTACAAATTCATTGGATGCAAACTGGTTTATCTTGAGCAATTTGGCCAAATCGGTGAGTGAATTCTCCAATTTTTTCACTCGATTATTATCCTCCACTGACCAAATTGGAAGGCCATGAGGAAGGCAGTCGGACTTCCCCATGCTCAAATTGTGATACGACACAATAATCTCTTTTAAAATGCTGAAAGTGACCATATCTCCCCGGAATCCACTGTTCTTCATCTCCAAATACACCAACTCCACTTCGTAGAGGCTGGACTTGCCAAAGTAAATCCAGTAGAGTTTGAGAATCTCATTGTACGTCTGCTGGCTGCACACGACAGTGTAAAGATTGAGGTCCTTCTTCAAGGAATTGAACACCGTGAGTGCCAACTGACCATCATAAAACTTTGTGCTCAACAACTTGAGAATCTGATTGAACACAAGAGGCATAGTGAAGGCATTGAGAAGTGGTTCAGCAGGGTTCTTTTCGCTGGTTTCTCGGATTTCTTCACAGATTAGATCACAATTTCTGGTGTATTCGGCCAAGGTTTCGTTTCTGGCCTTGAATAAAAAGAACTGGTCCTCAGAGTAATCCTTCTGGTAGTATCTGTCAAAGAGCTTGCGCAAGAAATCCAAGAGAGCAGGCTTTTCGTCGAATGCCGAAAGGAATTGAAATGTCGGTTCAAGAGCCTCCTCGCTTTGTACAAAGATCTTAGCAGGAAGACTGGTTGAAACCTGGTGTGGGCGAGCTCTTCCATCCGAGCCAAAATTTTCCCGGGTTGACATGTGGCTCCCAATTTCCTGACCACGATATTTCAATAAATCACGGAGGTCCCACAACACTTTTTGTTTTATATTCCCAGGTAAATCCTTCAGACTATCCGCATAAGTTGTGAAAATCGTTTGGAACATTTTTTTTTCTACGGCTTCGAGTTTTAAAGCCTTCTCAATGTTAGCATCTTCATCAGTTCTATCGATATCCACAGTCTTAAAGTGGTCGGTGGTAGCTTCGGACAGCTCATTCACAGACTCACCTTCAGAAATTCCAGTCCACGTGTCCGCCTTGGAAAGATCCTTAGGCGAATCTTTGACCTGTTCCGTATGCGTATCCTCATTGGAATAATTCTCGAACATCTTGAAAAGTTGTGAAGACCCAGATTCCTCACTAGGTTCATCGTCTATAGCAGCAAAAATGTCTTGGATATAGTCCTCAGATATTTCGGATGCGTTTGCCCCGCTTCCATCTGAAGTAACCACTTCGTTACTCTTCTCAATTTGTGATGTAACATCATGGTCCTCGAGCCCTAAATCCAAAGAGACGAAATCTTTTAAACGTGAGCTATTCCATCTTCGCGTACAGACCACTGGATTCGGCAGGGCCAAGCGAGCTGGATTTAGTAGTTTGAAAGGAGGCAATCCCAAGAGAGCCCGTCTGTACATGGTGACTTGTGCAGAGGTTCGTATTTTTTTTGTGCGACTATATACCAACCTTTGATGAGACAGCCAAGAAACCCACGATTGAACTGTTATGACCGACAGTCACTACATCTCGTTATCTCATGCAATATAATACACAATCAGATGGTGGGCTCTAAAACAACCAAATCTGGTTCCTCCATCACCGTGGGAGGCACGGAAGCTAACTCCATAGCTCTCTTCTTATTCTTAATATTGTAGACACCCCTCTCCTTGGTGGACTCCAATTCCAAGTTGTCCCCGTTTTCTCCAAGCAATTTCGAATAGTCCTGGTGATCGATCGCCCACTCCTCACCAAGACGGTTACACAAGTAACTAACCACATCGTCGCAGTAACCCAAGAAACTCACGTCGAAGTTGCAGTGGTGGATCGGATCCTTGTTGATTAGAATCTGCGGAACATGTGGAGAAACCTTGTCCACGATCTCAGCCACCGGGGCCACCTTGAGCGACGTTCCAATACTAATAATCAAATCGCACTCTTTGAGGTCATTATTAATGTTGTCGTGGAAGAGACTCGGAAGCGCCTCGCCAAAGAACGTGATGTCGGGTTTCATGACCCCGTAGCTCTCGCTGACGTGGTCGTTGCTGGCCATGAGTTTCTTGCGCAGTTTGGCACACTTGGGGCAGTATGGAATCTGCTTGTTTCTCATCGTGGGATAAAGAGTGTCTCCCTTTGCCTGGAGCCCACACGTGACGCAAGTAGCGAAGGCAAACGACCCGTGGCACTGGATCATTCTGCTGTAGTCTATGCCTGCGTTGGCCTCCAAGTTATCGATGTTCTGGGTGTAATTTCGCAAGAGCTTGTTCTTGTCCTGGAGCAACCTGATAAACTTGTGCAACGGCGCATACACGTTGTCTGGAGGCAAGATCATGTGCGCTATCGAATAGAAAATGCCCGGGTCGGCGTGGAAGATCTCCAAGTCAAACACCTCCTGCGGATCGGAAAGACCCAAGTTGGAGATCCGCAGATAGAAACCTTTGGACGATCTGAAATCGGGAATGCCCAAACTGGTGGAGATTCCTGCTCCCGTGATCACCAACACCTTCTTGGCAGTGCGAAGCTTCTCCAACACATGCTCCACAGTGTAGAAGTTGTCCAAGCGAGACCGCAACTGCCGCACACGTTTCATGGCCAAGTGCAAGAGCTTGATGAGCTGGAGAAGGCTCTCTCCCTCGGCCAACGGCGGTATGTTTCTGGGCAAGAAGCCGAGTTTTACAATGAGTTTGATGATGTCCTCGCTGGACGCAGTCGGCGGCAAATACTCCTCCAAGAACGCCATATTTCCTCGGTACTTCAAGAACTTGCGGGTGTCGTAGATGGTGCGTTGCATGGCTCTTTGGTTGGAGTCTGCAGGGTCATTTTTCTCGAAGGCTCCGGCGCCAATTTCGTCCAAATCAGAGGACGCGACACTGGAGTTGGACAGCTCGTGGTCCGAGTCGGCAGCAGCTGCGATTTCGGCCTCCAAACCGGCACGTGGCTCGCTTTCCAGATCGGAATCGGACTCCTGGAACGCCTTGCGGAAAGGTGCCATTTCCGGCGATTTGTGCAGCTTTTGTTTCTTCGACACGTGCTGGAGCTCCGAATCGGAGCCGGAGTCAAGAAGCACCACGTCGGGTTCCCTCGTCGTTCCCATGATGGGGTTCAGTGGTGGTCCGAGGAAGCGTTGATATTGTGAGTACACGTGACCAGTCATGTGACGCGGCGATGGACAGTACGAGCCATATGTGGCGTGTCACGTGGCGAGGGTTCAGCTGCTACAAGTGAACGGCTGTCGAATCCACATGGATCCGAAGCCCGGTGGGTTGGAATTGCAAATTTCTGTCGCAGGCGGGCTGAGACTTGTCCGGTATCCAAGTCGCTCGTTTTCGACACGTCCAGGAATATTTCCCATTTGAGCCGTTTTCTCATTTTTATATTCACCACTACTAATTTCTTCTCGGCAAGTCAATTCTCGAGAAGCAACATGTTAGACAACGTCGAGTTCATCAAGACTCCGAAGGCCACCCAACAGGTGGCTGCTGCCGACATTGGGATCAAAACTACCGACTCTCCAACGATCCACAATGCTCCGTTGCCTGCAGATGGTCCTGGAAGCAAGAGTTTCAGCAACTATGCCTTGATTGGTGTTTTGGTGGTGATCCCATGGTTCGTGGCCAGAAAATTGGGCTTTGGCTTCAAGACCTGGGTGTTTTTGTCTGCTTTGTTTTTCTTCCCACTCTTGATGGCTTTCTGGACCATCATGTCCTCTTTCAGTCCTCGGATCAACGAAAAGGTCAAGTTCCCAGGAAAGCCAATTTCCCACTACTTGGAGTTTCACACTGACGAATTGAAGGCCAGGTACATTGACTCCAACGGTGGCCAAGGTACCAAGATCCCCATGGAAACTTTCCACGAGTTGTACTTTGACGGTAAGGTGTCTTTCAAGGGCGACTGTTTGGATGTGTTGGAGTACAGACACGACTGGGCCAACTTCCGTTTCACCTTGTCTCTTTTCCGTTTCTTCTTGTTGGGAATGATCCCAGAGGTTATCATGCATTCCAAGTCCCAGGACGAGGAACAGGTCAGAGACCACTACGACAGAGGTGATGACTTCTACACTTGGTTTTTGGGTCCTCGCATGATCTACACCTCTGGTGTTATCAGCGACACCAAGAAGGAGGAAACTTTGGAGCAATTGCAGGACAACAAGTTGAACGTCGTTGCCTCCAAGATCCAATTGCAAAAGGGCGAACACGTTTTGGACTTGGGTTGTGGCTGGGGAACCTGGGCCACCTTTGCCTCCTCTCAGTTTGGTGCTAAGGTCACTGGTGTGACTTTGGGCAGAAACCAGACCAAGTGGGGTACTGAGCTTTTGGGCAAGTACGGTGTCACTTCTGAACAATCCAAGATCGCTTGTTGCGACTACAGAGACTCTCCACGTTCTGAGAAGGCCAACGGAAAGTACGACAAAATCACCTGTCTTGAAATGGCTGAGCACGTTGGTATCAGAAGATTTGGAGCTTTCTTGACCCAGGTCCACGACTCGTTGGAAGATGATGGTCTTTTCTTCTTGCAATACGCTGGTTTGAGAAAGTCTTGGCAATACGAAGACTTGGTCTGGGGTTTGTTCATGAACAAGTACATTTTCCCTGGTGCCGATGCTTCTACTCCTTTGGCATTCGTTGTCAATGCATTGGAGAATGCTGGATTTGAGATTGTCAACATTGACAACATCGGTGTTTCTTACTCTGCCACTTTGTGGAGATGGTACAGAAACTGGATGGGCAACAAGGACAAGGCCGTTAACAAATATGGTGTTAAGTGGTTTAGAATCTGGGAATACTTCTTGGCTTCTTCCACCATCACCTCCAGACAGTCGGGTGCCACTTGCTACCAGTTTGTCTTGAGAAAGAACATAAATTCTTACCACAGAATCAACTATGTTCCTGCTCAACATGGCTTGTTGACTCCATCCAAGGATGGAATCAAGTGGGCCAAGGAAGACTTCTAAATGTCCTTGTGGGTATGTATGCAAAAGTGCCTGGCACATGTTAATAGAATATCCTTTCCAAAATGTGTAGTCCTTTTTCAGATGGTTGGAGTCAAAGCAGAAATTGATCGGGGCTTTGGCTACCACTCAGTACTGGTTGAATCTAATGTCGTTTGAGGAATCAAAGTGTGAAGAATATCAATTGGCTACAGTGCTCGATGATCTTGCAGTTTAACAAACTCTCATAGTCTACTGTTTAGCCGAAGACCAAACACACCGAAATTGCAGTCTTCCCGAACAAACCCCAAAAACGTCCTTGAACCAATTCAAGAATTTAATCAAATTCCAAATTCCAGCTTCCAATATTTTCAGTGCCAGAATTGCACACATCGGAACTCCAATCAATGCATTTTCCTGCATCTACATGAACATCACGTGAAATGGAACGCTGTCCCGGGTTCTCAAAGCCCGATCTACACCACAATTCTTAAGAAGAAATTCGAAAAATCTTACCCTGTAACAAGGACCTCCAGATCAACCCTTCTTCAAAATCCGAAGCTCCCGCTTCAACTTTGAAAGGTGGCACCACGATACCATTTCCTGCACAATGCCGCTTATCTCACCAGTGGGGACGCTCGGAGTTTGCCGCACATCCGAGAAGGGGCTTCCGGCGACCCGAACACCGGAGCCGGCGCACGGAGAGCCCGAGTCACCGTAAAAAACCCATACCTCCCCATAGTAACTCGCCGTTTCTTCACAGGCGCACATGACTCGCCTGACTCGGATTTCGCGCGAACATCCGCTGGAACGAGAATCTGGGGTAGTCAATTTTCACGCTCCCATATAAATAGTACCCCGGTCCTCGTTTTCCAAGTTTCTGCGGAATATTACAAAATGTCTTCTCCATTTCCAACAATTGCAGCTAAAGTGAAGGGTTTGCAAATCCTTGGCCCCGTGCCCCAAGATGCTAAGCACATCTTCACCCCAGAGGCTCTTGCCTTTGTCACCACCTTGCACCGTTCTTTCCAGGGGCAAAGAAAGAAATTGTTGGCCAACAGAAAGGAACAGCAGAAATTGAGAGATTCGGGTGTTTTGCCTGATTTCTTGCCAGAAACCAAGTACATCAGAGACGACCCAACTTGGACGGGTCCTCCTTTGGCTCCAGGTTTAAGAGACAGAAGAGTTGAGATCACCGGTCCAACCGACAGAAAGATGGTGATCAACGCTTTGAACTCCGGCGTGGCCACCTACATGGCTGATTTCGAGGACTCGTTGACCCCAGCTTGGAAGAACTTGGTTGAGGGTCAAGTTAACCTTTACGACGGTGTTCGTAGAAACTTGGCTTTCACCTCCGGTGGAAAAGAGTACAAGTTGAACTTGGACAAGGACAGACACATCCCCACCTTGATTGTGAGACCCAGAGGCTGGCACTTGGAGGAAAAGCACGTTTTGGTGGACGGTGAGCCAGTTTCCGGAGGTATCTTTGACTTTGCTCTCTACTTCTTCCACAACGCCAAGGAAACCTTGGCTCGTGGGTTCGGACCTTACTTCTACTTGCCCAAGATGGAGCACCACCTTGAAGCCAAGTTGTGGAACGACATCTTCAACTACTCTCAGGACTACATTGGAATCCCAAGAGGCACCATCAGAGGTTCTGTTTTGATTGAAACTTTGCCTGCCGCTTTCCAGATGGACGAGATCATCTACCAGTTGAGACAACACATTGGTGGTTTGAACTGTGGAAGATGGGATTACATCTTCTCCTACATCAAGTCCTTGAGAAACCACAAGGAATTTATCTTGCCAGACAGATCGCAGGTGACCATGACTGCCCCATTCATGTCCTCGTACGTGAAGTTGTTGGTGAACACGTGCCACAAGAGACAGGTGCATGCTTTGGGTGGCATGGCTGCCCAGATCCCCATCAAGGGAGACGAAAAGAGAAACCAGGCTGCCATGGAAAACGTGGCCAAGGACAAGTTGAGAGAGGTCTTGGCTGGATGTGACTCGTGTTGGGTTGCGCACCCAGCCTTGGTTCCAGTTGTGTTGAAGGTTTTCAACGAGCACATGAAGGGTCCTAACCAGATCAATGTTCCTCCAAGAACCCCATACACCCCTGTCACTGCCAGAGACTTGTTAAGTCCTTTCGTCGCCGATGCCAAGATTACTGAGCAGGGAATCAGAGTCAACTGTATCATTGGTTTGTCGTACATCGAAGCGTGGTTGAGAAATGTTGGATGTGTTCCAATCAACTACTTGATGGAGGATGCTGCCACCGCAGAAGTGTCCAGAACCCAGCTTTGGCAGTGGGTCACCCACGGTGCCGTCACTGACCAGGGTCAGAAGGTTACCAAGGAGTACGTTGGAAAGCTCTTGGACGAAGAGTACCACAAGTTGGTCAAGGCTGGTAAGCCAGGCAACAAGTTCAAGCCAGCCTTGGACTACTTCAAGCCAGAAGCCTTGGGTGAGAAGTACTCGGACTTCGTCACCACCTTGATCTACAACGACGTGACCACCATTGGCAGACCAGTCACTGCTGAGAAGTTGTAGTTATATCTTGAGTATTTATTGTTTCAATCAATGATCCGCATTTATATACTCCTAGTTGTTGGATTGCTTGTCCGACTCGTTTTCCTGAGATACCAGTTCCACCTTGTCCACGGTGAACTTGGAGTCGTGCAAGAAGTTGTTCAAATGGTCTTTCCTTTCCATTTCTGCGTGAATGGACTTGTTTTCTGGACCGACAAAAGTGATCAACAAGTTGTATGCGAAGACACATCCCACAAAAATGGCCATCACCTTACCGTAGTTGTGGATGACTTCTCCAGATTTGTTGACAACAGGGAATTTTGCACCCAACTGACTCTCAATCGTAGAAGAGGCAGAAGATGCCAAGTTACCCAATTGGTAAGCAAGACCAACAATGAAAGACTTGAATTCCGGGTGGGCCAATTCGGTCAAATGCGCTGGAATGACTCCGAAAGCGCCCTGGACAAAGAACTGCAAGAAGAACACAGCAGCGTTGATTCCGTTGTTTCTAACGAAAGCCCAGGGGTAAATCAATGCACCTCCACCAATGCAACAGATCATGATGGACAATCTTCTGCCGACAAAGTTAGAAAAGTGTCCGACAGTAAGACCTCCAATAATAGCACCAATGTTTGCCACACAATTGGTCACAGTGGATCTATTCTTGGAGAAACCCAACTGCATGGTCAAGAAGGTGGGGAACAAGTCCTGAGAACCGTGAGACATGAAGTTGAAACCAGCCATCAACAAGATCATGTAGATCATCATGAGCCAGTAGATTTTGAGGGCCTTCTTCGCTCTGGAACCAAACGACTCGGGAGTGATGCCGGCTTCTACCTGGAGCCTCTTTTCGAGCTGCTTCTGCTTGAAGGCATCGGTTTCTGGCAACAAGGCTCTGGAAATGGTGATGATCAAAGTGACACACGCAGCAAACCAGTAGACAGCTCTCCAGCCGTGCTTCTGCGTATCAGCCAAGGCTCTGGTGAAAATCACAGCAAGCAAGTACCCGAAAGCGTAACCTTGTTGAAGGAAACCCGAAATAAAACCCTTAGCTCTTGGAGGACAATCGTCCAAAGCAGTGGAGGTGGCATTGCCGTAAATACCACCCATGATGACACCGAACAACGCCCTGACGGCCAAAAATTGCTCGAAGGTCTGGATGAAAGAGCATCCGATTTGAATGACCATCATCAACATCAAGTTGACCACAAAAGGCCATTTGGTGCCGTATCTGTCACCGAAGTAACCGAAAAGGAAAGCACCCACGGTACGCAACATGAGAACCAAGGTAATGGCCCAGGTGATGTCAGTAGTTGATCTTTCGAGCTGCTTCGAAAGAGTAGAGACATTAAGAGAAATAGTAAAAAAGTCAAATGCATCCCAAGTCCAACCCATGAAGGCACAGAGGATGAAAAGCCATTGCTTGCCAGAGATTTCCCTCAACCCAGGAATTGGGTTCAAAAGGTCTTTGTTCGCGTTCATGTATTCCTTGGTAGGAATCAACTCCGTGAGCCTTGTTTTGAAATACCTAGCAACAGTGGCTTTAGTGAAGGTTGGGGGATCCATCACAACGGCCTTCTCGGGCATAATTCTCTCGACCTCATGGTCTTCCAAATCTTGAGTCAACATTATGCAAAGAAGTCAGACACACCCGAAAAAAAAACTGCGGGTGCATCGGGACATATATATTACGAATTTTATTCTCCGCAACGGTTGTTCTTCCCACCAACCATTGCATCTGCAGATTTTGAAGCTGCAATGTGCATTCGGAATTTTGTGCAAGTCCCCCGCCACTGTGCAGGTGGAAGCAGCCGGCGTTGTCGGAGGAAAAGTTTTCCGGATCGGTCGGAATTTCTCCTCGAAGTGGGGACGGTGTGGAGCCAAGGGGCCAAAAATTCCCTTCTGCTTCGATTTTACTCTGTTTCGCTTGGCAAGTGCTGTTGACTAATATCGTTGACACCTGTCAAACTTGCCAAGACAAACGTCAATAAGTCAACTGGGGGTGGTTTGCCCCACCAGCCTGCAGATAGAAGCCATGCGGGGAAATGTCCCCTCAGATACGGGAGAGAAGCCGTGTGTTTCATGCATGTCATGCATGAAACAACGGCTGGGATCGGAAGCTCTCCATTTCAACTCCATTTCGCAACCCGGACATTTAACTGTCCCCCGGACCTTGAACTTTTGGGCTCGTATTGATTGTACTTTCAGCTTCCCCGTGGGGAGGTTACGAGTTGTTTGAGAATGTCCCCTCCTCTGTGGCCAAGGCTTCGTTGCAGCAGATATTGTTTCTATGGTTACCTGTTTAGGTAACATTCTTTCGTTGAGACTTGAGAATGGGCTGCAAGATGGGATAAGTGGACTTGTTTGGGCCACAACAGGCAGATCATCCGTGATATGAGGTTGCACACGTGAGGGGAGTTGATCGTACCATTTGGGATACAGTATTTCTGCGCCTCAATCCGTTGCAGAAAATTGCTGTTCTTTTCGCTAATGATGCAAGAGGACCCCCAAAACATATTCCTCCGTCAATTCTCACTTCTGGATAATTCTTGTCTTTCTTTGGTATTGGACGAATACGCAGATGTTTTTCCTGGCGAGAAGTCATCTGTGACAAGTGCGGACTCTAATTTCGCTCACTAGACCATGTAACAAATTATGATGTCCCCATTGCGAAGTCGCTACTCTTGCCACAGACACAATTATGTGCGGAGATTCTTCCATGTGTCATCTCGTAGCCTCTTTTGGCCGCATGGTGCTTTAATGATGACCCAAATCTGCGTATCGCAGCCACAAAGCAAAGCCACCAACTGAAGCCCCGAAGCCACAAAGCAAAAAAGGAGCTCTCCAGAATTGAAAAGACATGTGACTTTCATGGAACATCTGTATGTTCCATGCGGCTGCCACCTTTTGGTTTGGATGATTTATGAAATTAAACGCAACAGGTGTATACCAGACATGCGAGATCCAAAAGATGTGAGAATATGAACATACAACAATCGCGAATTCGATTTGCAGGGCGAATTTCTTGGGACTCCAACCGTTCGGGGGTGCAAAATTAAGGAGAGATACACTCGAGAGACCTCAGTTTCCAGAGGCATTTCCTATTCCAGCCAATTCCATGTCGACTCGATTTGCCAGTTTCAGTTTCCATTTGCCAGTTTCCATTTTCCAGTTTCCATTTGCCAGTTTCCATTTGCCAGTTTCCACTTGCCAGTTTCAGTTTCCAATAGTTTTCTTTGGCTCTTACGCTACTGGTATTTCGCACCCCATAAGATCTGCCGACTGGGGCAGATGCATCACGTGCCACTTTAGCCTACCAGCCAAAGCCTCTCGGTTGCATGCACAATTTTGAAACCAACATTCTGCAATTCTCATGCACCGGTTGACCTACGGATCTACACAGGGCCCAAATCTCGACGGATGCTCAAATTCCGAGAGTCAGGCCAAGGTTGAATTGCACTGCATGGATTCAAGCATCTTTCTCCATCCTTTTGCTGTAGTCGCGATCCAAGGTGCACACACTGACACTCGCATTCTCGTGCAGGAAACTTATGAAGTGTTATAAACACATTCGCGCCCACCTTATTTAACACCATGATTTCCAACAGAAAATGGAGGGTTGTGGCAGTTGCAATAGTCGTGTCGATCATCGTGCTTACTATTTATTCCAAACGTGATGTCCATCTGTGGGACGCGGACGAGGTGCAGGCCGGCGTACCTGCCAGTTCGTTGATTGAATCTGCCAACGACGCCAAAATTGACGCCGCAATCAACAGAGAAATATCAAAAACAAAGGACGGAAAGGTTGCAGAAAAGGAAACGCCGCCGAAGGCCGCCGTGGACAAGGCCGAGGAGATTTTGGCTGCGGACTTTGACCCCGCCAAAGAGTTTGTCCAAATCCGTGCGTTGGCACCCATGACCATTTTCTCCAAGTCGTACTGTCCGTTCTCAAAGCGCTTGAAGCAACTTTTGCACGACAACTACAGCATCACTCCCGAGCCAACGATTGTGGAGTTGGACAAGCATAAGCATGGGAAGGAACTCCAGGCATACTTGGCCAAACTAACAGGGCGCAGCACAGTTCCAAATGTGATGGTGGGAACAGGCAGTGCTAGTAGAGGAGGGTCGGACGAATTTTCGCTTCTTCACAAGGAAGGAAAGTTGGCCGAGCTGTTGAACATCTGGGGAGAGAAGGCTTTGAGCGTGAAGAGAGTGGAGAAGCCTTCGAACATTTGATAATATACATATTGCAGGATCACGGAGTTCGCCCGTAGAATAACGGTTGGTGTGCAGTCAGGCTTATCTGACCAGGGAAATCTTAGCTAATGTAACATTAAGTAAATACACGGAAAATTATGAACTTTTCATGCTTAGAATTTGTTGAACTTCTTGGACTTGGCAGCAGAAATGGCAACCTTGACAACGTTGAATCTAACGGTCTTGGAGAGAGGTCTGCACTGACCAACAACAACAACGTCACCTTCCTGGACACGGAAAGCTGGGGACACGTGAGCAGCAACGTTCTTGTGTCTCTTCTCGTATCTGTTGTATTTCTTGACGAAGTGGAGATAGTCTCTTCTGATGATGATAGTTCTGTGCATCTTGGTGGACACAACAGTACCGGTCAAGATCTTACCTCTGATGGAGATGTCACCAACAAATGGGCACTTCTTGTCGATGTAAGAACCCTCGATGGCGGACTTAGGAGTCTTGAATCCCAATCCAATGTCCTTGACCCATCTCTTGGTCTTTCTGTTAGCCTTAGCCTTTGGGTTGGTGAAGATGTGAGGTTGCTAGAAAGTTAGTATGTGGATGTGGTGATGGTGGATACGAAAGGAGTTGAAAGACGAGGAGTTGGAATGAATGTGCTTTTAAAAGCACTTGGTTGCTTTCCGCGGCGAAAGGTTCTGTCGTGGGCTTCGAGTTCCATTCTCATATATTTTTCCCATTGAAGGTAGACCTTGAATTTATCAGGATCAACCCTCCAATTTCATGGAGCATCATTTGTATCGATTTGGATGCAAGTAAACATACCTTTTGGAAAGCTCTTTCGGATTGCACAGTCAATTCAGTGGCCATCTTTGCTTGGGTACTTCTAGTAACTAACAGAAAATGGGAATAAGGTGAAGGAAAATTTACAGTGGTCGCGGGAGAATTTTTCAAGTGTGCGCAGTTCAAAAAACCTGCGGTGTGCAGGTAGTTGAGGGCTGGAGCCCCGCGCACGTGAGACAAAACAGCAGGCATGGTTTGGGCTCGTTGTGGTCTGAGGAGAGAAAGAGACTCCAGGGCAAGTGGGGATGGTAAATGGGAGCCTCTTTGGTGTCGAAAGGTGTTTTTCGAATTTATTGGTGTTTTGGGCGTTGACTCTGGAGCTATATTAAGTGCAGGGATTTAGATAGGGACAGTACCAGAGTCTAGTACGAGGGTGTGGTTTCAGAGTCTAGCACCAGAGTCTAGCACCAGGGTTGGATATCCACAGTTAGTAGGCGAAAATGTTTGGATGATTTCTGTCCCATCTAAGTGAATCGATCATTTCAATAGCTTCTCGAGATATACAGCTGCCAGCAATTCCTATAACAGAAATTCCGATCAATGTAAGTCGTTGCAACAGACTCATGCTATCTAGCCTTCAAGTTTAAAACTTGCCCTCGCTTGCTGTCTTCGCTTGTTCCATTTGCACCCATCCTGCACACCTTCATATCACAAACAACATACCCCAGATTATGGCTGACGACAGCAAACTCCCACGCCCTCTACCTCGGCTCAGGGTGACGTCACACTCGTTTGCAGATGTGTCCTCGAACAAAAGCTCGAACGTTACCCAACGAACTGTCTCCTCGTCAACCTCCATTATCAGTACCCCCAGCAACAATATCCGCCGTGTGCAGCAGAGACAAGCGATCAATGCAAGAAAGAATCCCGGCGATTTCAGGGTGTCTGGCGTCTCCTCCAATGCCACCAAGAAATTGCTCAATTTCCAACAGCTGAAGAAGACGATCACAAGACCAAAGGCATTTGTCTTGCGCAAGCCAATCAACATGTCCAAATACGACTACACGGTTTTCACGCGGCACGGCCCCGAAGTTTCAGAGGATTTGGCCGAGAACGACCCCTTGCCTCCTCCGATCAAAGAGTCGCAGATCAGAGCTTGGGAATCGGCCGAAAAGATTAGTGCCAACATCATCTTTGACCACGAGCGAAGCAAGGAGGGGTTTGCGCTGGACGCGAAGGACTTGGACGACAGCTACGATGCCGGCGACGGAGAAACAAGCATAGACAGAGGAAAAGAAGGCCTCCCCAACGAAGAAAAGGACAACATCGTCACGGCAATACCCGGGTACACTAAGGGAGAGCTCCAAATCGTTCTTGACAACTACGAAAAGATGCAGTGGAGCGACCACGTTGACATTGACCAGGTGATTGAAGATGAGCACAAGGCACTTTGGGTGCACAGACAGCAGCAAAGCGCAGCGCAGGAAAGAGCATTTGTGGCGTGTCACACGCTCTCGGGAAAGAGGAAGGTCCAGGTGTTCCACAAGAAAGAGTTTTTGCATAAGCTTTTTGGGTATTCCAACAATGTGAACCACGAGTACATCACCAACAACACGTCGTATTCGGCGTTTGACAATGTGCTGAACGCACAGAAGGCGTTTCATGAGGACAAGGAGGAGATCTGCAGTCTACTAGAAGAAGAGAAGGCTTTCGAAGAGGCATTGGCCGACACCAAGGAAAGGCTCCAATCTTCCGCCACACAGGAACCAAAAGCATGCGAGCAAGAAATGGACCATTCCAACTTGTTGGATCTCACATCTTCTTGGTTGAGTTCGGCATACGACAGGCAAGTCAGCCTTAGTGAAGACTCCATGCAGCCGGATGAGGTGGAGGATCCAGAGATGGTCACATGCACACTTTCTTACTTGAAGCAGTGTGTTAGGGATGCAACCGAGAAGGCCCCAGAGGAGTAGTGAAGAAGATCCATAGGAGTAGTGAAGAAGATCCATAGGAGTAGCGAAGAAGGTCCAGAGGAGTAGTGAAGAAGGTCCAGAGGAGTAGTGACCCAGAAGAGATGAGTGTTTTACCTGCTGTTCTGGTCCATGCGAATTACTGCGAAATTGCAAAATGGCACAATGAGGTCAGAAGTCACACGCAAACGAAGCAAACAAACACTCGTCAAATCACCGCAATGTCCACCTCGTCTACGTCCCCTGTTCTGACAGATGGCTGCATCTTCGACGGCTGCAAATTGCGTGCACATACCGAACGGCCAATTTGTAAGCCGTTTGCATATATTGCTGAGAAAACCTAGATAACCGGGCTAAATGTTCGCTCAGACGAAGCAATTGTTGAGAAATACCTCTTTGCACCGTCTCGTTTCTATCAACAAACATCTCACCATGGCTCCTGCTCAAGCTCCTATTTCAAAACACTACGATTATTTGGTCATTGGAGGTGGTTCTGGAGGTGTGGCCTCGGCACGCCGTGCAGCCTCATACGGCAAGAAAGTGCTTCTTATTGAAGGCCAGTACAAGAAGTTGGGCGGAACTTGCGTAAATGTTGGTTGTGTGCCCAAGAAGGTGATGTGGTACGCTGCGGATGTGGCTCACAAGAAGGAACACTTGAAGGCTTATGGTCTTGCTTCCGAGGAGACCAAGATCCAACACGGAGACTTCAATTGGGGCTTGATCAAAGGCAAGAGAGATGCCTACGTCTCCAGATTGAACGGGATATACGAGAGAAACTTGGAGAGAGAGAATGTTGAGTACCTCTATGGATGGGCTCTGTTCGCCAACGAGAACGGAGATGTGGAGGTCACTATCAGCGAGGACCAGCAGCTTGCTTTCTTGGAGAAGTCCGTCAAGAAGCACGAGAAATTGCTCTTCTCTGCCGACAACATTCTTATTGCTACCGGGGGCCAGGCGATTGTTCCGCCATCCGTTGAAGGTGCCGAATTGGGCTTGACTTCCGACGGATTCTTTGGCTTGAACGAGCAGCCCAAGTCGGTTGCTGTTGTCGGAGCAGGATACATTGGTGTTGAGTTGGCCGGTGTGTTCCAGAGCCTCGGATCCAAGACGCATTTGGTGATCCGTGGAGAAACCGTTTTGAGAAGTTTTGACGAGATCATCCAGAACACCATCACTGACCACTACTCGACCAAGTTGGGTGTCAATGTGATCAAGAAGTCTGGCAGTGTCACCAAGGTGGAGAAGGTCGGTGACTTGAAGAGAGTTACCTTGGGTAACGGCGAGGTCTTGGAAGTGGAAGAGTTGATCTGGACCGTGGGCAGAAAGTCGTTGGCCAACTTGGGCTTGGAGAAGGTTGGCGTCAAGACCAACGGGCATGGCCAGATCGTCGCTGATGAGTACCAGCAAACCAACATTCCGAAGATTTTCTCTTTGGGAGATGTCGTGGGAAAGGTCGAGTTGACTCCAGTCGCCATTGCTGCAGGCCGCAAATTGTCCAACAGATTGTTTTCGGGCCAGGAGGTGTTTGCGCAGGACAAGTTGGATTACAGCAACGTTCCTTCTGTTGTGTTTTCCCACCCAGAAGCAGGATCCATTGGTTTGACCACCAAGGAAGCCATTGAGCAGTTTGGCCAGGACAATGTCAAGCTATACAACTCCAAGTTCACGCCAATGTACTACGCCATGTTGGAGTCTGACGAAGAAAAGGCTCCATGTGTCTACAGAATTGTGTGTGCCGGTGCCGAAGAAAAAGTTGTTGGATTGCACATTGTGGGTGACTCGTCTGCTGAGATTTTGCAAGGGTTTGGAGTGGCCATCAAGATGGGAGCCACCAAGGCCGACTTTGACAACTGTGTGGCCATCCACCCCACTTCTGCCGAAGAGTTGGTCACCATGCGTTAAGTGCCTGCGGTGCGTTAGAGTTATACGTCCTTTTTACGTACATTATTATTATACAAGTGCGAGTGCGATGCTTGAAATGTAGCAATGCTTGAAATGTAGCAATGCTTGAAATGTAGCAATGCTTGATCCAGCAATGCTACAGTTTATCCCGGGCACTATAGTTGATCCGTGGCTGGAACAGGAAGCTGTGATGCTCCATGGATGATGAAAGGCAACTGGCGAGTTCGAATATATGCTCGGTCTTTTGGACTAACGATCATGTTTCCCTCTCTTTGGTGGGGGTCCTCTCACTGGGGGTCTAGGTTTTTCACCCGGTTTCACGAAAAACATGGGTGCGTTTCGCAAAATGTCGGGCACACTGACGAACCGGATCATCGACCCTCTGACGAAAACCTGGTTCATGTATGAAGTCTCTCCGGTTCTGCCTTTTGTGATGGTGACGTCGGAAAGGGACAAATTCATGTTGTCCTCGTTTTCCACGAGCTTTCCGCGATACGTGTCGCCCGTAGTAAGCTCCAACGAAATGACGTGCCCCTGTGCCTCGTTGAGGAGTCTGACAGGAACTCCAGCAGACATTCTGGTTTGAATGTGTTGCAGAGATGTGCGAAAAGACATGAAAAGCGCGTCACGTGATGCACCAGCTCCCAGGCAGAGTCATCGGAGTGGAAATATTCCCAGCCGCCACATCGGCGTGAGTTATGGAATCTATGCTGGCATACAAAATCTGCCAGTGTATGCAAATGTTGCTTCGCTTCGGCCGCCCAGCAAGACGTTGACAACCTGCAGGAAGCCGAATCGCTCGAGCGCACTTATCGGATCACAGTAGTTTGCACCCGTTAGTAATCGTGGATTTCCCTGCCAGGGTTGCTGCCACCGCCTTTTCTGTAATTTGCTTGTGTCCACCGTCTTTTGTGAATTTGTGACTTGCCCACCATGGAAAAGCGACAAAGGAAGCGAGTCCCCGTGTCTTGTCTCAACTGCAAGAAGCGAAAAGTCCGGTGTGACAAACAGAAACCCTGCACGGGCTGCGTGAAAAACAACGTCGAGCAGCTCTGTGTTTATGTCGAACCCAGCTGGGTCGACACCACCGTGAAAATGGCCGCCGGAACCGTTCTGGCCAACTCCATTCAGATCCAGGACTCCGATGAGTACAAACTGCTCAAGTCGCAGTTGGAAAACACCATTTCGCACCAGGTGAGCGAAATCGAGTCCTTAAAACGGCAACTCGCGGTGGTGCAGCAATTGGGGCCCGCTGCGAAAAACGTCGTGGACTTTTCCGTGCTGGAATCGGCCCTGGGCTCTGCGGTGTCGATTTTGCGCAAACTCAGAAACCAGACGGTGAATCCCGCAAGCCCCGAGGTTTTGGACGACAACTTCTACTCGATGCAAGGGTTTCGCACAAAGAAACCCGCGGAACCGGAACCTCCCGTAGCCAACTTGTACTCGTGGCTCAACATCATCAAATTGGACCCGCAGCTCACGGCCCTCTGGTTCCGCATCACCAATCTCCAGAAACTGTACCATGTCTACAAGACCACGTTGCTTGGCAAGTTTTCACCTTCGGATTCGCCGCAATCGGGCGACGCCTCGTGCGGGCCAGCTTGTGGCCATCACAAATGCCCCGTAGTGGCCTGTGAATTTAATCTTATGGTCGAAGAAAACAACCGGCCCTCCACACCCACGCCACCGATCAAAAACGAACAGGCTGACGAAGACAAACTCCACATCAAAATGGTCAACGACGAATCTCTGGACGTTCTAACGCTGCTTCAGCGGCTCTGGCTGGAAATCGCCAACTACGGCCGCGGCAACGAAAAGCTAAATTACCAACAGGTGTCCTTCTTGGTGTCGTTCTACTTGAACCTCACATTTCAGAACAACACCCTCCTGTACGAGGTGGAGTCGAGGCACATGTTCCAGTTCTACCGCCGCGAAATCATGGGCTTGATTCGCCAGGAGGGAGACCACATCTGGGTGGATTTGGCGGTGTTCTCGCCCAAAATGAGCGATGCGGAAGTCTACGGCCTCCTCAAACTTAAAGGCGTCTACCTCTGCATGCTCGGACTCATTGTGGAAGAATCTTTGGACATCTTGCGGAGCGGCTCGGCTGGTGACGCCGTGGCAAGATTCCACAAGCTCTTTCCCTTGGAGGCTGTGCATCAAGGCTTGGGTTACAAGCGCACAAATGTGCTTGGGCTGATCCGGGCGTTTTTGGAGCGGTTGTCGGTCGGTCAGATGCAAAATGACGAAATCTCCGACCTGATGCCTTGCATAGCGGTCTTGATTGCTCTTCTAAACAGATTCATTTCCTTGTACAAGAAAGATGGGTTGGCCTTTGATGTCAGTGACTCTTTCACCGCAGTTCTCGGCATTTTGCTTGGAATGCTAGATAAGAACGACGAAAAGCTAGAAATCTGGACGGACCCTGCTCAGGTCCATCTAACCGGAGCAAACTCCTCAGCTGCAAGACAGAAGGAACTTCGGTTGCATCTTTGTCATCTCTGGAGTGACATCATGCGTCTTATCAACCAGGTTACTTTCAGCATGGTACCGATTGTGAAGCATTCTGAACTGTTGGACAGGAGACTCGAGAGTTTTTTTGCCAACTTTGTGGATGCTGAACAGTCCCATGCGCATGTGCGATACGTTACCAAACTAAAGGCAGATGCAAACGAAGACCACGCGGAATTATTGGCTTCGTTGCATGTTTACCACTTGATTTCCAGATCGTTCATCTTGCTAAGAAAAGGCATTCGTTGTCTGACCTCCACCAACAAAGTCACCATTGCAGATTTGCAAAAAATCATCACAGAAACTTCCGCATGGGCTGGAGAGATCACCCTCACCAAGCTTCGGATGGCCCGGTACTTTGAGGTGAGAATGGTGTTGCATTATTTGGAGTTTTATCTCACATACGTCATTTTCCTACAATGTGAGGAAGAGGCTGACGATGCTATGGTGTCGAAGTTCCTTCCGTTCCTATTAGCCAAGTGCCTAGACCTCAACAAATTCCTTCAAGGCAGCATTGTCCAATTCTCCAAAAGCATGAGTTCCCAGTATATTCTTGTGGCTATTGCCGAGAATTTGTCCAGAGTTTCTCACCTTTTCGTTGGCCTCCTTATACGTTTCAAGGCCGACTCCAGCGACGCACCAACTCCCACCGACTCTCCTTCCCCCACCTGCCTTGTCTACGCATTGAAATCCGGCGAATCTTCAGCCTTGTCCATTCCAGTCACTGAAAAGGAAGAAGTCATCCGCGAAACAGATCGCACCATTCAAATGCTTCAACAGGTTTTGAGCAAAGAAAACTTTCTGCGAGTGTCAAAGACTTGGCGTTTCTACATGACATTTGTGCGGAACTCCCACAGAATGAATCCAGCAGCGTATGCTAAGCTTCATTCAGAAGTATTTGGCTCTGGACGTCTTCCAGGTGCATGCCCCGTGATGCCTGGTGCTACACGCTATCCACCATCATCAGCTTCGTTCTCCAGATTGGACCAAGGTTGTCCTGTTTTCCACACTGCCTCCCCAGTTCCAATGGGTAATAATAAACCCAGACAATCTTCCAGCGTTTCCAAGTGTCCGGTGGACCATTCTACAGGTACCCCTGTTATGACGACAGGGAAGAGGAAATGTCCCTTTGATCACGAGGCACTTCGGAACATGTCCCGATCGCAATCGTTCCATGAAAGCCATATTCGTGGCCAACAGGACCTCAAGTCTGATCCTGACCTGTCGCCAAGAACAGAAACCACAATACAGACGCCTCCACCTCCCCGCGTTGTACATACGCAGGCGATGCAACCAATGCAGTTGAATGCGTTCGCACAACCTGCGTTGGGTTCTGAAACGATCGATTGGGATACGCTCCCCAACTTTGATTTCGACCTCATGACCGACGAATCGCTCATGGTGCAAATGAACGGCGGGGACTACAATAACCCCACCATCGAAGGCATGTTCCAGTGATGTACATAGTGTATAATTATGCTCGGCAGATATGGAAGCCGATAATCGCTACAAATCAAAATCACGTGCTCCTAACTGTCACTGGAAAACCAATTCATGATTCGTTGCTCCAACAACAATATGTTGTCCAAGCTTGCTTGTTCTGGCCGCGTGGCCCGTATCGTTCCAGGATTGTGCCGACCCTACTCAACCACCGGATCGAAAAGACACAAATCTCATCGGTTCTTGAAGTTCTCTGCGGCAGTTGGAACCATTGGCATCGCCTTGTACTTCACAAACGACAGCTTCCATGATACTACAAGGCATATCGTTCTAACCAGCGAACGTGTTGGTGTCGTCACAGTGGCCACTTTCAAATGTTTCAAGATCTACAAAGATGTTCTTCAGAAGCAGTTCGACACACCCCAGGACCGGAACTTGGCTCTCTCCGACGCACACTCCAGAGCCTCCAAGATAACGTTGAAAGCACTTGAGAAGAATGGAGGAGTTTACATTAAGTTGGGCCAACACGTGTCGGCTTTGACCTACTTGCTTCCCAAAGAATGGACCGACACCATGATCCCACTTCAAGACAGATGTCCTCGTTCTTCCATCGAGGAAATCGAGGCCATGTTCAAGGACGACATGGGTGTGACGCTAGGCGACGTTTTCAGCTCGTTTGATCTCAACCCAGTGGGTGTGGCCTCATTGGCTCAAGTTCACATTGCTACGCTTCGTGGACTGGGTGAAAAAGTGGCCGTGAAGGTGCAACATCCTTCCCTTGCTGAATTTGTGCCTTTGGATATCTACATGACTCAGACTGTGTTTGGGTTGATGCACAAGGTGTTCCCAGAGTATTCCTTGACCTGGTTGGGAGACGAATTGCAGAACTCCATTTATGTGGAGTTGGACTTCACCAACGAGGCCGAAAACGCACGCAATACCGCCCATTACTTCCAGCGGTTCAAGAACGTCACGGCCTTGCGTATTCCAAACGTGGTGTCTGCCGAAAAGAGAATCCTTATCATGGAGTATGTGGCTGGTGCCAGATTGGATGATTTGAAATACATGAAGGAACATGGCATTAACACAGGAGAGGTGTCGTCGTGTCTCTCACACATATTCAACAACATGATCTTCACTCCTAAGGTTGGGTTGCACTGTGATCCCCACGGAGGTAATTTGGCCATCAGAGCAGTGGACAAAAGCAAAAGTGGCAGCGGTTACAACTTCGAAATTGTTCTTTATGACCACGGTTTGTACCGGTACATTCCTTTGCAGATGAAGAGAGACTATGCCCGGCTTTGGTTGGCTATTTTGGACAATGACGTCCCTCAGATGAAGAAGTACGCTGAGAAGGTTGCTGGTATCAAAGGAGACCGCAAGTTCCAGATATTTGCGTCGGCAATCACCGGAAGAGACCCTCAAAACGCATTGAACTACGACATTTCCAAGCCTAGAAGTGCCAATGAGATCGTAAACATGCAATACCAGTTGCACTCTGAGGAGGGTGTTTTGGGAGACTTGATGGATATTTTGGCCCATGTTCCAAGAAATGTCTTGTTGATCTTGAAGACCAATGACTTGACTCGTAACCTTGACGAGAACTTGGACAATCCCTTGGGTCCCGAAAGAACTTTCTTGATTTTGGCCAACTACTGTGCAAAGGTGGTTTACGATGAAGATTGCGAGATCAATTCAAAGACGTATTCCGGTTGGACCAGACTCACGCACAACGTCTCAAGCTGGTTGGCATACCAAAAGAGAGTCAGCTCGTTGTTTATCTACGACCTCTACATGCTCTTCAGCAATATTAGGCGTTTATAGTGCTTCCTTGTATATATACCGATACCATTAATTGTTCTTTTTGATTTGTTCCAACAAGTTGGAGATTTTCGGTCCCATAGCTGGCTGGCCAGACTTCGTTCTTTTGGATAGGCTCTCTTTCTTTCTTTCTCTTTGTCGGTTCTTCTCATCGAGATTGCGGCGTCTTTCCTGCACTTTCTGGAGTTGCTCCGTTTTGATTTGCTCTTTTCTTTCCTTTGCCAATTTGGCTCTTTCAGCAAAATTCAATGGCTTTCTCTCTGGAGCTCTCTGTGGAGGATTTCTTTGTGGAGGAGGAGCTCTTTGTGGAGGTAGAGGTTTTTTCAGTCTACCAGTCCCTGCTTCCTCTTCCGATTCTTCGTTTTCGTCTTCTTGTGGTGGAAGTTCTCCTTCTTTGTCTAATAATTTGAAGTAATTTTTTCTCAATCTTGCTCTATGGACTAAGGAACGCTTGATTTCCTGGTTTTTGTATTCTCGAAGATCCTTGTGGAACTTCTTGCCTTGAAAAGGCTTTCTTTTGTCGTTAGAACCAGCCATGGTATAAGTGACTTAGATAGAACTTGAATATTTCAAGATGTCTCATCGCATTGTGTGCAGGTCAAGGTGTGGAGATAAAGGTGGGTAGTTTTAATGGGTAGCTGGGAGTGGTAGGCAAGGGAAATGTAGCTTTGTTTGGAAAGGCGGGTTTAAGCTTGACTTTTTTTATCTTGCGCTTTTTTTCGAATTTTGGCTGAAGTTTCCATTATCTGTTTTGATCACTTTCATTTCGCATCTGTCTCCATTTTGTACAAGTTGTGTTCAATTTAGCCGAAACCAACAACTAAACTTTAAAAAAAAACAAAATCAAAGCTAGACATGCAACACAAGTCAATATTAATCTTATCTATTATTTTCAAGTACTCCCTATTAATTATCCTTGTGTTGAATATCCACCCGTACACCATCATATCTTTAAAAGTCAAAGTACTCCAAGTTAACAATACTTCTAATGCCCTCCCAGTACGTGCTGTTACCCCAAGAGGTACACACCTCCGAGGACCATAATATATCACCGTCACATGAGGATATTGCCCTCGACGATCTCGATTCTCTAGATTACGAGGCCAGCACTCCAGACCAGGATGAAATCGAAACCCAACTGGGGGAAAACGGAACTTCCAGCATGAAAATGGCGTTCATGAACATGGCCAATTCCATTTTGGGTGCTGGAATCATCGGCCAACCTTTTGCATTCCGAAATAGTGGACTTATCGGTGGAGTCATAGTCATGATCCTCTTGACTTTAGTGATTGACTGGACCCTTCGATTGATTGTGGTGAATGCCCATCTTTCTCAAACGCGGTCATACCAAGATACCGTGAATTTCTGCTACGGAAAATGGGGCAAGGTGTTGTTACTTGTATCCATCAGTTCATTTGCTTACGGTGGATGTATGGCATTCTGTGTGATTATCGGAGATACCATTCCACATGTGCTCAAGTCCATGCTCCCCAAGTCCATCACAAATCCAGATACCTCCGTAATCGGCTGGATGTTCGAGCGTAATGTGATTATTACTGTTTTCACTGCCTGCATTTCTTACCCTTTGTCTCTTAACAGAGATATTTCCAAATTGGCCAAAGCTTCAGGCTTTGCCCTTGTCGGGATGATTATTATCGTCATTGTTACTGTGGTACGTGGCCCATTTGCTGACGCTTCTTTGAAAGCACCTTTGACAGCTCTTCAATGGACAGTGAACCGTAACATTTTCCAAGGCATTTCTGTGATTTCGTTTGCTCTTGTGTGCCATCACAATACCATATTTATTTACAACTCGATGCGCAACGCCACCGTCTCCAAGTTTGCCAAATTAACACACATAGCTTGCGGAATTTCCATGTGTTTCTGTCTTCTTATGGGGGTCACAGGCTTGCTCAATTTCGGAAACAACACAAAAGGAAACATCTTGAACAACTTCAAGAGCAATGACAACTGGATTAACATTGCTCGTTTCTGCTTTGGCTTGAACATGTTAACCACCTTTCCTTTGGAGATCTTTGTCGTTCGGGATGTTCTCAAGGACATTGTCCTCACCACTGAGGCTGGTGCTACTGCTGGTGGTAGCACTGCCCACTTGGAACTTTCCAACAAACAGCATTTCATCATCACCACCTTCTTGGTTTTCACGTCCATGGCGGTTTCTCTTTTCACTTGCAACTTGGGAATGATTTTGGAGTTAATTGGAGCCACCTCTGCTTCTCTTATGGCTTATATTATTCCTCCACTTTGCTACTTGAAGTTGTCTTTTGATCTGATTGACCTCAAGAAAGCAGACAAAACTGAAAAGATGCACTTCCTCTTCTGGAAAGCGCTCCCCACTATTGCTTGTACACTTTTTGGGTTTGCTGTGATGTTCATCAGTTCCTACATGACCATCAGGTCGAGCTTAAAGGGCGAGGATGGAGGCTCACACTGCGTGAATGATTAATTTGTATATAGAACATGCATTATTCATCATCGTCGTCAACAATTACTCTTCTTTTCCTTGAAATGCTGCTTTCAGCGTCACCTTCCAAGGATCTCTTCTGGTTAGCTTCTCCACCAGAGGTCAAAGGTGTGTCGTTTTGTGAGAAAATAGTAGGTTGAGTGACTTCGTCATCCAGATCTTCAACAAAGAGACTAGTAGCTTTGTCAACTGCATCCTTCACCTGGCTTTCTGAATTAGTAGACACAATCTTCAGCCACGATTCTCTGAAAGAATGAAGTTGATCCTTGTTGAAGATTCCACCAGTCTCTTGCAACAATTGCCGTAATTTCTCTTCTTTAGCGAAGAAATCTTGAACCCTCTCATCGTCGGATTCGTCATCAGAATCATGCACATACTCAGCAGACTTGGTAAGACGTCTTTCATCGTCAGAGTCAACAGCAAACTCCGGCACGTCCTTTCTGCTTCTGCTTTTCCGGGATTGAGAAGGACGAACATCATCTTCCAACTCCATATGTTCGTGATTTCCTCTTTGCCTTCTCCTCGTCTTCTTTGTCTGACTTTTTTCGTCGTCACTAAATTCATGATCTGAATATGACCCTCCGGGAGCTGGTGAAATGAAATCGTCATCAGCGTAATATTTGGCAGCAACTGTTTCGTCGTATTCCTTTCTCTTCGCAAGTCCGATGACTTTGTGAACATCAGTTGGAGTTAAACCTAGTGAAGCAGCCTGAGTCAAAACGACGGGAACTCCGGCTTTAAGATCAGCCAAGGACTTTACTCCGAACTCCAACTGTTCTCTTGTGAAAATTTGCTGTCTCACTTGGTCAAGGAAAGGTTCGATGTCACCAATATTACCCTCATGTAACAGGATCCATTTCTCAAGAAGATTCTTGCCTTCAAGAAGTTCCGAGGCAGCTATTGTTTCTCTCAAAATCGTCTCGTCATTCTGCAAAAAGGGCAAGTCGAAGCCAAGTATCTCCACCATTAATCTCAAGTGAGAGTCATTGATCAACAATCTTCTATTGGAAAGATTAAGTCTGAGTATGGGTTGGGTAATCCCTTGTTCTCTCAAAGTTGCTAGTCTCAGTAATTCACCTATCAAGAATTTCAAGAATTTCAAGGCATTCTTCTTCCTGATCAAATGATATACCAAGACACCGATTTTGTCATCAAGTGACTTATCTTTCTCATGGAATTCGAGAAGTGTCGCAGATCTTGGTTGAGGGGAATCATCAGAAAAGTAACTGGCCTTAGGTAATCCAGGCGCTGAAGAAGTTCTTTCCCTTGCATTTGAAGTTGGTGCGACTTCAAGGTCACCAGTACCCAAAAATCCTTTGGATCCCAAGTCCTCAAATCGCGGGAATAGGAGTTCAACCGCAACAGGAAACCTGTCTAAGGCGACCTTGAACTTTTTCATGAAATAGAGAATGAATTCTTCCACATGTCGACGAATACTCGAAGACTTTGGAAGGAATGCACGTAATCTGTAAATCAAATTCATGAAGTCGAGACGGTACAATGCCACATAGTCCTTTCTGAGAACCAACAAACGATGGAAGAAAGAAATGCCCCGCTTTATTTCTTCATGCGTCAAGTCTTCATACCGCAGAAGATATGCAATGTGAGTGGAAACTGTATCTGTGTGAAAAAACTTGACTTCAGTGTTTTTGTAGTCCAACTTTCTCTCTTGGGTAATGTAACGAATATCTTCCTCGTCCTCTTCGTCTGAACCTCTGTCAATCAAGTGCCAGAACGCTGAATCGTCGTTCAAGCCACGTTGCTTGTTGAGCTTGCTCATCTTCCGTCTGCTTTTGATGAACAACTTCACATCTTCGTTGGCCAAGCTTTCAAAGCACTTTAGTATAATATGTACCACTGCCACGACGACAGAAAGATATTCAGGAGAATGCTTAGAAGCAACCTTAGGGATGTTGACAACAACATCCAAAAATTGTTTTTGGGAAAACAATTTACGAATGATGCCTTCGGCCAACTCTCTGTCCTCGTTGATATCCTCCTCGGTAGCAAGATCAATTTCCTCTTGAGTTCTGGCTTTGTTGAAAATTGTATTCGAGATCAAAAGCATTTCACGCAAGCAAATCATGGCAACATGAAGTGAGTCAAAGTTCTTTGATTCGAAGGAGGCACGGAAGTAGGAAATCAAGAGAATGAAGTTCACTTCACTCAATGCCGAGCCAACAGAACCATAGTCCAAGCCATCTTCATCAAGAAGAGGTGATTTCATGTTCTCCACAAAATGTAAATGCCGTTCTCTCTTGTAGCGAAGAAACCAGGAAATAGTTAAAAAGTAGCTCGCAAGCTCGTGTTCATCCACTGCGTCGAGAATACCTTTTCCTCCCAAGTCACCATCGTTAGAAATATTGGTCAAATGGTGCCCAACAAAGCGGAGCAAATTGTTGAAAGAACCACTGACCAAGAGCAGGTCGACAAAATTTAGCAACATCAAAGAGGATGCCAAGCTGAGGTATGAAGGGGATTTTTGAACGTACGCGTTGGAATCGTACTTGAATGCAGAGGTTTTGTGCCAGCTTTTTGTTCGGTCAAGCTTGTCCAATGTTTGATGTGTACTTGCAAGAGCCTCTTGGCCTGAAACCGTATAAGACGAAGAGTTGTCGGGAGTTTGAATTGAAAGAAGTGTACCGAAACGACCATGACGAGTCGAAACAGTGTTTTTCTGTTGTCTTTTCCGTTTGTCTTCCTCAGACAATAGGTCTTGCAATTGCATACCGACAACCGAGGCGGCAGTTGGAACTTGTGTAGTAGCACCCGGAATTTCAACTGGCCGCTTTCTCTGAGGCAGAAGGAGGGCCTCTGATTTCACTCCCCTGGTGAGAAGAGACAAGCATTCCACCACCAAAAGGCCAAACGAGTCATCAGTGAAATCAGACTGGACCGAGTGGGCAATCGACAAGAGGAACATCAAAACCTTGTTCTTTTCAAAGGCAGGCAACACTGCATTCAACCCAATATCCTCCGGGTTCATTCCATTCGGAAGATCCGAGGAGTTCGTGATGGCCTTCGGTGCCTTGGAAGCAGGCAAGGCCTCTATGTACAACACATTGCGGATGAAAAACAAGATGAGACGTAGGATATTGATGTCCCGAGGTTCACGATCGTCGCGTTCCATGGTCAAGGGTCCCAAACCCAAGCGAATAACGGCCTTCAAGGTACCTCCATTTTTGAAGGCTAAGATATGCAGCTTGTAAGCCAATTGGGCTCTTCGAGCGCTTGTTCTGGCCGTGTAATCCTTGAGCAAGGTATTTCTGTTGACGTCCACGGGCCACGTGAGAAGCACTAGCAATTCCAAGCACGCTAGCATGATTTTGTCAGTTGTCTTCGTCCTTTTCACCGATTCCGATGGTTTATCCCATTGGCAGAGAATCACCGTCAAATCGTTGGCCACCAAGCCAGATTCGGCGCACGCCAATGCAACGTCGTACGTTCCGTTTCTTTCATCCACACTGCGGAGCCATCTCTTCAAATCTTTGAGACATGCCAAAGCGTCGTGGCCCAATTTGTAAAGTCCCAGGTTTGACGTGTGATCCGGACCTCCTAGAGCCGAAACCAAAACGGAAACATGGGCACGGAGGACCTTTGAGGTGTATGATTCGTTGACTCTAAGTTGAGCAGTGAAATTCCCTATTCTGTCGATCAGAGGTTCCTCTTCTTCTTGCTGTTCCACGTGGGGTTCTTCTTCTGAAACGATGAAATCATCAAGATCCTCAGCATCATAGCCGTCTGTATCCAGCATCGTGTGAGTGAGTTTGAACCACGCGTAACGCGATCTTTATATATTGACGTCACGTGACTCAATAAAGTCGATTTCAAATTTGCAGCTGTAGCCGAACATTGACGTTATTCATATGGCTCGGTCTTTAAACCGAATACTTTTCCACTTTGCTAGCAGCAGGCTGCGTGGGGAAAGACGCATGTCACTCCTATAAGCCAGTGCATTTTCTCGCACTAGGTAATGCGTGGAAATGATCTGACATCAGAAATTGGGCATTTTTTCCCTCCCCGTACACAGAAAATTTACTCGGTGCCAGGTGGTCCAATAGAGAAAGGGCTGGTGCAACACAGAAAATACTTGCGGGTCCCCGGTTCCACATTCCCTCTTATGGACGATTTCAGTAAATGGAAAACACAGATCGGGCGATCTGCAGAGCGTCGATTGGGCATAGAAGCAGGGTCGCGAACACAGGAATTCGCCGATATACTGCGAAAAAGCGGCGATCCTGTACTCGGGGAATTGTCATTTTGGCTTTTTTTGGCACTTCTGGATTAGAGTTCTGGGACAATTAGCCATTGATGCTGCGCGTTTTTCGGATTAGCTGCAAAGCACTCGGGCGGTGCCCAGTGCAGATCGAATAAGACAAGCATAGGAGGTTTCCGTGCCTCGGCAGCAAGCCTTAAAATGTTGCCCTATCGATGCAACGCGAAAATGGGCCCCGCATTTCGTGTTGGTCAGCCCCGCCAAGTGAAATGAGCCAAGGCAGGAATTGCCTGATGGGAGGTACTGATTCACTGGCAGGAATAAGCGAGCGAGGAGACTTGACAGTACAGTACTGTGCTACCGAGATTGGAAAAACAATAGAACACATTACGAAACTGGCCTATCGAGAAAAGGTTGCTTGTACCAAGACAATCAGACAAAATCAGAAAAACATCCGACAAACATCCGACAAACATCCCACAAACATCAGAAAAAAATCAGACACCAAGACACCAGTTCCAGCACCAGTACCAACACCAGTACCAGTGCCAGCACCAAACACCAGCACCAAACACCAGGGACCACCACTGTTTCAGCTCGTTCCCAATTGAGACTCAATCACTCAAACCTGCACAATGGCGAAGATTCCCCACCACCAAGTCGGCCCAGTAGAGACACGCCCAACCTCCATCACTTCACCACTCCACGACTTCACCACTCCACCACTCCACTCCACAACCCCATCTCCACCACCTGCACCACCCGTAACTGTCTCCCTCCGGACTCCGAACATTTTGACACCAAATTTCCTGCACGCAACCGAGGTCTGATTGCGTCCCCTCCCCAGATTTTCGACTCACCATTTTCTTCCCACCGTTGCAACTCTCTTTCCTTATGGACAGCACCTACAAAAAACGGCAGCGCACTCCCGCGTCCTGCCTGGTGTGCCGCAAGCGGAAGTCCAAGTGTGACCGGACCCGACCAGTGTGTGGAACTTGCAAAAAGAAATCCATAGCTCACCTTTGTGCGTACGAGGACGACACCTTCGCCCCCCAGTCCACCACCTACTTGCCGGTGCAGGAGCACCCGCACCCCATGGTGGTGCCGTTGCTCCACCAAAATCCGCCGAATCACACCCCAATTCGCCAGCCGCAGCCAATGCATACTTCTCCGGGCCAGCCCATGCCGATGCCGCACCCCAACGGGCACAATGGACAGCACCAGAGCCCAAGCCACCCGAGTCAGCCGAGCCAGAATCACCAAAATCACCATAATCACCATAATCACCATAATCACCAAAACCACCAAAACCACCAAAACCACCAAAACCGAAACCACCACCACATCCCTCCGCTGCCCCACGTGCCCCAAAAAGCCCCGTTTGCCCTGCCCGGGTGGGTGCCGCAGTACCAGTACTTCGAGCAAATGCCCCCGATCCAGCTGCCCCAACAACCTTTCCCCCAGTACCTGCACGGCCGCCCGTTCCTGTACTATCAGCCGCACGACTCGGTGCTGCTGGGCTCGCTGCTCCACAAGAGCCCGGACCTGGCCCCGAGGCTGGGCCTGGTGGCCTCTTCCACGAGACCTCTGCTCTCCAAGGAATCAAAACCAGCTGTTCCGGAGTCTCTGGCTCCACTTTCGGCATCCACCTCGATTTCGACATCAATTAGTGTCTCCATGAACGCTCCGGCTCAGTCGTCGGTTTCCGCGTCCGTCGCAGGTCCTGCCGGACCAGAATTCGACACAAAGCCCGCGAACGGGGCTTCTTCCTCGGAAAGAGACTCGTTCTCTTCTCACAAACGGTCGTTTGCACAGAGCGAGGACGACTCCAGATTTGTGTCTGTTTCCATCGGCACAAACGTGCTCCGGATCGAAGTCGACGACACCATGGACTCGTTCTCCGCCGCCACAAACTCGTTGTTGGTCGAGGGCCAGTACTGGCAGCAGCAGGGCCCGTTGTCGTATGTGGGCCTCACCAAGAGTGACCCCTACATGAATCTCATCCGTAGTTTCAGCATGGATCTTTTCAAAAGCACGGAGTTTTCGCTGTATGTCAAGAAAAAGAGGACTCGCCGTGCTAACGGCTCTCCCTCGTCCATTGCAAGCTCAGCCAACACCAGGGGCGAGGAGTGCAAGTCGGAGCATTCTGTGGATGTGAAGTCGGAACACGATGAAGTCAACGAAAGTTCCGAGACCGAGGGCGACCTTCTCAATGAAGACGCCCTTCTTGTCACCAAAATCACCGCCACAGAGGACCAGGACGCTCCTTCCGACCCACTACGGCCCAAGGCGTTTGCAGCAATGTCCGGGATTCAGTCCTTGCACAACATCCGCAAGTCCAAGGAGGATTACTACCGTTTTGTCGAATCCAACGTCTTGCAGATCTTGCCCCACAAACGTGGCGTGCACGGTGCAATCAGCCGGTTCTTCAAGTTCGTGTTGCCTTTTGTGTCGGTGTTTGATGAACAAGCATTTCTCGCGGATATCAAACCGTTGTTCCACCGAGAGTTTCCCGACTTTGGAGACAGCTACTACACGCGGTTCTGTATTCGGAACGATGCGCAGCTCAATTTGGCGGGTGCGCTTCTCCTCATGGTCCGTCTTGGTTATATGACCTTGATCCCAAACAACGAGACCGACACCGTCTATTCGCACGACGAGCAGGCCCTTTTAAAGGACATAACCAGATTTAAGTCGGACCACTACCTCAGCGTGGTTCATCTATGTATCGGCGAGGAGAAAGTCCAGGCAAAATCCACCTTCAAGGTTGTGCAGAGCTTGGTGTTGTTGTACTTTTACCGTTCCGTGGCTCCAAATGACTGTCTCGGATTGAGTGGTTCTGACTCCCAGCTCTTGTTGGGGTCCATCGTCAACCATGCATTGTCGATCGGTTTGAACAGAGATCCCACTATGTACCACACAATCCACTGCATTTCCAAGAAGCCGGACTTTGTCAACACTTGGAGGTCTCTTTGGCATTATATTGTCGCCATGGACTCATTGGCAGCAATGTATTGCGGCACTCCTTTGAAAATTCCAAGTGTGGACATAAGTGACGTGGAAATCCCCCGTTTTGATAACGCCTCTCCACAAGTTGGGGACTTCTACGGCAAACAACAGGAAGTTTGTGGATCCTACCGAAGAATAATTAACAGAATTACGAATCTTCGATCCAAGCCCAGAGTAATCGAGGTATTGCAAGAAACGAGTATTTTGGAGAAAGTCTTTTTGGACAATTTTGGAAACGACTTCTTTCGTGACTACATCTGCAGCCCGGCGGCCACCGTTTCCGATTCTTGTGATGCAGTTGACAAAATGCGCCATGAAGAGTCCTTCATGAAAGTGACCCGCTTCTTGACGTTTATTCACATGAGAGCAAATTTGTCGTGCTTATATTACTTGATTGTGATCCATTATGAGGACAAACTTGATCGTAATGAGACGGCAGAAATCGGTGCGGGCATTGAATTATTCAAAATTTTCATCAGAAGTGTTGTCCAGTTGGTGTACATCATGTCTTACGCGTTGGACAATTCTGCCGAATTGTTTGGTAAGTCATACGATTTTGTGCTTACTTCGGGCATTGAGAGATCAATGATCAAGACTCACAATTTCGTTACGTCCTTTTTCATTAGACTCGTGAACTACAAGGGCTCGCTTGCTGTCCAACAGATGAGTAAGATGAGCTCACCAGGGTCCAACCCAGACACTTCTCCCGGTGAAAGTCTTGAGATGAGAAGTGAGGTAACAGACTCTTTGTTCACCATTGCTTTGATAGAGGCTGAGCTTTTTGTTGGGAACTTCAGAACATTGAGTAAGAATTACATCAACTCTTACAAGCTCTACGTGATGGCATACTTCGTGTTGAAGCAATGCATGGAGAATCCAGAGAGGTTGTTCGCAGGAGTTGTGAGCAACAAGAGGTATTTCCACAATGGCACCAACTTGCTCCAATTTCTCTCTGTTAGTGAGCTTCAAAGCTTGTGCAAATTATGTGAGGAATTCAGAATTGCCAAGTTGGAGCTGATAAAAAGACAAAAAACACATTCTAAAGCTGCTAAGCCAGCACCCCCAGACCCTCTGGGCAACTCTGTGCAAGCCACGCCAGGATTTTCTGCTGAAACAATGTCCACGTCGGTCAGCAGAGTTGACCTGGTGTCTATTCTTGGCGATGTTATGGACTCTCCTCTTGACACTTTCGACGCAACCATAGCCAATCGGGCCATGTATGCCAACGAGAACACCGTCAACACTTATGGTATGTTGCAGGAAAAACATATGTACAGCGATTTCCTGAAAGAGGTGTTTGACGAGCAAGCGATGATTGGCAATGAAGAGTTGTTGAAGTTGCTTGAGTTGTACGGAGACTACGATATATGAAAGACTGCAAAAATTTGTATAGTATGTATTATTCCAAATGATCCAGGAGATTATGATCCCGGACACACATTATACGGCGACGCACTACAGCAATATACTGCATTTGAGTCTTAAGTCAGAACAACATGCAGGGTTATTGAAAAACATCTAATCAACAATGGCTGAAGAGCCCATAAATCAGCCACGCAAGAGGAACAGGCTCTCACTACTGTGCTTACAATGTCGAAAGCGAAAAGTGAAGTGTGACAGGAAAAACCCATGTACCTCCTGCAGAAAACAGGGTTCAGGCACCGAATGTGATTACTTCGGTGATTCAATAACACCAGCAATACCAAATGAAGAATTCTCTGGGAGTATGGGGATATTTCGAACTTTCGCAAGTACTAAAACGGCCACTTTACTGGCCCAGAAGCCTGCTAGCACCAGTAATAGCTCCAGGAGTTCTTTAGGAGGTCAAAATGGAAACCACTTTCCACCTGTGCAAGTTCAAAACACTGGTCCAGATACCAACTTTGGCCAACTGAATTTGAGAGAACTGTTTCACTCGCTGGCTCCTCTGACCAAGAGTGTGGTATACTCTGAGCTCGAAGCTCTCAAAAATAAAGTCCACCAGCTCGAAGCGACATTGGCACCAAAGCAAATTCACCCTCCTCATGCACCCTTACCTCCCATGAATGTGTCCCGGGGTATGCCTTCTATGAATGCTTCCCCAGGTATGCTTCCCGGGTTTTCAAATGAAGAACCGGCAAAGTTTGGAGTTGGGTTGGCCAATAGCCCGACTTTCATTGGCATAAACCCTTATAACCAAGAGAAACCCCATGAACTTGTTGATCTATACGGCGGGTATACACCTATCTACGTGAGGGACCAGTCTCGACAAATCAACTATGGACCATTTGCGTGGCTCTCATTCATGAGGAAGGACAAGGCTCTAACGATTTTATGGAATTACATGAGAGACAAGAAGCACCTCGTCGTAGTCACACCACTTGTACCAGACGAGCCAACAAAGGCCAGGAACAATTCTGCCAGGAACCTTCCGATTGAAGACTACGAAGTGGAGTTTCGAAAAAAGGCATTGGACAGAGATGGAGACAACGACGTGGCTCCTTTTCGTCAACAGGGCTCCACCAACAACGAAATGCGCATTCAAATGAACAAGAATGCTCTACTCCTAGGACTTACCTTTTTCGAAGGAGAAGTGGACCAGAAGCTCCAGCTCTTGGAGAAAATCACCATGATGCTTCCGACCAAGAAATCCGTTTGGTTGTTGATCAGCCGTTTCTTCAAAAGTATCTACCCATTCATTCCCTTGATTGACGAAGACTGGTTTCGTCACGAGATCCAGTGTCTCTTGGGGCCGGAGGTGTACGCTGACGAGAAATTCGAAGAGATTCGCATGGGGAAACGTCTAGATTTGGCCACATTGGGCATTTTGCTCATCATCCTACGTTTGTCGTATTTGTCCTCTTTTTCCAACAATAAGTTGGACAACGAGAAGGCGTTGGAGACTCAGGGCAACGACCTCAACTTGGCCGAAATGAAGTACATCTTGACCAATCCAATCACGTTGGACGTCATCAACTTGGCCCAGCTCTGCCTTGACCAATTTGACATATACCGAAGAACCAACATCACAGTGCTACAATGTGCGGTCATGATGAGAATTTACCACATGTTCGCTCCGGAAGATGGAGACGGGTCTGACGGAGGAGAATCGCACGTGTTCAATGCCGTATGTTTGCAGACAGCTTACTGCATGGGCTTGAACAGAGAACCTAACAATTTCGACGATGTGTGCAACGACGAGAAGGTGAACAATTTGAGCAGGAAGTTGTGGTATTTCCTCAAGATGATGGACATGAACCTGGGTCACCAATATGGCCTTCCATTGCTTGTGGACGATAACTACAACGATGTGTCCGTCCCTTTTTACACACCAGGAAACTCCAACGTGTATGACGCAAATATGGAGAGAGCCGTGTGCCACGGCCTTTCGGCTGCAGAAATCACTTTCAAGGACGTACGGCACATCTTGCAAAGGTCGTTAAGCATCAAGGACAGATTGAAAATGAGTGAACTCACGGAGTTGCTCACCAAATTCGAATGCAACTTACAGGAGCGTTATGGCACTTTGACGGACTATTCTAAGACTCCCGCAACACAGATTGAATTCCCATTTATTAAGGTATTGAAGTGCAAGGCTTACATGAATTTCAAATCTTTCACCATGTCGATGTTCTTCCACTTCTTCCTCAATTACGAGAAATCGGGAGAAACCGACTTGTCGTTCTTCTACTTGCGGAAATATTTTGCTTTAAGTTGTGGGGAATTCATTCCTGAGTATTTGGATCTTGTTCGCAACAACCGAAGAAACTTCGATGCGAACAGCACCATTCCCGATTTGATTTTGACACCTTCCTTGGAGTTCATCATCCACAAAACCAATCAACTCAACTTTTCCATTTTGATCAGAGTCAACTGTGCCATTGCTCAAATGAAGGCCAACGTGGAATTGCACAGCAGCAACTTACTCATGTCCTTTGAGTACAAACTTCGTTTTGCTAGATTGACAAAATTGTCCAAAATGATGGAGAAATTCATCAAGTACGGGAATTCATGCCTCTCAAGATTGAGCAGCAGGTACTACTATGCATGGAGGATTTACAAAGCTCATTCGTATATTGTGAACTTGTTGACCACAGATGAGTTTTACGCACACCTCATTGCTGGACCACCAATAGCATTTTTTACTTTCACCACTGAGCAATTGAGTGAGCTTCTTTTGATTGCTGATTCCACCTTGTGGAGAATCAAGAGCGTGGTTCAACAGAATATGCCAGCAGATTCTGCCGGACCAACTCCAGATCCGTTAACACTGGACTCTCCCCCAGACAATCAGTACGCACCTCCGCAATTTTCTCCCGATGTCAATGTTCAAACTTCTACCACTGCATCAAGTGGTTCGTCGTTTGATTTGGACGATTTCCTACCCGAGAGCAACTCTGAAATCGACAAGTTGTGGCTTCAGCTTACAACAATCAAGAATGATAATCGAATGGAGGAAAATCGTCAGCAAAGGCCCGCCCAATTCGAGGGTGACAGAGAGGTTCATATGCCCACCTACGACATGCCACCGCATCTATTAGCTTCACAACCGGCGGGAGCTGGCAACTTCGATAATGTTTTTGACATATTTTCAGGTGTTCCCTTTTGACATATACATGGGTGCGATTTACTTGTAGAGTGATGTCGAAACATCTGGTGAATTCATAACGGGGAAGTGAAAATCATAGAGGGGAGGTTCAGAGAGACATTTGGTGAAAGCAAATTCATTTCGTCATTCGTGAATAAGAGCCCTAACTCTTTGCAGACCTTAGCAACCGAACTCCTGTATATAAAACAACTTACCCGACCACGCTTCAACCATAAAGCGCGCCGAAAATTTTCTTCTTCATCTTCTATCAACAACAAATTGTATGTTAACACCATAATTCTTGTGGACTAAATGATGACAAAACGCTGTGCACCAGTCAGAGTACTCAAAACATGATCGATACAGTATACCCATATGCCTGATTAGTCCACAATTTGCTCTTTAGCACCTTACTAACTCCCAGAAATTATCCAAATCAAGTACTAGTAAACTGTAATGGTCACGTAGAAATGGACCCTCAAGGTGAACGAAAAGAATTATCTGACGATGCACTCCTCGCGGAAGTCGCCAAATGGTTGAAACGAATAACCTGCATTTTGGAATGGTGTAGCAGGATCACTGGAACGCGGAAACGCGACTTTGAAGGGTCTAGAAAATCTCAGGAGTCCTCCAGGCACACTGGAAAATGCTTCAAACTCCTTTATTATTAGGAGCTTGACGCGTCCTTACACGCAGGCACTAGTCCAAGAAGGCGCATTAGCTGGCAAGAATGCAGGCACGATTTACAGGGGTAATGAAAGGGACAAAGGTGGAGAAGTGCAAGGCTTGGAGTAAACCATTAGGTGCAATGGTTGGAACACGAAAGTGGACTTATACACGGATAGTGACATAACGATATGACGTGGAGAAATGGAAGGAATGTATCAATCAGCGTTCAATTGGAATGCGAGTCTAGATGCAAGTCACTTTGAATGATGGAGACTTCTTCTCGTGGGCCCCTTCTCCGCTGGTAGTTGACACTTTTGGCCAAGCAATGCCCCTTAACCGCGACACGGTTGGCTGTCTGTCAATACACTGCGCCTTGTGAACCCCGTGTTTTCCGGTGCATCTGAAGTGCCTATTTACGCCAAAACAGGCAAATGGTCAGCGCGATTTTTCTTTTTTTCGTGCTTCACAGGAGGTGGTGCACAAACAAAACAATCGAACGCGCTGGAGTGTGTCTGGCTGCAAGGCAAGCTGTCACACATGGAAATTATATATTAAGGTGGGTTTCTTCACACTTTTTCACTTGTGAACAAACATGGCCTCCTCCCTCGACTTGAAAGCCTTGAACGTCTTCCTCAATGCTCCTGTTTCTCAGAACATGATCCACAAGTTGGTGGTGACCACTTTGCAGGTGATCCCATGCGTGGACGACACCAAGAGTGCCAATGGCGGAAAAAGCTTGCCTTCGTTGATGACTTTCATCGACAGGTTGGTCAGATACACCAATGTCTACACCGGCACCTTGATGTCCACCTTGGTCTACTTGAACAGATTGAAGCACAAGTTGCCCAAAAATGCCCAGGGTTTGCCTTGCACCAGACACAGAATCTTCTTGAGTTGCTTGATCTTGGCATCCAAGTTCCACAACGACTCGTCTCCAAAGAACGTCCACTGGGCCAAGTACACCGACGGTCTATTTTCAGTCAAGGATGTCAACTTGATGGAAAGGCAGTTGCTCTTCCTCTTGAACTGGGACATCAAAGTGTCCAACGATGAAATGGTTCATCACTTAGAGAGATTCTTGGAACCTATCAAGGAAGACTTGATCAAGAACGCCAAGATGAGACAATACTTTCAAAAGCAACAGCAGGCCGTTGCTGCACAGCGTGCATACCAAGACATGTCTCCTGCGATCTCGAGATCGTCGTCCACGACGTCGGCATTGTCGTTGGGCCAAACACACGGAAGATCGTACTCGTCGTCTTCCACTCAGTCTCACAACAGACAGGACTCTTCCAGCTCACTTGAGTCGCTCAGTCCGGTGCAGCAGGCCAAGCCACGCTGGAATATGAATGCGGTGGATCCCATGATCGAGATGGCTGCACGCAATGAGGAGTTGGAGTTGTCGAAAATGCTCAACCAGCTCTGCAAGCACAATTAATGACCACGAACTGTACACTAGGATTATAGAGGGATAATGGATAACTGGGAAGAAACGAGTAGTACTGTGCGCAAAAACCTTAACATCCGCGATCTCGCTTCTCCGGATATTGCATCTTATCATCAACCACTACTCATCATGATTGCTCGTTTGAAGTTGGCCGCTAGAGGCTTTTCGTCGTCGTCTCTAAGGCGAAAGGACAAAAACAAAGACCTGCTTCGAAAATTGGGCAGCATTCTCCAGAAGGGAAAAGTTGGCGATGGCTCCGAAAAAGGCCGAACGGTCACCGAGTTGGATCTCGATACCCCCACGGAGCCCTTGAAGAGCCAAGAACTGGCGCTCGACGCCACCGTCAAGAACAATATCGACGAACTTGAAGATTCTTACGAAACATTAGCATTTATGACCAGAGACGACGTGGCGATCCAGGAGAATTTCGACGAAGGCAGCCAGTTTGGCAGCTTCCCCTCCGAGCATTTTCTTGACCGCAGAGCCCTCATCCGCAGTTTGCCCGACGAAATCGATATTCTAGAGACACCTTGGGAGGAAATTGAAAGAATATACCTGCTGCTCAACAAGCTCGACGAGGACAAGGCGGTGCACATGAAGTACATGTCGCGGTTTGGAATGGACCACAAGGATTTGCAGGCAAAGTTGCGTTTGGGCAGCAACTTGGATGACATGTGCAAGGCAGGAAGAAGAGGAGAGAAATATGAGGTTCCAAAGGGCATGGAACGGGTGTTCAAGAGGCTATATCCGTACAACGTAGTTGGGTTTGACCGCAGCATTCTAGGAGTGCCCACGAGAAGCGGAAGGCACAGGATCCCGGACTCCGAAGGATTCCCCCAAGAACTCATAACCGACGTCAGGCCCTTTGACACCAAAGTGCTGGTGCACAAGGTGGATGTGAATTTCTTGGAGGACGACCAGTTGAAGGAAAGCATCAGCCCGTACGACTCCAAACCGATGCCCCCGGAAGATTTGCTCCGGGACGTGGGCAAGCCCATTTTCATTGACAACATCGACAACTACCGGAAGGTGGAACACCCGTCGACGCCCTTTTTGAGCAAAATCGAGAAGGAGACGCTTCTGATCAAGGACTCGTTGTACTTGGAGATCGCACGAAAGATGATTCCCAGTGGTGTGGACTTGGTGAACTTCAATGCTCCCAAACTCAGAACAAATGAATTTGTGGTGGCTTCCAAAGACCACAGTGCCACGCCCGCATCGGGCCCCACGACCAGCTACCGGTTCAAGTACTTTGACGTGATTCCCGTGTACGGAATCTTGTTGAGCACGCGAAAGGACTGGTCCACTTTGTACAAACACCTCTTCAAGGTGATGCTCATCAACTTGGACGAACACATAGATGTTTTGACCAGAATCAAGTACCAGCTGCCTGAGGACGCACACGACTTTTTGCGCAAGCTCTACGGCAAAATCCACTTGGTTCTCCGAGACGTGTTGATGCCCATGGCCGTTGGGTGCAAATTACTTGTGCCTCCCGAATACGACGCCGTTGTGCACAAACACATCCTTTCGAACAATTTTCTGAGAATCTACTGGATGCAATACCCACGCACTGGAGCCGGGTTCGGCGGACGAGACTACACCAGTGGAGTTCGGAGAAGGTCCCCCAAGTTCAGTGTTCTCACGCTCGATCCTGCCCAGCTTAGGCCCAGGCAGTGAGCGTGCACGGCCCAAATATATTCATGCGAATGTAGCGTTCGCACCAAAAATTTTCAGTATCTGTAACACCATGGCTTACAAGAAAGTTGCCCAGAGCAAGGCCTTACCTCCGTTGCCTAGAGTGAGGATCAGAAACCCCACGGTCAACAAATCCACCAACGAGTGCATGGTTTTGATGTCTTCCTTATTGAGCTGCTGGGCAGCCAACGGAGAAGGCTCGTTGAATTGCACGGCTTTCGAACACGATTTGAAGTCGTGTATGGAGACACACAAGCCTAGAAAGGAACAGAGGAGTTCCATCAACTACCACGCCACGAGATTGTACCCGAAGTGGAGAAAGATTAACGACTAGTCATCATGTATATAGAAATGGATATTGGTTAAGAATGACAAAGTTTAAGGTTACGAATGACAATGTTGTAGAGCTATGGCAGGAGGTAGATTTTTTTTTCAAGATTATTATAATTAGAAAAACTATAAAATAGAAAAAACCAAATTCAATAACGAATATTAAAAGACGTTTTAGGGACTGAATAAATTCTAGTCAATAACGAGATGAAATCAAAAATTTAAAGACCCAACCTGTTAGTACAAAATTGGCGATGGCTCCTTGCAGCGCTGTGCAATGCAATCAAGGAATCAATCACAGTTAAAAACTTAATTTCTCGTAGTCTCTTGTCAGGGCAAAAAAAATGCGATTTCTGTGGATCGAACACAGGACCTTCAGATCTTCAGTCTGACGCTCTCCCGACTGAGCTAAAGCCGCTTAATTACAGAGGTTTTGGGGATTACCGCATTGGCCACCCTGGGTGTACGGGTGCGCATTACAGGGAGGTACGGATGCACCCAACATGTACGGGCAATGATGCTGCACTTGAGTACCCGATTCTTCGGTTCGGCCCTAAACCACCAAATTCTTGTCGATTTAGGCTTCGGTTCAGAAGCACGTGCGCTCACAACTTTCCAAGGAAATTGGCGGACGTTTGACGAGGTTCGTCCGCATGTGGATTCAAACAATAGTGAGAACGAATTCCAACCCACAAACCTACCGCACGCTTCTTCAAGTTCTGCAATACCCTTCGATAGTTCGATAGGAACGAGAAAGTTTGTGGATTGTCTGCAGGAGATACCGAACGAACCTGCACAAGAGATATCTGCCCGAGATATTTTGGAACTACTACTTCACCAACTTCACACTACCTTCCACACCACCCAAACCTACAATTCTCACCTTTTTCGCGGCAACTCCCGGAGATAACGCCCTCGGACCTACCCGAAGTCTTTCTTTTTCTGAGAGCCGACTCTCTACGATCTTTTTCTCCAGCCATGTTGCTCCTATTTGTGCTACTACTAATGCTACGAGTGTGCTCTGGTGCGTTTGTCCAGACATATGCCTTGGAAAACGTAGACACCAGCCAGTTTCTTTTGGAGTCTTTTGTCATCGACGTTGCGCTCGACCTCGACAACAGACTTCTCAAGTTCTTCATCAACTCCAAGGTCTGGGACAGCCAGAACACCACCTCTACCGACGCCATTATTAGTGACATCAACACCTCCACTAATCGGTACACCACGTTCCACGTTGACATCGATTTCATGGGGAAAACGTTCATCCTGGAAAACCTTCGTTTTAACGATTTGGTGGCTGTGAAGAACACCTCCACATTTGGCAACAGTGTCAGATATCCTTCTCCTGATGCAGATAATACGGCAAATAGCCTGTCTACCGCTTCCTCGCCAGCGGCCGTGGTAAACCCGCTTACTTGGTTCAATCAAAGTTCCATTTCCAAAAGAGGCCACTATAACACCACCTTCAATGGAATGGCCTTGGATGCAACCTCCATCGACATAGGAGATGACTTTGCCACGTCCAACACAAGTATCGAAGCGTTTTTCACAAACTCTACGGGAAAATTGGTCCAGTGTCCCCTCTACCAGAACGACTCCGTTGTGATGTACTACCAGGCGGATATATCTGCGCATTTCCAGAAACTAGGGTCGTACACGGTGGAGTTCACCGTGGTTTCCAACGGCCCAAATGCCGTCATCATCGGAGGCGCACGAACTTATGTCACACCGCTGTTGCAGCCCCGGAACTTCTTCAACGCCCTCTTTTTCGGGATTTTGGGGTTGCTCTTGGCCACCCACTTCATCAACTACTTCACCATCGTTTTCTCGCCCAATCAGGAGTCGTCCAATCCATTTTTGGTGGAAGCCTCCACCATTTGCAACGAGAAGCTTTTGTCCGAGCTCGAAGCAAGCACACGACGTATTGTGGAGTATCTACAGTTTGCGCTCTTTATAGGCGGACTCAACTTACAATACCCGGGCTTCTACCAGCCGTTAATTGGTGAGATTCGATGGTGTGCTCTTTTAGGAATCTACCTCATAGGCGGCTCCGAATCTTCGCCCGTTATGGAAAGCAGCAACATCCGCATCACCTTGAATTCTAGAGGCTTGAACTCGCTAGCCCTCTACAGTTTCAACGGATTCATCCATTATAGTTGGCCCAACTTTATGTTGTGCTTACTTGGCTGGATAGGCATCACCCTTGGTATCTATCAGTTCTTCATTATGTTGCGGCTTGCAGCCGACGGATGTGCAAGAAAATGGCCAAGATTGCGAGGTACGTTCGGCAAAGGGTACCCCACTCAGAGCGTCGGAGGAAAACAGGACGAAATTGAGTTTGTTTTCGTGTACTCAATTTCCAAAAACCTTTGGGCTCTTATTGGCCATTGCTTGAAGCAATTCCTATTCACCTTCGGGTTTGCATTTTTAATTCTCACCTTCTTCATGTTGTACACGGCTGTTCTGAAGGAGGGGAAAAGATCATTCTTCTCGAACGGTCAGCATCTTCGAGCCGCTGCTTTCAGCAACGTCCTTCCGTACGATTTCTTGCTGCATGGACCAAGCATGTTTTCTGAACCCCCAAGTCACATTGGTCCACCAAGCAACTCAACGTTGGCCAGTAACTCAACGTTGGCCAGTATCTCAACGTTAGCCTCCGCGCCCCATATGGCAAAGAGCATGATTCCATCCGGAAGCATTATAGCAGGCGCATTTGCACTTGTTGGGTGGGTACTACTTACAGGGTACTTCATTTTCCACTACTTGATCTCCATCCAGAATTGGAGATTTGTTGCTAACAAACGTTTGAGGAAGTTGTACTCTTCTGTGAAAACTGTTCTACTCTGGGCGTACTTGTACAACTACTACAACCCGGATAAGGTTCAGTTTCTCGTGGTGGATGTATCCTGTTTGGTCTTCTCCCTGTTGATCATTGGTCTTGTGCAGAAGAATGGAACAATACAAGTTGTTCTTTTAATCGTGGTTGAGTTTGTCTACTTGCTTTTCTTCTTCGCAATCAGACCGCTTTACACCCGCTTGAGGTGGTATTCGTTAGGTTGGATCTTGCCGGTAGCTCGACTTGTGGTAATCTTGTTGTGCATTCCTTTTATCCGTGAGTTGAATGTCTCTGAGGCTTCTCGTACTTACGTGGCTTATGTCCAGTTGGTGGTTCATTTGGTCGTTGCCTTGATATTCATCATACACTTGTTGTATTGTTTCGGGCTCACCGTTACCTCGATTATCATGAATTCCAAAACGAAGAGGCAACTCAAGAAGTACCTGGGGAACAGCAAAGCTGGAAGCGAGGTCAACTTCAATGATGAGTTTGAGTTCAAGCCAGTATTCCTTGCGGAGAGATCGCCTGACAGCGACTTTAATAAGGTTGCAGAAATCAGCACTACCGATCTTTCTGTCTTACTGCGTCAAGCTTCTGGTGCAAACAATGAAGAAGTTGATTATTACAGAGCACAGAGTGCAAAGATTTTGAGAAAAGTTGCTGTTCCTGACCCATACACAACTTCGAAGAAACCACAGAGAAAGGATGAAGATGTGGAACTAGGTTCCAACAGCAGCGACTTCAATTACCACCAATCAGAATCCAGAAAGAAGGAGAATGATTACACCACAAGAGAAGGAGACAAGATTTACCAGAAGTACTTCTGTGGAGACGATGCCATCGATCCTGAAATCAGACAGTTGTGGGCATCCAGAGACTGGAATAATGACCAACAAGAACGGACCGCTGTAGTACCGGATGATAGACACCCAATGTCTGTATTTGGAAAGAAATTGCGGTCCATCTGGAGCAAAAAAGAGGAACAAACTGGGTCAGGCTTTCAAGTTGCCCGTCCTCGACCACTTGTCGTCAGAAGATTGAGTGAGGTAGAGCGAACGATGGAGGTGAGTTCCGACAGTTTTGAGAAAGACACAACATTAAATTCATCTTAAGAGGTGACCTTTATTTCTTGTACATTAGTTGTCTCCAAATGGGTTGGAACATGATATTATTTATTATAGTTACTTTTCGAAAGTTCTTTTTTGTTTCTTGTTAGGTTGGTCTGCTTCAAAGATATCCTTCTTCAAGATGTTTCGTAAGAGTTTGTTGTCGTCAATACACGAGTATTTCGCTTCTCCCGCATTGACGACCTTTTCCGAGTCGAAGCAATTCTTCAACGATCTGAACTCTGATTTCAAGGCAATTTCGGCCATTTCAGGCCTTGAAAGCTTTGGAGAGACATCCTTGAATTCTTGTGAGGCATACTCAGGGTACCTTGCCATTCTTTCTTCAATAATTCCCTGGAAGTATTGTGAAAACCGGATTGTCAATTTCCCACTTTCGACTAACTGGTAGCATTTCTTGTAGATTCGCTTTGTCGCCCGCGTCTTCACTTCATATGGGACCTCATTGAAGGACTTCTCTTCGTTGACTCCGGCCACAACAGTTAGCAATTGCACCAAGAAGATGAGCTCGAAATTGACTGCTCCGGTGAAATAACAGTCGAATGCTTCCAAAACAAACTCCTCCTCCTCTTCGTCCTCTATCTCTCTCAATATGTTCACTATATCTTCCATGGAATCGGCAGAAAGAGCAGTGTGTTTGGAGAAGTATTCCTTCACCAATTCCAAGGGAATCTCTCCGAAATCATGTGCCGAGCCCTGCTGCTCCACATAGCCGTACCTCCGCAAGAGTTCGGCGTTTGGATGGTCGGAATAGGTGTTGAAGACTTGCTCTCCTTTGGAAATAGATTTGATGCTCCGCATGACCAAAAAGGTGGGGGTATACATCAACGAGGCATTGTGCAATTTGGTGTCGGCATTGAGCGTGTCAGCAAGAGGAACCATGCTTTTCAAGTATCCACTTTCTCTGACGATGTCCGACTCTTCTGATTCCTCGTCTTCTTCGCCAGTTTGTGAAGCCTCGACGTCAAAAGAATATGACATGATCAAAGACGCTATGCGGTTGAACTCCAGCTGGGTGGTCGTCTTTAATTCTGACACTCCATATTCTTCCACCACTATTTGGGGGAACAACTTGGTGTACATGTCCGAGGCAGTATCCTTTCCTATTCTCAGCACAACCAACGAAGGCTCCAACTTCTGGATTTCCTGCTCATTCCAGAAGACCAACTGGTTGAAGATGTAGTTGTCCGTGTCGTTAATCGGGAGGACCTCAAAGTACGGGGCCCATGGACTGGAACTTCCTTTGCATTTCCACTCGTACAAGAGCACAACAATCAAAGCCTCCCACTGAGTCAAGTCCTGAATTTTCTCCTTCAATTCGGGATGGTCTTCAACGAGGCTGTTGTTTGCGGCGTTCAAAAGAACATTTCGGGGGAGCCTGAAGAGCTCTTCGTCCTCGTCTATGTCTTCGAGGGCCACCAACCCTCTTCCTTGCCCCTGGGCTCTGAAGTCCGCAATTTCAACTTTTGGAGACACCTCGACATGCCTGGAAAGGAGCCACTCCAAAAACGCCGCACTCTGTGTTTCAAAGGCCATAGTGGTTGCTCGATTATCTCATCGCATTTTTCGCACCCCACAAATGGTGAGATGAGGCAAAATCCGGAGATTTCTGTCGCTTACTGTCGCTCTCGCTTGGGCTGGCATTCGACGGCCGTCAATACCTTCAAGTGGATCTTGCTCGCCACAGGCTCAAAAGGGGCGTCAAAATCCTCCTTTCTCGTGTATCGATCGTCGCTGGCCCCAACAGCCAATATTGTGCCGTCGTGGTTCATGTCCATGTGAGAAATGGCCTTGGGTTCGGCGACCGGTGCAAACTGCTTCATTCTCTTTCTTCTCTGCCAGTCCCAAACGCAAACATGGCCGTCTCCTCCTGCAGTGAACAAAGTATTGTAGGTGTGGTGAAACCGGAGCTCTGTCACGGGGTACACGGTGTCCACATTGGCAGCCTTGTCACTGTGACGGTGGCATTTGAATGCAAATTTGAGCGCCTGGCTCTGCGGACTCAGATCGTAGTATTCGATGGAAACTCTTCCATCAATACTTGACAAAGCATACCCTTCTCCAAAGCTTCGGAGCGCAGTGATCTGGTACTTGAGGCCACTGGCTCGTGTTTGCCAGGGAGACTCTCTGTTTCGGAGATCGTAAATCTCCACTTTCCGCTCGGACATGCCCACGGTAATGTAGTTAGAAGTCGCATCCATAGCAAACACCTTGGCTCCTGTTTTTCGTTTATGAACGAGCTGGTTCATGCGAGGATCGAAGTAGTAGATGTTTCCGTCGAAAGAAGTGCCCACCACCAAGCTCTCCGAGACAGCACGCAACTCACTGATTCCATGGGAAATATGGTGGTCAGTTGAATTCACAAAACCACTGGAGAATTTCATATTTTCGTAGTCCACCTGTCGTATGGAGCCATCCGAAAGCCCGGCATAGGTGCTGTGGCCGGAGTAGGCGATGCTCAAAACGGGAGAAGGCGATGTGAACTCGGCCACAAGTTTGGGGTTCTGGCAATTGTAGAGGAAAACAGATCTGTCATGCGATCCTGCTAAGAGAACATCGTCTTTTGGAGAGAACCTCAAACACGATATAATATCTTTGGGTGCCGGTAGGGGCACATATGACATGTTGTGGAGATGGTGATGGTGTTTGTTGATGTTCGCGATTTTGCATCCAGATTCTTTGTCTCTTGCAACAATTGGATTTCATGTATTTCATGCAGTTTTATTGACTTCGATGTATGTGGACGTCAGTGCCGAGGCAATTTCTCTACATTCGAACTTTCCTTCTCCCGAAAATTGGCCATTTCCGCGGGGTCTTGGTCGGGCTCCACCCACTCGAAGTTCTCACCATGAGACACCCAGAACTCCAAAAACAACAGCTCCTCCTTTAACCCGTTCCACACCATTTTTCGCTTGCTCAACTCTGTGCGGAAGTACTGCGTCAAATGCTCCAGACTGTCATTTTTAGGCTCAAATGTGAACGCAGGCAAGCTCGTTCCCTGAGGCAAGTACATCTCGTAGTCGTTCTGGTGGAAGATGCCAAGGCTAGTCACGTTTCTCACCTGAGAAGTGTGGAAGTTCTTCACGTTCACTTCGCTGTGCTCCTCAAAATACGTGATGATCTTGTTCACGGCAAGGTACACTTCTTGGTGGAGATAGCGATAAAACACACTCGTGTGGGGTCTCCAGCTGATTCGGCCCACCAGATTGAGCTTCATGCGCCAAAAGCCGTAAAGTGTCCCGAAAAGAGCCAACGCATCCACCACAAAGACCAGAGGCATGGGCAAGAGTGGCATCCACCAGAACTGGGCACCTGCCACCAATAGTAGGAGCACACCGGTCGTACGCAAATTCTTGAAGAATTCGTTCTTATGGAGCTGAAGCACTCCCGGCGAGTTCAACGTCACATCGATCAACTTGAAACAGTTGTGGTAGTCGTTTCGTCGGAGAAGCACATTGACCAAAGACATGACGGGTTCCTTTTTGATGCGCCTGCGCTCCAAATGGTGGTCGAAATTGCCCTTCACCAAGCTGAACGCACGGTTGATGTCCACATTGCGATCTGTGAGCACATACGATTTCACTACGGAGTCACTGGCCACGCATTGGGTCCAGTATTTCTGGATAAAGCCCCACAAGTCCGCTTCAAGCCGGCTACTGGGAACATTTAGTTTCAAACCAAGAAGATTGACCGCTTCAGAGAACTTGATAGAGGCGTTCTCTTCGCGATTAAGCTCCTGGAGCTTTCGATTGGCCCTGATGTAGTCTTGGAGAAGATCCGGAGAATGCATGCTCTTTTTGCTGAAGCTGGTGCGTCGTCTCAGCAACGTCTCATAGTTCAACGGCGGAGCCGAAAAATACGCCGATCCATGGTATCCACGGCGAAGCATGAAGAAGGAAGAATAGATGGTCTGCGACCTGCATGTTCTTGAGTTCACCAATTACACTTCCCCTTTAGGCAAGATCAAAACACACAACTTCTGAGCGCCCGTAATTCTCTGCAATCAACAACCACTCCTTCGTCATGGAAAAACCCGAAGGAAATCTCGACGGCTGGCTCCCTCCAGCACCACCGAAAACCCCGACCAATCGAGAGTCCCATATCTCCAACATTTCCATGGGATCGCAAAGTTCTTATCACGCAGAAGAAATCGGAGAGGCTGTTCCTGTTCACATGGTAGGAAACGACGACCGGAGCTCGGTGAAACAGCGGTTTTACACACCCCAAAACGAGGGCGTTGCGGCAGACAACGAGTCCATGTTTTCCGAGAGCCTGGTTCAATTGGGAAGGCTCGACACCATCAAAGCCAGGAGCACGGCTGCTCCCGAAATCACGTTGCACACTGCGGTGGAAAATGTTGTTCCTCCCAGACTGAGAAGAAGACCCGTCAGCGAGGTTTTTGCCCTGCCAGAAGCACCCAAATCTGCCCACAGACACAGATTCTCACTCAACCTCAACGATGGCTTGGACAGGCTCATGGAGAACGCCAGCACCTTGAAGGAAGAGAACGAGTTGCGGGGGATCCACTCGGGAAATTCCACAGAACTGCACAATCGCATGAACAGTGCCGTTTCCACGGACAGTTTTGAAACTGCTGGTGACGGAAATTCGGCTACCTCGTTGCCCGAAGTGCCTGACCACGGAGTTCCTCTTTTGGGCCACAGATTGCCCCGGAGACCGAGCCCCAGCAGTATGCAAAAGGCTCGCCATGCTTCTCAGCAGTACATCACGCACTCACGGGAAAGTTTCAGCGACGAGGCACTGGGAACTCTACATCAGGCAGGCAGCGAGCTCGGCGGATCTGTGATTAAATCTGAAATGGAAGGGCCTGAGATTGCGTCTGGCTCTCAGAGGGCGGTTTCTGGAATTGTTGGATCTCCAATTCTTGGATCTTCAATTGCTGGTTCACCAATTGCGGGTGCACCAGTTGCTGGAGCTGATGCTAATGTCTCCAGTATCCACCAGGTTCCTTCTCACCCTCAACGTGATATCCAAGAGAAGGAGTTGTCCTACGATGAAGCCTGCAACACTGGATTCCAGCCCGGCACTCTTCTTGCTCGCAGTGCGCCGGAGTTGGCCCAGGCCAGAGAGAGCATCTTTACCGAAATGGACCAAGACGATGAATACTACGACATCGACGAGCCCGTGGTGGTGGCCCAGCCTGCACGGGCCAAATCGGTAAAGGACAGTACAGTGCCGAGCCATAAAAGCACTCGGAGAAAACGCCGGTCCAAGAAAACCGACGCCGGGCACCAGCTCAAGCCGTTCTCGTACAACACACTCATTCACTTACTCGAGAGCATCAACGGCACCGTCATTGGCGAAGAGTTTGATACATTGAACTTGCCGGTGAAGGAGAAACAAATGATCGAGAAAATCGTGGACTCGTTGAGCCGCTTGACGCTGGATATGGTGATTGACCAGAACAGATACGAGATCGGGCTCGAGCGGTTGGAAAAGGCCCACCGCGTGCTAGAAGGGTTTTTGTAGGGCATTATGGACTAATGCAGCTGCTGCATGATAAGTAGGCTTATGCTGGCTCAAAGGCCCAAAGTAGATACTGCATGGTGCAGGCGCCGTGCGCGAAAAGCGTCTCCAGAACGAGACAAGACGAAAACGAGATCCGAGAAGGGGACAAGAAAGGGGACCCACGAGAAAGGGGGAGACGAGAAAGGGGGAGACGAGAAAGGGACAGACGAGAAAGGGAACAAAGCGATGTTCGCAGCCAAAATATTTTCGAGCTACGATTGCAGCCTCGGTCGTTCTTCGCCTATCGGAACAGAGCCTGCACGAACCTGCACGAATAATACGAATCACTTTCAGCTCAGCAAGTGCACCTAACCCAACAAAGCAGTCAAACAAGGGAGCCAAACAGGCGGCCAAACACGGCAGTTAAACAACAACGAATAGAACGCAAACGAAGAACAACGAGCGAGATCGACATTTAATCCCCCAAATCTGCAAATTCGAATAAATCTTCCTTGCTGGCCCTAAAGCCAAAACTCCATGACGTGCACCTGGGTGCAGTACGGGCTCTGGAGTTGTCACTCGCTTATTTTCGAGAGTTCCCACTTATACTCTTCCCTTAATCCTCATTGCGGATCCTACTGGTTGTGAGTTAGACCGTCTAGTCACTGGTACTGAATCGGAAACCTCGCCGAGTTTCCCGACCCCCACATTCGAAAACCAATCAACATCCCAATCGAAAACAACACTCATCCAAGCAATGGAGTTCCTGCGGTCGCCCAGCCCCTCACTTGGGCTGACGTTCAATGCCCCGTCCCACCCCACAAGCCACAAGGTGGCAGAGTTGAGGATACAGGTGCCCAACGATTCCGAGTCTCCCCCAAATTCCACATTGGGCGACCCCATACTGATGGTGCCATCGTTCGGCTTCGACAAAATCACCCAGTTGCCTACCCCCGTTCTCCAAAACGGCCTGTTCCAGCCCTACCAATTGGAGGTGCAAAAACGAGCTCCTGGAGGCCATTCTGGAACCCGTGTGATGTCGGAATTCGATCCAAGAATCAAACGAACTGCTGCCCCAGAGCCAGCTCAGACGATCAGACGATTTTCAAACCCTTCTCAGATTCCTCACGAGGACACCATGCCCCTGCCTCCGATCGAAGCAGAGTCTACACAGTACCAGGGCCAGATCTTCGAGGCACCTCACTTGGGCGAATTTGAGTTTGAACAGGTCGTGGGGAGCGGAGCATTCAGCACGGTGGTCTCTGCGTCTCCCAGGAAGACTGTCAGTTCCAAAAATTCCGCCAGTTCCAAAAATTGCCGACCCACTTATTCGGGCCTGGACGTGGTGGCCGTCAAAATCGTTGCTGTGCCCACAGAGAACGCGGGCGAAGTATCCAATTTCCGTCGGTACATCTGCCGAGAGCTCGGCATCTTGTCGCATCTCCAGCACCCGTGTATCGTGAAATTGCTCGACTACAACGTGAATCTCTCGATCACGCAGGCCGAGATCGACCAGGGATTTGGTGGGCCGTACACCGAGCCTCCTGTGGGTTCCGACATGTACGACTACTACACCGTGAAGTTACAGAACAAGCAGATCTTTTTCATGGGGTACTGCAAGGGAGGAAACCTTTTCCAGTGGCTTTTCTCGCATCACAAGCCCCACAGCCACAGCACGGGTTTCTGGAAACTCATGGCCCGAATTGTGGCCGAATTGGTGCTGGCTCTTGCGTACTTGCATTCTCACGACGTGGTGCATCGCGACGTGAAGCTTGAGAATGTGCTTCTCAACCACGAATACGACAGCAACGACAACTTCGACTTTGACGAGGCCGTGTGCACCCTCACCGACTTTGGGCTTTCCAAGAAACTTGACCTGCCGACTCAACTCCTTTCCACCAAATGCGGATCGCAAGATTACGTCAGTCCCGAGCTTCTCATGGGTCTCCAGTACAGTGGAAAGTTGCTCGACGCCTGGTCGCTTGGAGCCCTCATTTACGCCATTTTGGAGGACAGGCTTCCGTTCGACGCTCCACCGCTAGAATATTTGGCCACTTCCGGCGTGTCTCCCTCTGTGTTGAAGCGGCGCCGAAGCAAACACAACCCTGCTCACAGAATCGCCATGATCGACTGGGACTGGTTTGCAGTGACTGCGTTCTTGAAAGACGACACGGTGCCTCAAGAGGCCAAGGAAATTGTCCAGCAGTTGAGTGCGCTTGTGGATGTTCTTTTGGTGAGGAAAGACAGACGGCTTTCTGCAGCGCAGTTACTTGGAGACGACCGCTTCCTGTGGATCAAGAAGACGGTGCCCCTGAGGTTTTACGAATGTTAGACTTTGCAAGAATATGTACTATTATATCCTCCGCAGTATGCGGGATTCTAGGTACTTTGTAATTTGAGAGGTGATAGAAGTGATCAATGCTGGCCACGCACTTTCAGCGTTGTAAATGGAGCATTTTTGTGATCACGCTCACACCTTCGATTCCTGAGGTAAGCTCGCATTTCTTAAAAGGTAAAATTCTTGAGGATATTAAACATTTGCAGTCTCCACCAAATCGCGATATTTCATAAATTAGACCTACAATGCACTTCATACCAAAAAGTATAAAAACACCAGGAAATCTTTAAAAGCACCAGGAAATCTTTAAAAGTAACCAAAATCTTCCCGACAAACACCAGGCACTTTCCCCTTCTTTTTCTTCCTCCACCGGCTGGACCCAGATTCCATTGTTTCGCCCAGGTGCAGGCACTTTTCACTAGCATAAGGTATTCTTTTAAAATCAAACTGAACCAGGGAGAAATATAGCTGCACCACAAATAGGGCACACCACTCCATTCCTCTGGGAGCCAAACCACGAAGTACATTCTTCTTCATCAATTATAGACAATGAATGGCCCTCCTTCTCCCCAGCCGACTTCGTTGGCCAAAGTTTCCAATGGAACAATCAATGGTAAACACGAAAAGCACACGCTTCCGGACCTCCCGCATGTCACCAATAACATAATACCGTTGTCAAACGTGTTGCGGTTTTACACACAAGAGGCTTACAAGCAACTCAACCGATTGATCGAAAACCTTGCCAATACTCGGTCATCCGAAAGCGATGTATTAAGAAAGAAAAAGTTCCTCGAGTTGATCATTTCTCTTCGGCGAGATTTTATCAAAATTTACACGTTGGTGAAATGGGCTCAGAACTCCAAGGATGTGTCCAAGTTGATTGATTTGTTGAACTGGCTCCGGACGCAGGAGTTCTACTTTGAGAACTTGGGCTACGGGCTCAACGAGCTCAACGGATTCAGTGGGGCCAAGTTGCCGAATTCCGACATTTTGACCAGTTTGGAGGTTTTGGTCAAGGGAAGACCACAACTTGCCTCATACAATTTCATAGCAAAGCCCAAAGTATCGCCGGAGAAGATCTTGGAAGTTTTGCACGACTTGAACTTGACGTTGATGGCTCGCATGGCCTTAATCCACGACATTCCTCGGCGGTTTATTGGTAATTATGAGATTAAGGATGGAAGAGTGATCATCACTATTCCGAACGAGTTTCAAGTTTCCATAACCGTGGCGAATGACTTGATTATTGACAGCGAAGAGGATTACTACAAGTCACCATTCTTCTTCATCGACTTTGCGTTCCTATTTGGAATCAATCCTGACACCGGGTTGATCACGCACAAAGATAGCAAAATCATCACCAGACTACCAAAAGCATCGCGGGAAAAGTTGGAGGGTGTCATAAACCAAGTGCTTTTGAAACTGTCCTTGAGCGGATTGTACGAAGTTTTGCACAAGTACGCCATTTCCTTCAAGTTGTACTTGATTTCTCGCCAATTGAGAGACTTGTCTGTGAACAGCAAATGGAGAAACAATATCCAGTTCAAGTACAGCTCTTCGCTCATCATCATAAATTACTGGTCCAACCATTTTCTTTCCAAGAACTGGAGATCTTTCATTGAGATTGGTATCGACAAGAAATACAACCTCAATTTTCGTTGGTTCAAGAATGGAAAATACGAACTCAATCATGGGATCCAGGATTTAAGTGGAGGTTCTGACGATTCGGAGGAAGCTGATGATTTGAGTGTGGACTTCATTTTGAATCTCATCATCAATAAGCATTCAGAGATCATCATGTCCAAAATCTATGACCAGCTCGTCCAGATCGTTCCAAATGACTCGAGCACTTTCATCAACTCATATCAATTGTTGATCAAGCTTACGCCCAGAAAATCTACCATTTTGGCCATCAATCCACTCACAGGTTTCTTCTATTTCATGGATCCGTCGCCCATCGAGGTGCTGATTCAAAACAAAATCAACAGTCAACCTGCTCTTGTCAAGAACAAGAATTTTGTCAGCGAGCAGGATATGATCAACAATGTGGTGACCAATTTGATTCAGCTCAGACTAGAGACCTTCAACAAGGCCTTGAACAACAAATTGATCACCACTGAATGGATCGCAAACGATATCATCAAAATTAACGATTACGAAATCGTCAAACTCTTCAACTTCATTGTTGACGAAAAAGCAAACACTTACAATAAGATTCAGTTCTACAGGTGCCGGAATTGGCCCTCCTCTTGGTTCTTGATAAACTTGATCAGTGGACTCACCTCAAATACCTACTGGTGGGTGGCTAGACTTAAGTCTATCAAGGGTGAATGGAAGATCCAGTGGGTGCAAAAATTGAAGTTCGGCGGAGAGGAAGACTTTGACTACGAGTTCTTCAAGACTCTTTCCAAGTCTTGTTCCAATATGATCGTCGACCATATGATCGTTGAAGAACTCCAAACAAGGCAAGTCAAATATTTGAAGGCTGACGATGAAAAAGCTTTGGAGCAGTTCAATTTGCCTGTCATTAATGAAAACTCTCCTTCCAATTACGAATCTGTTGTGATTCTCCACAACACCGGCAACTTGTTGCCCATCTCTGTTTCTTCGACTACCTTGTTCCTCAGAGTCCTGCTTGTGACAGTCCACAACTCGACAAGAATGGATTCAACCATCTGCGGAGCTCTCAGAAACATCTCATCTGCAGATTCGGAGACGTTCAGCAAACTCAATGTGACTGTTCATCCTGATACGGAACAATTTGAGATCACTACTTCTGTTGATTTGTCGAACAGAATGTTGGAGAATAACGATGGAGCTGCGTCACATCCTTTGTTGAGCCAACTTTTCAGCAGTCTTGAGAAATTGAATCTGTTGATTAAGATGTTGCACCAGCTCAAGAAAACAGACATTCATGTCACCAACAACTCGCTCAACGAAATCAGTTTTAAAATAGACCCGTGCTACAAGCCGTTTCATTTACAGCTTCCAGAAAGCGAGACGAAACCGTTGACCTTAATAACCAGTGATGATGAAGACGCTAGCATAAAAATGATTGTCCTCTTTTTGAATCAACAGATCAAAGAATCTCAGGAAGCACTTGTTGGGTCGATCAAGTATCTCAGAGCATTCGTGCCCATTCTCCTATCTTCCAGGAAAGTTCGTGAGCATTTGAAGTCGAAGAACGTTGAAAGGTTGCCGAACAGATTACAGCGATTGCAATTTGATATGAAGTTCCAGTTTTTGAACTCGGTCCAGTTTGTCTTCACTCTAAACAGTACAAACGCAAATAATCCGAAAATCATTCAGAGGGACAAGATTTCCTTTTCTTTGAGTTTTCGAACGAACAAGTTTGACAAGGACCAGAGGTTGTTTGTGAAGTTTTCCATGAAGGAGAACTTGAATTCGCAGAATTTGAAATTCAAGACGCTTTTTGAGTTGATTTTCAAGGCAGCAAACGAGCTACAACAAGAAGTGCAAACAGACGCGTTGCGAATCATGTTGCTCAAGCTCAACTACGACTTTTTGGTTGATAGCGGGATTCTCGAGAAATTGTTGATAAAAATCACCGACTGTTTCTTGGCCTACTTGAAAACAGATTCCTAGATCTATACTGTATTATAATGCAAATGAGAATATTTACAAGGAAATGGTAGCCCAGGTGCAAAAGACAGCGAAGACTGTCGAAACAAGAACAGCAAATCTCAAGAACAACCGTTCACCAGAACCAATTTTGTCCTTGCAGAGTTTCATGTAGAACAAGCAGGGCAAGATGATGCACACAAGGAAGCAGATGGACGAGCCCATAATGCCGATGATTTTGTCGAACTCAGGAAACAAAATGGCAAAGCCAACAAACAATGCGTTCACGCCAACCCTCACTATGAACCGTCCAAACGTTTTCATGGAGTTTTTGAAGTAGCTGTCACCCTCGACAACGGCATCCACCCCAAGGATTCCGTCCACGGTGGAAATGATAGGCTTCGCATTCAACGGTGTTTTGGCCAAGGGCACAATGCAAATAAGCCCACTGATCAAGGGGTAGATCCACAGCGGGTAGCCTGGCGTTTCAAGCAAGAGACTGGTGACTTCGTTGCTGCACATGCGGCCAAACATCAAGAAGCCAATCACGGCCATGGAGCAGTCGGCGAGCAAAGTGATGGTGTAGGTGGTGAACAACGTCTTTGTGAATTTGTACGGGTGTCTCATGTCGGCCTTCAAGTTGGGGAAAATGGCATGGCCTCCGAAAGGAGCCATCAAGATTCCAATCGCCACAAGGAGCTCCGCGAACGAATTTGGCCACATGTTGGTGGGCATGGCCATGAGCAAGGAGCCGGGAGCCGTGGCTTTCAACAAGCCACAGGTGAACACCAAGACAATGATGGAAAGCGTGGCCAAGATGCCGAACAACAGGAAAATCGACAACACCGGCAACGGCATGAACGTGAACGGCGTCAAAACCACAAACGCAATGAGCTTGAACTTGGTCTTTGTCCACTGCTCGTCTCCAATAAGCGAAAAAAGCGAGTCGCTGAAAAGAAGCACCAACGACACCCCCAGCGCCATCAAGTCGACGGAGAACAACAACGAAATCATCAACTTCGCCATGGACCCGTACGAGGCGTAGCCGAGATCCGCATACGTCATCAACGTGCTGTCGGTGTCCAAGGCCTTCGACAAAAGCGTAGCAGTCCAGCACGTGGAGAGGCAGCAGAGCAACAAGAAGGGCACGCCAAACACCCAGCCAGCCTTGAGAAGACCCACCGGCAACGCCAAAAGTCCGACTCCAATTAGCACATTGACCGAATTAAGCACCGTCTGAGGAGCCGTGGATTGGCCTGCGATCACCGTCACCACGTTTCCGTCTTTATCCTCGACTCTCTTGAGACCAAAGTGAGAGGCCGTGGTGGCCAACGAGAGTGCCAGTCTGAAAGATGAAAACGATTGCAGAGGATATACCTTCTGCGATGGAATTGGAATTCCGTTGGCCAACGAGTTCTGGCGCGACCGGCCGTGGAGCACGTTGGCGATGTCGTCCTGGTAGAAGACCTCGTTGAAGGCCGAGGGGCTGGCACTGCCAAATCCAAAACTTCTGTAGGAGTTTTCGTTCAAAATGGAGCTGAGCCTTTCACCATGGCTGGAGGGCGCCATCAAGCCGGGGTCGAACAACTCGTCATCCTCGTCGTTGGGGGAGCCCACGCCGGCGAAAAACGAGCGTTTTTTGCGGATGTCGGCATCGATTTTCTGCGCAGCAAACGATTGTGCTCTGGTAAAGGACGAAGCGAAGTTGTGGAACGAGTTGGGGCCGCGAAACAGGCCAAAGGGCTGGTCCAAGATGGACTGTCTTCTGTGGAGAAGATGCGACGCCTCGTCGATGTCGTCATCGTCGTGGGACATTGCGGAAGAAAGTGAAGAAATGGGTGCGATTGACGATTTGACGATTTGGGTGCGATGTTTTGGTCTTATCTCTGGCCGAAACAGGCAGGTGAGCCGCACGGCCACGCCAAAGAAGGTGCGATGTCCTTGGAAAGAAGTGAGGTCACATGAAGCAGAAAGGGTGAAGGAAGGTCAGGTGAAGACGCCGTGACTCAAAATTTTTGTGTGATATCTTTTTGTGCAAAATCTTTGTTTGTGTGAAATCTTTGTTTGTGGCGTTTGTGCCATTGTTTGGGCCGATAAGACAGGAATTAGGTTCGCGAATCGCCGAGTCTGATAAACAGGAGAGGAGCGAGGAAAAACAGAAAACGAAGGAAACCTAATTCTAAGGGCATTCACGTTATTGCATTCGCTCCCCAGTCTTGCGAACCCGATCCGATCGGAACCAGATGGTCCCAGATGGATCCCAGACAGATTTTTGTGATTCTCAATTCCACGTGACCTATTTCCCAATCCAAACCACTTCTTCTTCTAACTCATGTTCCGAAGGTTGCTGACGGCCACCGTCACGTTCTTGCAGTCGTTCTGGCTCCCCGAAAACCAGCTCCTGGCCAGGCAGAAATGGGTGCTCGGGCTCGTCAACTTGGCCGCCGTGGTGGTATTCTGGGTGCTGTCGTCGTTTTTGGTCAACGACTTGTTCGAGACAAACGTCTACCGCAAGCCGTTCTTCATCACGTGGATCAACACCAGCTGCTTCGTGCTTTACCTCATACCGTACATGCGGTACAAGAACATCTCTGTGGTGGACTTTTTCGACATGTTGAAAAACGACTTCGAGAGAACCACACCCAGGCTCCTAGACATGGAGTCCGCTCCGAGCGAGTACGGCACGTCACTGGAGGACCTCTCCAGTCCTGGCGACAAGGAAGACGAGGAGGTACCGGTGTACGAAACGGTGAAATTGTCGTTGCAGTTCATCGTGCTCTGGTTCTCGGCCAACTTGGTCACGAACTCGTCGCTCTCGTACACGTCCGTGGCGTCGCAGACCATCTTGTCGTCCACGGCGTCGTTTTTTACGCTTCTCATTGGGTACATGTACAGCATCGAGAAGATCAACACCAACAAGATCGTAGGAATCGTCTTGTCGTTCGGAGGCGTGCTCATCGTGACGAAAATCGACTCGTCCGACGCAGGCGAGACGCCCTTGGGCAGCACGCCTGCTCTTATTTTGTGGGGAAATCTTTTGGCCCTTGCGGGGGCCCTCATCTACGGAGTCTACACCATTCTCTTGCGGTACAAGATCATGGCCCAACACACGCGCAAGGAGCGTATTTTGAACACGCACTTGTTCTTTGGCTTTGTGGGGTTGTACTGCTTTGTGCTCCTATGGCCCATTATCGTGGTGTTGCATTGCACCGGAGTGGAGACGTTTGAGATTCCCCGAACGGGCCATGTGTTGTCGCTTCTCTGCACCAATGCGGTGATCACGTTCATCAGTGACTTCTGCTGGTGCAAGGCAGTTCTTCTCACTAGTCCTCTTACCGTCACCGTGGGGCTTTCGCTCACCATTCCGTTGGCCATGGTGGGAGACTGGATAATAAAGGGGTTCCATGTGAACGGGTGGTATTTATTCGGTGCGGTGATTGTCACGGTGGGGTTCATGGTCATTAACAAGGACGAGCAAGAGGAGTTTGTCGCTGAAACATAGAAAAGAGGTGGTTTTAGGTGCCGCTTAGAAGGTGCTGCTTGGAAGGTGCTGCTTAGACAGTGCTTATACAGGTGCTGCTTAGACTATTGTTTCTTTAACTTAGTGCCTCCACACCAGGTTTGTGATCATCTCGAATAGACTAAATGTTCTGTGCAGAAGTATGCATATTTGACGAAATAGAAATATTGAAAAAGCGAAATCGAAAACGCAATCTGCACCACAATGCTCTTCTGGCTCTGGATGGCCTGTGTCTGGGCCAACCCGCTTCATTCCGTCGAATTGACGTCGCTCTCGTTGCTGCTTCCCAATTTCATAATACCCATCGAAAACTCGGACTTGTCTCTTGTATCTCACCCAGACAGAGAATACTACACGTTGATAGCATTGACGTCTACGGACGAACGCCACGCATGTGACAGCTGCCATGATCTCGACATTTTGTTGCTGAGAGTGGCGAAGGCGTGGTTCAACGACCACGCCATGTCGAACTACTTGTTTTTTACCAAGGTGGACATTGTGGACCGGTCCAACCTTGCGATTTTCGAGTTCTTGGAGCTTCAGTCGGTGCCGCAGATCTGGTTGATTCCGCCGTCCCGGATAGCCGAGCAGCACAAGAAAGATCGCCCGGTAGTGGAAAACGAGGTTTTTGGGCCCTTCGACATTTTGCTCGAACCGCACGCCGAGTTCCAGCTTCCAGATACGTCGTTTGACGACCAGGTGTTCCAGTTTGCTGACTGGCTCGCGATCACTGTCCAGAAACGGATCTTCATCAGGCAGGAGAATGCCGTGGGCAAGTTTGCCATGACGTTTTTCGTGACGTTTGCACTCATTTTGTTTGTCAAGAAAAGAGGCCCTTCTGCCGTCACCCAGAACGTCAGCAAGGGCCGTATCTACAAAGTGCTTTCTTTGGTGTTGTTGCTTGTTCTCTTGGGAGGATACCTGTACACGATGCTGGAAGGCGTGCCCTTTGTGGCCCAAAATGACAAGGGAGAGGTGATTTACATCAGTGGCGGAACACATTACCAGTTTGGTGTGGAGATTGTTCTTGTGGCCGTGCACTATTTCCTCTTGGGCGCAGCGCTCGTAACATTGACGTATTTGGGCCAGTACACGGTTACTGGCGGGGGGTGGCTCAAAACGGAAGAACAAAAAGCCGTGTGTGTTGTTCTCGGCGCCGCGGTGCTATTCTTGTTCTACAGCTCGTTCACCAGCATGTACTTGAGAAAAGACAGTGAGTACCCATATCACTTCCTCAAGCTTTTCTAACGCGTGTCCTGCACAATTCGATACGTTTAACTATTGCATCTTTTTCTTCATGACTGTAACCAAAGGAGCCGGGGGAACCAAACGGAAGTTGATTACCGATTTCTTTGCTCACGCAAGCAAGAAGAAGGTGGGTCTCGAGAAAAGTCCCGTGAAAAGTCCCGTAACAAATCCTGTGGAAGTGCCAAATTCGTTACTGGTTAGCGAACTGGAATCAAGTGAAATGTCGCTTCCAACGGAAGAAACTGCCTCTGCTGAAACCTCTGCTGAAACCAAGGAACCCTCTGGCGTGGAAACTGCTTCTTCGGACTACGCTTCCTTATGCTCCCAGTTCAACTTCAACAAGGCCCAATGGATCGAGTCTTTAACAGCCGAGGAGAAGCTGTTACTCGCTCTTGAAGTCAGCACCCTCCACATTTCGTGGCTCGTGTTACTTCATAAGGAGTTGACCAAGCCGTACTTTCTTGAACTCAAGAGATTCTTGGCTGCTCAAGCTAAAAGTGGAAAGACCGTGTTTCCTCCACCGGGGCACATCTATTCGTGGTCTCACTTAACGCCTCTTACTGATGTGAAGTGTCTTATCTTGGGCCAGGACCCGTACCACAACTTCAACCAAGCACATGGGTTGGCATTTCTGGTTCTAGAACCCACGCGGCCTCCACCGTCGCTTCTCAATATCTACAAGACGCTCAAAATTGACTTCCCGACGTTTGAAGCGCCCGACTACAAGAAGCTTGCGAAGTTGGGCACTCCAGGAGGAGGAAACCTCACGAAATGGGCCAAGAGAGGAGTGCTCATGCTTAATGCTTGTTTGACTGTGGAAGCGCACAAGGCCAACAGTCACGCCAAACAAGGCTGGGAGCAGTTTACGGAAAACGTGATTCGGAGTGCCATCACATACGCCAAAACGCAGAACCAGGGTTTTGTTGTCATGGCATGGGGAACACCGGCGCAAAAGAGAGTAGCCAACTTCACCAGCCAGCTCAATTCCGAAGACACTCCATTTTTGGTTTTGAAGTCCGTTCATCCGTCTCCGCTCTCGGCCAGTCGGGGCTTCTTTGAGCTGAAGGTGTTCAAGAAGTGCAACGAGTGGTTGGTTGAAAACAAACAAGATGCGATCGATTGGGGCTTACTAGAGGGCAACGTGGTGAAATAACCAAACGGCCACAGCACCAGGATTTTTTCTTAATTAATTCCTGGTGCTATATTGGAGTGTGCATATACCCCAGATATCCATAACAATAAGTAGAAAAAAACACTGTGCAATACTCCCCCTTTCGCTTTTCTGCTCTAGCTTTCAGAAATGGCGGACAGAAAGAAGAAGAAGATCAGTTATGTTGAATCAAGCGACAGTGAAGCGGAGCAGGTTGTTTCGGACATCGAGGACCTCTCTGATTTAAACGAAAGCGAATTGGAAAGACGAAGCCGGTTTGTGCTAGATTGCGATCCCAAAGTGGCGCGAGAAACCGACGTGGACGACTCTACGAAGAGATTCAAGTATCTCTTGGGACTTACCGATATTTTCAGATACTTCATCGATTTCAATATGTCGAAAGATGCCAAATTCAAGAAGTTGATCAAGCTGATCGACGGCAAGGCAAACTTCCAAGAACCGAAGAAGAAACGCCTGGCCAAAGGACGCAGAAAGACAGAGAAGGAAGAGGACGCCGAGCTTCTTGAAGATGAAGAACACATGGACGATGAAGGCCAGCAGAGAACGATCATCACAGAGTCTCCCAGCTATGTGCAAGGAGGAGTGTTGCGAGAGTACCAGGTGCAAGGTCTCAATTGGCTCATATCGCTTTACGAAAACAGACTCAGTGGTATCTTGGCGGACGAAATGGGCTTGGGTAAAACGTTGCAGACTATTTCCTTTTTGGGGTACCTTCGGTACATCAAGAAGGTGGACGGCCCCTTTATTGTGATTGTGCCCAAATCCACCCTCGATAACTGGAGAAGAGAGTTCCAGAAATGGACACCCGAGGTGGATGTGGTTGTTTTGCAGGGTGCCAAAGAGGACAGACAGGAAATAATCAAAAAAAGGTTGTTGACCGCCAAATTCGACGTGTTGATCACGTCGTTTGAGATGGTCATCCGGGAGAAGTCGCAGCTCAAGAAGTTCCGGTGGCAGTACATCGTGGTTGACGAGGCTCACAGAATCAAAAACGAGGACAGTTCGCTTTCTCAGATCATACGACTCTTCTACTCGAAAAACCGTCTTCTCATTACCGGCACTCCGTTGCAGAATAACTTGCACGAGCTCTGGGCTCTTTTGAACTTCTTGTTGCCCGATGTTTTTGGCGATTCCGCTGTCTTCGACGAATGGTTCGATTCGCAAGCAGACAAGGACAAAAACCAAGACCAGGTGGTCCTGCAGCTACACAAGGTGTTGAGTCCGTTCTTGTTGAGGCGTGTCAAGGCCGACGTGGAGAAATCGCTTCTCCCCAAGATCGAGACCAATGTGTACATTGGAATGACCAACATGCAAGTTCTGTGGTACAAGAAGCTTTTGGAAAAGGACATCAACGCGGTAAATGGTGTTGTTGGAAAGAGAGAAGGAAAGACCCGTTTGTTGAACATTGTCATGCAGTTGAGAAAATGCTGCAACCACCCATATTTGTTTGACGGAGCCGAGCCTGGCCCTCCGTTTACTACCGACGAACATTTGGTGTTCAACTCGGGAAAAATGATCATTCTCGACAAGATGCTCCGGAAGTTCAAGGCTACGGGTTCCCGGGTGTTGATCTTTTCCCAAATGTCCCGATTGCTTGACATTTTGGAAGATTACTGTTTCTTCAGAGATTTCGAGTACTGCCGAATTGATGGATCCACGTCTCACGAGGACAGAATCGAAGCTATTGACGACTACAACGCTCCTGACCTGGACAAGTTTATTTTCTTGTTGACAACCAGAGCTGGTGGTTTGGGGATTAATTTGACCTCTGCAGATATTGTGGTACTTTACGATTCCGATTGGAATCCCCAAGCAGATTTGCAAGCCATGGACAGAGCTCACAGAATCGGTCAGAAAAAGCAGGTTCAAGTGTTCCGATTTGTGACGGAGTTCGCAATCGAAGAGAAAGTCTTGGACCGTGCAGCCCAGAAGCTAAGATTGGATCAATTGGTTATCCAACAGGGCAGGCTGTCGAGTACAGGCAGCATCGGCAACACCACCGACGATTTGTTGGGCATGATTCAGCACGGAGCCAAGGAAGTATTTGAGTCCAAAAATGGATCGACTATGCTTGACGACGATGTTGATGCTATTCTTGCTCGCGGAAGAGAGAAAACAGCCACCTTGAACGCAAAGTTCAACAAGCTAGGTCTCGATGACCTTGCAAACTTCACGTCTGATGCTTCCGTGTATGAATGGAATGGCCAGAACTTTGCAAAGCAAAATAATGAAGGGTTGGGTGGACTCACGTGGATCAATCCATCTAAGCGTGAACGTAAAGAACAGACTTATTCGGTTGACAACTATTATAAAGATGTCTTGAAGACACCTTCTTCCCAAGGAAAGCCAGGAAAAGCAGTGCCTCTGATCAAGGTGAGACAACCGAAAGTGTACCACATCCAGGATCATCAGTTCTTCTCTCCTGAATTGGTGAAATTGTTAGAAAGAGAGCAACTTGGTTTCAAAAAGGAAACTGGATACTTATACACTTTGCATGATTTTGGAGATAGCGATGACGAGTTCTTGACTGAGGAATACAAAGACGACGTTTCGAGAGAGGAGAAGCTCAAATTAGAACAGAAAAGATTAGAAGACGTGGAGCCACTTTCTCCAAAGGAATTAGAGTTGAAAGATGAGTTGTTGCTGCAGAGTTTCCACACGTGGTCAAGACGTGACTTCACAAACTACATACATGGATGCGCAAAATACGGGAGACGGTCGTTCCCAGAGATTGCCAAACACCTTGGAAGAGAGCCAGAAGAAGTTGAACGATTCACAGAGAAATTTTGGGAATCCTACAAAGAAATTGACGGTTACGAGAAGTACATTTCCCAAATCGAGGCCAGTGAAAAGAAGGCTGTTAAACTCCTCAATCAACAGAAGTTGTTGGCCAATAAGATCGAGGCATTAGACGATCCTCTTGAGGAATTGAAAATCCAATATCCCCCAAACAATTCCAAACGAGTCTATTCGAAACTCGAGGACCGTTTCATTTTGTGTTGCGTTCACAAGCATGGAATCTTCAGTGAAAAATTGGGTGACAAGATCAAAGAGGAAATTATCAACAGTGATTTGTTCAAATTCGACTGGTATATCACTTCTCGTACTCCTCAGGAAATTAACAGACGTGTTAACACCTTGATGCTCGCACTTGCGAGAGAATCAGAAGGAGGAGGTTATTCCAGGAAGAGAGGAAAACAGGTTAATGGTGGATCAAATGCCAACACCAGGGCGGGTTCTGTGGAGCCTACTACTGTGGAAGGTACACCAGACCCAGCAAAAAGTGGAGAGAGCCTGGGAAAGAGACAGCGGAACGGTACAGCCAAAGCTTCAAAGAAAGCTAAGATTGACATTACGGCGTAAACGAAAATTTGCATGAATACAAGACCATTATAGATATTCGGGACAGATCATTGGCTCCACCGTGGAAATGTAGTACGGCACCTTGTTAGCTGTCCAGCTGACAGATAGGTAGTCACTCATTTCGTACTTCTTAACTTTCAAGTAGTCAAAAACGGTTTTTTCGGTACCAGCTTTATATCTGGGAGGAATGAAGTTGCGCAAACTGATGATCTTGGAGCCTGGCGTCAACCCATAGAGCAACTTGCCAACTTCAACATTCAAGGGGAAGTCAAACAAGTAGTTATTAACAAGTAAGACGTTGCACTCAACGCATTTCTTTCTGACTTCTTCATTGTTAACAAAACTTTGCAGTAAAGCAAACGAGAGGTTCAAAGAATCCAAGCCCCAAACTGTCAACTCCTTCTTCAAGAAAGTGTCCTGCAAGCTCGTCAATTTTGAAGCATGTTTCATTATTTCACACCCACCGCTGTCTTTAACTCCGAATTCCAATGCTGCTTGGAAAGTTGTGTTTCCAACACCGGAACCCAAATCGTAAAACTTGTGTTCTGGTCTCAAGTCAACCTTCGTTAAAACCTCACTGACAAAGGATGGTAAGAGCTCTCCATACACCTCTGCGGTAAAAGCTTTGTATGACCTCAACTTTCTTGAATCTGGAGAAACAATTCTGGTATAAGCCCGCAAGAGGAGTTGCTGGACACAGAATCTTGAAAGTCCTTCCATCAAGTTCAATTGGCGATTGAATGCTTTGGAGTACGACATGGGTCTCAAACTGTCAAATCTCGTACGATGCTGTTTAAGGATGTGAGGACTTCCAGAGGCAAGCAAATGAGCCACCGAAGTGCGTCTGGGATCTGTTTTAGTCGATCGATGCGAGTTTTCACCAGCACTAAGGATCTCGTAGTAGAAGGTATTCAATTTGAGATCCAGAGCAGTCGGTAGTGGTTTGCTTGATTTTGGTAGGTATGATCTCAAATGGGCATTAATATCATCCGATGGATCAATATTAGTAATGTAAGGACAAAGTTCCAACATGAGAGTATTCCATTTGTCAATTACAGCCATGAAATCAGGGAAATCATCTTCTTCGATAGCGTCCGTCAAAGTCTTGCAGTAGTCATTGGAAATGATGTCCTTAAGGACTGGCGAGTAAGAAAAGTACAATGCATAATGAATCTGGAAAACCTTCTGCAATTCAAACGTAGGATCCAACTCATTACTTTTAGGATGCGCCAACACAAACTGCTCTGTGTGCTGTGGGCAGAGCAAAAAACGAACATTGACCAAATTTAGAGGATTCAACCTAGTCTTTCCACCTGCATCCACAATTTCCAAAGGAGGGAACGTCAGGGGCATGGACCTGTAACTTTTCATGTGTTCTTCGATGATTTGGACTGCTGAAGTGTTGCAAAATGGTACGCGATCGTCCGGCGCCAACATCAGCAGGTCTTTTGAAAAATTGATGAATTGTGGATTCAAGGAACCGGACGAAATCGCCGAATTGAACAACTGTCTGCCATTCAAAGGAACAATTGTGTCACGTTGAATATCAAGAGGGTCGAAAGGACTGACTTCAGTTTCTTCATTCAAGTGCTTCACGCTCTCGATGGCTTCTTGAAGTTCTTCCAATTCATCTGCGTCGCTGTCAGTCTCAGAACCAGAGAGCTCCTCCGTCGTGGGCTTTCTTCCTCTGCGTCCCTTTGAAGGCTTCTGGTTCTTCTTCTCCACCAAACTTCTTTGGGCATTCTTGATTTGCTGACGATTTTGGAACTCCGGAATCAAATGATACGTTGGTTTCCGCTTCCTTTTGTCGCCAGACTTGATGTACTTTCCGTCACCGGTGACACTTTGGAACCACCGAGCTTCTTCTAGTAAGGCAGAAACGGTGCTCTTTGCTTCCTTGTGGCCTCTTTTGGTGCCCCTCAACCTCCTCACGGGGACTGGCTTAGCTTTCCGCTGTTCTCTTAGCAACTCTCTTTCCTCGGCTCTTCTTTTTATTGTGTCTGCTCTTCTTTGCGAGCGAAGTTCTCTCGCTTTCTGCTTTACCAATAACTCCTCCTCCGTCAAAGTTGCTGGAGCAGGGGTCTTCTCGCGTAAAGCTTCCACCTTCAAGTCTTCGAGCCCAACCTCGTTTCTGGTGTGACGTCTTCTGCGTCCTCCTTTGGCATCGTCTGCCATGGAAGCGTACCATTGGGCCTCGTAAATAAGTCGTTCCACGTCATTGGCAAACTTCTTCTGTCTGACACAGGCTATTTCTAGCCGCTTCAGTTTGGCTTCGATGTCTGCCTCTGTTCTGAAAGGAAGTTCCGCTTTGATGTTATCCTGCGAATTACTGGCTCTCAAACTTCGCCTGAGGAAATCAGTCTCCTTTTTCGTGAAAGGTACTATTCCGCTCCCTCCTGCCTTTGCAATAGCAGCATGAATATCCTCCACGACTTCCAGATAAGATTCGCTGGCAACTGCATCTTGGAGTCCAGAAGCAGTCAAGTCGGTTTTCACGAAATCTTCAATAAGGGCATTGTACACCTCTTCCTCCTCCGTCAAAGGAGGCGGTGTGGGTGCAGGAGAGGCTTCTCTCTGCATCTTTCTGTGCAAAGCTTCAAGTTTGTTTTTGACCTCAGTCCGTTTTCTGAATAAAAGATTCGATTCTGTAGACTCCAAAGTGTCGCCATTTTTCAAGGACTCGGTCATGAATTCAAGCTCTCCCGCCAGCCAGCGGGGTTTGTGCGGGAAATACTTCAAAATCAATCTTCGGGACTCTTCTGGAGAGAGATTTGGCATTAGCTTGGAGACATCGTCTTTCAAGAATAGTTCGCAATCGTTGCACACCTCAAACGCCGTGATCTGCATCTCGTCAAGCTCGTCTTTTCGAGATCCGTATAGGTCCTCCAAAACGCTGATTTTGAAATGAATCTGTTTCCGACTTCTGAGTGCACATTGCTCTTCGAGCATATGGTAGTCGATAGGCCCCGGACGGTACCACTGGGACACGACCAAGACCATCTCCTGCTTGGTAAAATTTCTTGGAACGTCAAAATCTTCAAGCTGCTTGAGAATATCGGTCCAGGTCAAATTCGGCAATCGGGTTTCAAGTGTGCTTCTGCGAAGGTCTGACTTTACCAATGATGCCAAAATGGTCTCTGGTATCTCGTTTTCGTCACGTCCAATACGAGGAGACATGGTATCGCTGCTTAACGGAGTCATAAGTCCGTGGACGTCTTCCTTGTACAATTCTGTGTTGAGAAAGAGCCTTGAATTTTCGGTTTTCACATCGTGCTCGTCTCCGGAATCGGTGTCGTTGTTGAGCACGTGAGCAAGCTTCAAGGCCCCACGGCGAGAGGTGGGGTCAGTGGTCAGGCTCATTTGGGTAGTTTGGCTCCTTTAGGTGAGGCTTTTTGGATGATTCGCCGAAAATATGATGAGGTTTCTGAGAGAAGAAACCTGAAAACTTTGCGGTGATGCTGGCACGGTGTTGCTCACAGCACGATGGATACGACACAGTGGATGTGAAAAATGGCGCAGAAAGAACAACGTAGGTCGTGAATTTGGTTATGCAATGCACTATTCACAAAAGAGCGCGACTTCCTTATCTGTACACGTCTTTTGAGCCAGGTCACCCAAACGAAAATATATTTCTACTTGGTTGCTGGCACCGTAGCAGATGCCGGGGATGCTGTTGTAGACTATGCCTGACACAGCCTATGTAAATTGTCAGAGCTTGCTCGCGCGGATTCCGTTGAGCCGGAACTTCAAGTCTTTGAGCACCTTGCTGTCTGGTCTCCACTTGTCAAACAGTTCGTAGAGGTGGTTGATTTCCTCGATGCCGGTCTTCGAGCGTTCCAGGCTGTGGTCCAGAATGATGGGGCTGGTGGAAGCGGGCCAGTTCTTCTCAACGTTGAAAATCAATCCTCGCAAACACCACGGAAGGATGAATGGATTGGTACCAATCTTGCCAATGTTGTATTCCTTGACGTAAATCTGATTGGTCACAGGCGTCTTGACTGGCTCGTTGAACTCCACGTCCTGCGGCGTTATCAAGTCGTCCGTGTCAAGAACAAACTTTATGCCAAGGTCATACACTTTGCCATCATTATAGATTTTGGAGTGGCCGTTTCCGGTTAAGGGACCGGCAAGCACGGTGCTCAACTCCTTGATCACGTTGTTGTCGAAATAGCCGAGGTTTTGCAACTGGCAGCAGAGCGACACCAACTTCTGGATAAATTCTGGGGTTCTGGACGAGTGGTCAATGTAGCACGCACGGTAGATGTTCGGGTGGAACACGTGAGAGGCAAGGGCCGAGTAGAGAGGGACCAACTGGTCGTTGATGGAGCCAATGAAGCACAATTTCACGTTGGCGTTGACAATGATCTGCATGGACTCTTTGTATGCCAACGACTGCGGGCTGTCGAACTTGGTGAGTTCGAACAACTCGTTCAAGGAATTATGTTCAATGGCAGAGTACGCCTTCATGAAGAAGGTCTTGTCCAGCCCGTAGAACGGTCCATTGTTCACTCCGGCCATTCCCAAAATGCCGATTCTCTTCCGGAGAGGGTCTCTCAAGATGCCCATCAGTATGAGCCTGGCCAACAAGATGATGGACACAACACAGCCCTGGGAATGGGAGGCCACGAAAATGAAATCCGCGTCGTTAAGTTCCTTCTGCCACTTCGTCAAGATCTCCGTGAAAAACTCCACCCGGTCGAAGATCTTGCCCTCCTTCTCCAAGGCGATCTTCTGAATACTGATGTTGTGCGACTCGCGCTCGTCCAACAAATCGTTGTCAACGCAGTACCGAAGGATGGCTCTTTCAGCCTCGTTGGCGAATTTCAACGACGTTCCCTTGGGTGCGCCAATGAGGGGCCTGATCATTCTTGTGGGGAAGAATCCGTGCACGCCAATGACAAGGATTTTCCTGATTTTCTCCACCGGGCCCCTCGCCACATCAGCTACGGGCTTGCTGTGCTGCCGATTACGTTGGTTGATCAAGAGATTGCCCATCGAGTCGTTCGTGATGCTGACGGAGTTGTCCTCTGCGTCTTCCTCATTCTGTCGTTTCGTTCCGTCCTCTGCAGATAGTTTGCTGTATGTGGGCAAGCTGGCTCTTTTGAACTGCGGCACTTTCAAGAGAGACCGCCCGTACAATCGGTAGCTGCGCTCGTACATCGAGTTGAATTCCTTTTCCATTTCTGTTTGGGTCGATTCTCTGTCTGGGCGAGCGGAAGGACTGGATTCGGAAGCGGCCCCGAACCCCAATCGAGACGACAAATGTGTCAAGTAGTTCCTCCAGTTTTTGAGGTCAAACGACTGGTTCGTGGCCCCGTTGAGTATGCTGGCCTGCGAGGCAGAATACGCAGCGACCGAGTTCTGATGATGCAAGCACGATTCCCAATCGGGAACAATGACGTTTTCCTTCAAGTTCTCATTCTTGTGCGTGTTGATCTTGCTGAACTGCGTGGCACTGTCGTGTGGCTTGTACAAAACAGCATCGTCCTCCTCGGGAGACTCACTCTCGTCATTGACAGATTCCAACTTCGAGATTCTGGGTGGTTTTAAGTCGTCCCTAGAAGGTAGCGACGGTGTGGACTTCAAGATTGTGTTTGCAGTGTCGGTGGGGGGCTTTTCGGGTTCCTTGGGGCCTCCCACCTCGGAGGCATTCCAGAAACTCCACAGTTTCTTGCGATTGTGGACCACGTGGTCGTCAACCTCGTCGTTCTCTTCTGCGACGTCGTCCTCGCCTTCGTCGTCTTCCTCTGGCGATTCGTCGATATTTTCATCTTCGTCTTCTTCATGACTACCAGTTCTTGCCCTGGGAGTCCAGCTCAACCAAGTGCCTGCACTCATGGACGCCAAGGAATTGGTGGATGTCTTATGTTTCAACGTCAGCGAGCTCTGCCTTTTTTTCCTATGGGGAGCCTCGGATATTTGGACCTTGTGCTCGGTGGCTTTTGTTTCCTCCAGGTTTATTTGCGACTCTGGAATTGGAAGTTTGGGTTCGGAAAAACCCTGTTCGGTGGGACGGAGTTCGTGGACGGTTTCCTTGGTGCTCGTTTGCTCTTGGCTGGCCGTTTCTATGGCGCTGGCTTGGGGTTCGCCTATGTTTTCAGGATTGGCCTCACTTTTTGTTTCAGGCACAACTTCGGACTCCGGGAGACTCGTGCTGGAACTGTTCCATCTTGGAAGCCAGCTTCCGTTGATATTCAAGCGAGACATGGAGTGGAAGAAGAGTTGCGACTGGTTCCATATCTATGCGATTGTCATATGCACAGAGATATACAGGTCAGAGACAATTACTGCAAAGGGCCAACAGTTACTCGATGAAAATTCTGGCGATGAAGGGCTTTGGATGGCTTTGGCTTTCTATTGTCTGCTGTCTAAATTGACCTAGAGTTTTCTCCAGAAATGCTCTAATCTCTGATATAGTCACCTCTCGAGAAATGCTTTAAGAATGTCACCTCTAATTGCTCTCCAGAAATGCTCTGAAATTGTCACCTCTAATTGCTCTCCAGAAATGCTCGGAAATAGTCACCTCTAGAATTGTTCTCTGAAGGCCTCCAACGCTTGTGCGGTCAAAGTGGAGCCTCCACATACAACGAGAATCACCACTTCGTCCTTTTCCAACTTTCCAAAAGCCTGCAAAAGCTCTTTCTTCTCGAAAGCAACGGCCACGGTAGCCCCACACGCAGGCTCGACCAACTCGCCGAATCCGTCGAAGTAGTCGATGGCTCCTTTCACTGCGTCCATGTCATCCATGATTCCCAACTTGGTGGGATGCAGATTGTAGTTGAGCAAAGCCTTTTCGGCCAAAAAAGGTGCGCCCAAAGACGAGGCTATTGTCTCCACCTTGGCTAAAGTCACAACTTTTCCTGCCTTGACTGCTTCGTCAAAAGTTGGAGCCTGGTGCGTTTCAACTACAAGAACAGGGACCTTGCTGAGATTCTTGTTTCTTTTCAATCCGGCCACAATTCCACAGTAGAGCCCTCCCCCACCAGCACTGCACACCACACCCTTCACTTTCTCCGGGTGCACATCCATTTCCGTCAACTGTTTTGCAATTTCGTCCACAATGTCGCCATGGCCGTCCCAAAGTATCTCGTTGTCAAAAGGATGGCAGTAAATTGCCGACACCAGCGTAGGCACCTGTGCCATGAGAGTATTTTTGAGGTACAGATCAGCTTCACCCCAGTGAGCACCCTGGAGGACCACATTGGCTTGGTATTCCAAAAGTTTGTCGATTGCGACCTGCTTCGTCAGCACCGGAAGTACCACTGTGCATGGAATGCCGTGGAATCTGGATGCGTACGCAGCAGCCAACCCTGCGTTTCCACCAGAAGAAGTGTAGATGTGAATGTCCAGTTTTCCTTGTTCCTTCGCCTCTTTGATGGAGTGGTCCACTAGTGCACTCATTCCGCGAAGCTTAAAGCTTCCAGATGGCTGGTGTAGTTCGTTTTTAAAGAGAAACCGACATGGGCCTGGGACTTTGTCCGAGACGTCCACCAAGGAGGTGAGAATACTTGGAGCGACCATCGGAAGGAAAGAAGAAATGAATGTGCGAAATGCTGAGGAACCGAGAGTTTTTCTACGTTTCCAGATAATGTGGAGCACAATGAAGGGCACTCGCGATTCTTATCAGTGCAGTCCAAGAAGACATAAATTCCGTTAACCGTTATGTATCTTGAAAATTCTCAGAAGTGAGGGGAAACGAAGTTCCTAGGACATCTGAAGGGTATTGATTAACTTGGTTCCTTGGTGGTCCTGGAACTGTAACAAATGAAACAAGTGAGTGATTTCGAGTGATTCCGCACTTTCGCGCTCTGATTAGAGTGATTCCGCAGTACGTTCGCAGTGGTTTCCAGTAATATTGCAATCTGATATCCTAGATGGCACGCAAGTTCGCCAAGTCCAAGGAATTCACGCAGATCTCCGGCAAGACAGAAACAGAAATCATCGATGCATACTCAGACATCCTCGATCTGACGGGCTCGCCAGATGTCCAGTTGAAACATATGGCCCAGGTTTTGGCAAAGCTACGAGTACCAGGATGCTACACTTCGGACATTTTGGATTGTATCCAGTGGTTCTACGATACCAGCGGCATGTATAGCCACAGCGGAGCGAAATGGAACGTCGTGCTGCAGTTATTGCGGCAATTGACAATTTCCAATCTTGACTCCAACGACGTTTCGGACATTGTGGATATCGACAAGTTGATCCGGTTCTGCAACCGGCTTGTGAAGTTCCGTGACAACCACCGGGAGATCAAACTGTCTTGGCTTCTATTTGTGGACGCTTCTGGAAGTAAAGACCGGTTGACATTGAAGGACTTGAAAGAAGTCAAGGCTCACATCCACCTTGAAGATATCAGTGACTCCATTCTCATAGACATGCTCGGGTGTGGATCCAGTACGGTGGAGGGCGATTTGCTTGATTTTTCGTTTGACAAGGGCCCCGCAGTGGGCATCAAAGACCTAGCTGAGGTTTTGGGGCAGTTGGGAGAGTTTGACTAGGTTTAAAACTCCCAGGGAAGCCGTTAAAATGGCAGGATGCGAACTGAACGACTTGGGTAATAGAGGATGTTTGTTTCAGTACGGAGGACATTTGTTTCAGTTCGGAGGATGCTTGTTCCGGGGATGCTCAGAGGATGTATCTAGTACCTTAAAATTCACTGGTATTGCTTGGTCTTATCTAATTGCATGCCAAACATGGCTCCACTGCCACCATTCCATCACGCATTTTGAAATCACAGCTGTCTTCTGAGTTCCCCAATGCCAGAATATTCGCAAATGTTTAAAGATTCCAGTTAGATATATTGCGAACACAAAATATGCTCGCAGTTCAAAATATGATTTTCCATGGATCCTCCAAAACGCTATGTCGACGCTCAGACTCGACTAGTGGATCTGTTTTTGGCCGAGCTCGACAACCTCAATGACGGCTCCGCTTCTATCGTCAATTTCAACAACACAAGGCAATTTGACGCTTTGCTTCTGCATCTCGAATCGTCCTTTGTCCCCTCCAACTTCTCCCAAGTTCCGTCCACAAATGTTCTACATATTCTTTTGACGCTTGCAGCCCGGTGCCCTGCATCCAATTGGACCCACCAGTCCGCTCACATGGACGGAATCGGGGCATCCACCGATTACATGCGTCAGGTGAATCTTGAATACGATTGCACCTTGTTCAAGAGCCTGCTTCAGGAAAGGAGTCTTGAAATTCTTCAAAACTACTTGAACATTGTGGCTGGATGTCGGTCCGCTGCTGCCGACCGGCTCTATGCCAATTTGGAGTCTGTATTTGTAGTGTTCTGTCCAGCCACCTCTGGTTCTTTCTTCTCCAAGGCCCGTTCGGTCAGCGAAATCGAAGATTCGCCTCACGAGCCCGTGGTGGAGGTAATCAGTGACTCGGAGGGCTCGGATAAACTCTTGGAAATGGGTCTGGCTGAACTCGTGAAGCTACGGTACAACTTGCCCATGAAGAGCATCACCTCGTTGTCCGAATTGGGACACAAAACATCGGGAATGGGAGAAACGACCCTGTTGTTCAAAGACATGCCCCACCTCCTGGCCCAGGCCACGCCCGAACCGGAGGAAGCGCCCAAATCACGAGGAAAGCGGCCCAAAAGAGAAGTCAATGCTCTTCTACGACTCCAGGTGTTCGACGATTTCTTGTTGGCGCGCAAATTGGATCCAAGCGAGACATACGATCTCTGGAGCTTGCTCCGTTGGGCTTTTTCTTGTGCAGACAACTCGACCCAGTACCAGCAATTCCTATTCAACTCGGCGAAAACAAGTGCACATGTGATCTACGAGACGTACGAGGGAGCTCTTCGGGTGATGTTTGACTTCCTACGCATCCAACGTGTGCGGTTTCGCAAGAACCCGAATCCACGGAAAAGTGACCTTTTGACTCGGTTGTTGCACCAGTTGGGACGCAAAGAGGACTGGTTCGACCGCGCGGTGGAGTTTGTCTTTACGGGGTTGAGTTTGCGCAGCAACGACAAGCCATATCCTTGCTACACCAGAGAATGGCTCTTGGTGAAACACGACCCAGCATCTCAGGTGGCCCATTGCAAAAGCAAGGTCGAATACAACGACAACAAGCGGTCGTGCACGCTCCGGTTCCAGATTATGTGGCTATTGTACTCTCAGGTGGACAAGGACAATTTGTTGGAGAACTTGGTGCCGAAATTAGCACAGCTCAAGTTGGAGTACTTGGTGAGTTTTTTTGACTGTTACCAGGGTGAGCCGTCCACGCCGCTTCTCAGCGAGTTTATGGTGCGGCTCTGTGGCCAGTCGATTGCCGAAATGACGTCGATTGTGGAGGACTGTTTCTACCAATCCACGGATTCTGCGCACAGCAAAGTGCAGCTGATCTCCAAACTCGTTGGCGACGACTACATCTACTCGTGTTTGAAGGAAGACGACACGTACAAAAGCTTTGAAGAGTTCGAGGCAAAGTGGGACAAAGTGATTTTTCTTCTTGGATGGCTACTCAATCGAGCGTTGATTGATCTCCAAAGTGGATGGTCCGACTCCACACAGGACAAGCAGGCATTAGCTCTCGTGACACTAAGAGTCACTACCGCCGACGACCACAAGAGAACACATTACTGTGAGTTCATTGATTCCAGATCGGAAGATGCAGATGTTCGAGTGGACGACATGAACTTTACCTTGAGTGCGAGGGAGGCTGCGGAACTCAAGAAGAGAAGCAGTATGAGTTTCAAACAGATGGTGGAGTTCAAGTTCTACGACTGACCCTGCAGCTCAAGTCCTACGACTGACCCACTGGTTTCCGTTCAGATGGATCAAAGTGGAATTTTCTCTGTAAATAAGCGTTGCGTCTCCACATTTGGATCGTCATTTTACAATTGTTGTCATCTACCCCAAAGGAGCGTTAGCTGCTTTGAGTCATTTATTAAATGATGTGCTTGACCTTGAAGTAATGTCTCAAGTACTGGATCTGCCACAAGCCCAACCCAACCAAAGCAATCACCATGACAATGGAGAAAAACTGGACACGCGCGTTGGTGCTCTCATTGGTGTCCCTCATCCTCTCTTCTCTGGCCTTCAAGTATTGCAAATCGGAGGCGATTTCCTTTGTGACTTCCTCGATTCTTCTCAACTCAACTTCGGCAGGCTTCAACTTTTCTGCGGCCTGGACGGCGTTCCAGTCTCTGGCCGCAGATCCACTTTCCACGTCCATATCGATTTCTCTGGTCAAGTACGTGTTCCTTCTTCCCGAATCCAAGTGGTTAGTGAAGCAAATGTCAATGGCTGCGGCCTCGTGTGTTGTGAAGGCGGCCTTTACGTTGCCCGATATGTCATTTTTGCTGTAAAATTGGTTTCCCAATGTGTCGATGATGGTCAAACGCAACTTTTGCCCGTCTCCCAGGTAACCACTGGATTTGATGTTTATCACGACAAACTGATCCGAACCGACAAAATCACGCACACACACGGGCAGAGGTCTTTCAAAAGCAGGTACTTCCACCTGCAACGCCGAGGCAACACGGAAAAAAACCACAATGGCTAGCCACAAACTCCAAAACATTTTGGTGAAGAAAAGAGAGAACTAAACAACGAAAATCTCGAAAACGGTGTCAAGAACGCGCGAAAAATTCAACAATGGTACAGTTAAAGAGGGACACAACACACACGTCGAGAAAATGGGATAGGCGGAAGGATTTGAATTCAGAAGAAAGGATATTTTCTGGGTTTGTTTCTTTTGGTGGCTTGCTCTTGTCGCGTGTGCAAGGAGTTCTAAATATAGAAGGTCCTGACTGGATTTGAAATTTGTAAAGGTGGTGTTGAATTTGTTGAAATTGTTGAAATTGTTATTTGTTGTATTGTTGCATTGTTGTATTGTTGTATTGTTGTATTGATTTGTGGCATCGTTGCATCGTTGACTTTATTCGGAGACTTTGTTTGATTCTATGCTTACTTTTTGACTGTGGATCCTCGACCTTGATATCAACCAACGCCAGATCGCAATTCACCAGTTTTCGTGAGAATTCAAATATCAGCCCAGGGATATAGTCTAATCCTCCAGTACTCACCCTGATTCTATTCCCGAATCCACCCAAGGACCCCACCAACTATCACCAAGAGGTACGGGTGTCAAGCTACCATTTGATGATTTTTTGAATCGAAAATTCTTCAGTCAACCAACATGGCCAAGGTCAAAACAACCCACACCATGGTCAAGCTCATCTCGGCGGCCAAAACCGGGTACGAGAAGTGGTTCAAAATCCCAAGACACACCGGAAGGCTCAACTTGATTTTGTACGACCCAAAAGCAAAGAGACATTGTCTCTTCACCGAAGACAAGAAGAGAAAAATCGCCACCGCGGTGCCCAAAGACTACAACAGAAGTCATCGTTAGCTGACGACTTTATCACATGTTCCATGTACATAGCATTACGAATACATATCCATCTATTTCAGTATATACAAGAAGATAGGATATGGAATAGAGAGAGATCGTGGTCTGGGGGAACAGCTTAGAGGTTTTCCACTTGCCAGTCTTCTGTCACTGCGAGGTTTTTGACATCACCAATCACTGTGAAAATGTCGTGTTCCGTGGAAGCCAAGTACTTATCGCTAACATCCTGTAAATCCAGAACACTCACATCCAAGAAATTCTCTCTTCTCTCCTGTCTCATATCATCGGTTATGCCTTCCAAGAAGGTGGAAGCTCCTTGGCTCGAGATGTGGCTAGGTGCATCCACACTCTGGAAAATGGCCAATTTGGCCTCCTGTAAATCCTTGGAATCCCACTTGCCCTCCGCAAACTTCTTGTGTGCAATGGAAGCGGTTTCGGCAAAAGCCTGGGCTGATTTGAGAGCGTCAGGGTCTCTGTAGGAGTAGTAGTTGAGCGTTCCTCCCAATCCGTCGAAATTGAGTCCTCCCCCATATGCTCCGTTGGACTCTCTAATGACAGAATGTAAGTGCTTGAAGGTCAAAATTTGGGACAACACTTGCAAGGCAGCACCGTCCTTGGTCGTGTAGCCGGCTCCAAGCTTAGCCAACGACGCATATCCGACTTGAAAGGGCAAGTTCAAAATAGTTTTGCTGGGTTTGCTGACACTGAAAGAGGAGAGAAGAGAGTCCAATGCATTTGAGTGAGCAGCTTTGGATCCCTCCATTTTGGTCTCAAACTTCTTAATCAACGACTCGTTCAACACAACGGACTCCTTGTCTGCCACAATGTTGTAGTTGAAACCAGTAGCGCCTCCTTCGGTGAAACCGTTGACAATAAGTTGTTGCATTTCTTGCAAAACGGGCAAGATCTCGTTTTTGAGGTACTCTTTACCCTGTTCCTCCAATTTCTTGTTCAATTCGGTAACAAGTCTAACTTGTTCAATTCCTCCAAACAAATCAGTTATGTATTTGGTTGGAGTCAACTTGGCATTACCGTAGGCGTTGGCATAAGAGTGGCCTCTGTCGGCAATTGCGTTAAGTTGGTTCTGACCCAAGTTCTTGACTAAAGTGTGAAGTTTGTCTAGGACAAGCTCGTCATTCTGGTCCAATTTGGTGTGGTTCAAGATGTCATACCAAAGCTCATATATGTGCTGGGAATTGCCCTGTAAAGCCATTCCAGTCATCAAAAACTTGATGTTGGTGCGGCCAATGTTGTAAGGATCGGTCTTGGCGCTGGTGGAGAAACTAATGCCTCCAGTGAGCTTCTGGATCTGGTTCTCCAAATCGGTGATTGAAGTTGACTCAGTACCTGCCAAATTGGTCAAACATGTGCTGAACAAGGGCAAGTACTTGTAGTACTTGTAAGGGAGGAAAGACAAGTCCTTTGCGGCAGTGACGTAAACCAAATCATTGGTGTTAACAATTCTCTTTTGGATCTTGTTCCCCTCGTTGGACAAGTTGCTGAAAGATAAGTCATAGAAATCTCCTTTTCTTGGAATATCTTCAAGTGTCAAGGTTGGCAACACAGAGACGTTACCTTGTTCCTGCTGCTTTTCAAGGAGTTTCTGGCTTCTTTGGAAGATGACTGATTTGTCTTCTTCGCTCAAAACGTCGACTTTTTCCTTGAGCCGTGTGGCCTCTTCTGTGACTAGGTTCTTATTGAAGTTCTCATCTGGAACCATGGTGAAGTTGAATTGGGCGGTGGAATCACTCATAATCGTAGATTGGAGCAAATCAACGAAGATCTGCAACCCGTTTTCATTGTAATCTTCCTTGAATCTGTTTAAAATGGTCTCGACTTGCAAAGTTTTCACCGGTTCGAGCCCATTGACCCACGATGGAACGATGGAATTCAAAAGGCCCAAGCCAAAGTCTGGCCTATGTTTCTTGAAACCCAACTCCAATTGGTGGAGAATGGCCTCAATTCTTTCGTGGAAAACACTCTCGCTGCCTCTTGCAAGCTCAGGAAGGACCTTCTGTGTAAAGATCTCGTTGATCTTGGCCCCCAAATTGTCAACCTTCTCACGAGACAAATTGTTAACACCAATGGTAAAGGACAACAAGGAAGTGGTCATGTCCAAGCCGAAATTTGGAGAAAAATCCTCGCCGTATCCTGTTTCAATCAATTCCTGGTAGAGCGGGGAGTTGTGGCCGTCACAGAGCAAGGAACTCAAGGCCTTCCACTTGAAGATCTCGTATTGTCTCGATTCATCCAAAGGACTGCCCAAGTACCAGGTGAGGGAAGATTTTAACTGTTCTTCCACGGGTTTGGTGGTCATGGAATCCACCGGTCCCGTAACTTCGACATCGTGGTACAAAGTCTTGCTTGACTCAAAAACCGATTTCTTGATTTTGCGCTGGGCTGATCTCACGCCAAAAGGCTTGTAGAATTCGTTCAATTTCTCCAAATGCGCCACCAAGGGAAACGTGCCGTAGGTGAAAGTTCGGGCGTTTGAGGGGTGGTAGTTCAACGCATGGAAATCCACCAAATCCTCGTATTGCAAGTCCGTCATCTTGGCCGGGTCCCCTCCCGAGTTATTGAGCGACGAGTAGATGGCTTCTTGGAACTTGATCCAGAACAAGTATCCAGTATTGGAGTACTGGCCCTTCATTTCGTTGTACACCACACCTTTGAACTCGATTGGGCTCGCAGCATCGGACATGTCGCTCTGCTCCAATCTCCAGCCTTCTTGCATGAAGTCCTCGTACGTCAAAAGAGGCTCAAACACAGAAGATAAGTAGACGTCCATCAAATTGTCGAAATCCTTGGTGTTGGTCGTGGCAAACGGGTAGTACGTGTAGTCGTGCCCAGTCATGGCGTTCATGAAGTTGCTGAGCGACCGGTTGAGCATTTTAAAGAACGGATCTCTCACTGGGTACTTATACGATCCGCATAGAGTTGTATGCTCAAGAATATGGGGCACTCCGGTATTATCGGGAGGATTCGTCTTGAGGGCGACCAGGAAAACGTTGTTTTTGTCATTGGGATTGTCCAAATGCAAATGCTCCAGCCCAGTTCGGGTGTGTTTGAGTTTCACCGCCACCAACGAAAATTCTGGAATGGGTTGGACATGATCTATGGAAAATCCATGAACCTGAAGACCAATGGGGTATTTGCTCAAGACCTCGGCTTGGGAGAAGCTGGCATATCGCCTGTGGAACAGGGGCAACCTTCGTAACATGAGATTGTTGAATCAGATTTGAGATCGAAGATTTGAGGTTGAAGATTTGGTATTCGCATGTCTGCGAAAAGCTCCGAAGAAATTGGAGAAATGTGCAATCAGAATAGCTACGTTTATTTAATAACCTTATACATCTTAGTGCTCACCTGGAGTGAATGCACTAACCGAAACGAAGAGTTGACACTCCTTACTGACCGTTACTATCCTTGTCAAATTCTTTTGGAAATTTTCATTGGAGAATTGGTAAAGCACAGCTAATGAACTGACAGAGATACTGCTGAGTAATTAGTACGGATAAGAGGGGTGTCTTCAACTTTGTTAAATGAGCACTTGAGCCCTATTCCAGGTGCCAGCTCTTACCTAGATCTGTGATCGAAGGATGTGAGTGTGCCGGAATTTTGGGGAGAACATACAGTGATCAACCCCGTCTTTCTTCAACTAGAGCGAATCCCACTTAGAGCAAAATTGCGCATGCTTGCATTCGATAGTACAGTAGTCTCTGTTATTAAACAATTCCAGATACTTCGTAGAAAGAGACAAGTATTAATATTACAATCAATGACTCAGACTTCTAGGAATATCACCTACGGATCTCTTTCCAGCTCTTATGATAGTACAGTAGTTTCTGTATCATTTACACATACTTAGACGAATATTCTATTTGCAATCAATGGCTCAGACTTCTAGGAATAGCATCTACGCTCTTCCAGCTCGTTCCCTTCAGCCGACATAACCTGTCATACTGGCTTAAGCTGGAAAACAATCAGGAAACGCTGCCTTGAACTGATCCTTCGCATTCCCACAAATCACATTTCCATGGCATGTCACCACCGTCTCAAAGTCCCAACTGTCGTACATCAACCTCACCACAGCCTTCCCCTCGGCCTCCTTCGTTTTGTTGAGCCTGGAAAAGAGCCAGCGTCCAAGCCAAGTTTGAGTATTCACCTTTCCAATCGGAAAAGACCAACCAGTATACGGATTGTGCTTTTCTGGGCACCCTGTAGCCGGAGAGTACTGCTCAAACGTCTGGTTGCCATCTGCTATGCCCATGTTCATGAACATGTCTCCTTCAAACATCATTTTCGTGTTCTTCTCGTACAAAACAAATTCCTTGTTCTTGTGCACGCACGAGTACAAGAACTCAAAGTTGTCCCACCACGACTCGTGGACGTCAAAAAGAGCCCGCATGTCTGTTCCCGTGAGCACCCGGTTGCCTTCTTTTTCCGTGAGAGGGTACGTGACGGTGCATTCCCCACCCAAATGTACATCTGCACTGGCTACGAACTTTATGTCGGGAAATTCCTTTGCAAATGTTCTGGCAGCCATGTTGTGCTGGATATTAACAACGAACACGTGGGTCACGTTGAACTTGGTTCCGGTCGTGCCCGTCAATATCTGGAGCGCCTCCACCACGTAGTCGCCGTAGGGAATGGGGGACCAGACCAAGATGTTTCCGTCGTAGTTAAAAAGAGCCATTCTGGCACCGAAGTCGAGCCGGTCTTTGCTGGCAAAGGGACAAGACACCGTAACGATATTGTCGGCGATCTTGCGGATCGAGGGAATGAGAGGATTTGGGTAGCCCATGGTGGGGAGAAAACGAAGACTAAAAATGAATTTGGCTAAGAATGAAATTGATGATTGAATTTGACTGCGAAAGAACATCTGTAAGGCATATAGGTAACACAAGTGGGTTCCGAACGGGTGATGGCTTGGCATTGATTGGTTGTTGCTTCAGGCTTTGTTGTGTTTGTTGGCTGATTCTGGCTTGCGGCAGAATTGAAATTTCGTTTGGAATTTGAAACTAATAGGCGTTTCTGTTGAAGGTCTTTAGGGTGCAAATTCTGACAAAATGCTAATTTAGAATTATCATTCTGACGATTCAATGACATGATGACTCAGCAGCCACGGAGAACTCCAACAGATGAAAATCTCCGAGGTACCCAGTCTTGGAAGAGCCCAAATAGTCTCCGATAATTCTCTCAACTTTTCAAGTCAATGAACCGACCAGACTTTCCCTCCGTAGACAAAACCGCCACAATCATTCAAAACCACTGCTCCTTGTCTAATCCACTACAACTCCTTGTCTAATCTACTACAACTCCTTTTTATCCACTACAAATACATCTCCTTGTCTAATCCTCCGGTCGGCCTCAACATCGAGCATCTGAAAAACAATTTTCTCATTTTTCACCTTATCTATCATGCCCAAAGAAAAGCCTGCGCTGAAGTCGCTAGCACACGAGGTGTCCACCCTCGGGGGCTTTATTGCCGGTGGTATCGCCGCATGTGGGGCCGTCACATTCACCAACCCGATTGAATTAATCAAAACAAGAATGCAGCTTCAAGGTGAACTCAGTGCCAAATCAGAAGCTCCCAGACTCTACAAGAACCCGTTGCAGGCAGCAGTGGTGATCTTCAAAAACGAAGGCTTCCGTGGATTGCAGCAAGGTTTGTTGTGTGGGTACGTCTACCAGATCGGACTTAATGGGTGCCGAATCGGGCTCTACGAGCCGAGTCGATTCTACTTGACGAAATTGTTGAACCCCGGTGATTTCAGAGAAAATGCCTGGGAAATCCCGCAGACGGTGCTGATCAACGTGTTAGCTGGATTTGTCTCTGGGTCTGCTGGTGCCGTTATTGCCAACCCATTTTTTCTCATCAAGACAAGAATGCAGTCGTACAACAAGGCAAACGCCAAGTTGAAAGTCAATGTCGGACAACAGACGTACTACAAGGGAATTGCCGACGGAGTCAGGCAAATCTACTCGGCCGAGGGTCTTAAAGGTTTGTTCCGAGGAGTAGATGCGGCCGTGTTGAGAACGGGAGCAGGTTCCTCGGCCCAGTTGCCTGTGTACAACTTGACGAAACACTACTTGATGGACCACAACATCTTGGCTGACGGATCGGTGGGTTTGCATTTTGCTTCTTCTTCCATGGCCGGATTGGGAGTAGCCATCGTGATGAATCCGTGGGACGTGGTTTTGACCCGGCTCTACAACCAGAAAGGAGATTTGTACAAGGGCCCTGTGGACTGTTTCACCAAGACAATTAGAACCGAGGGCCCTACGGCGTTGTATAAGGGTTTCTGGGCCCAGTTGTTCAGGGTGGGACCCCACTCCATTTTGACGTTGATGTTCATGGAGCAAGCCATGAAACTCGTTTACAAAGTGGAGTCCCGGATTTGATAGACATAGAGTGCCTTAACGGTGCACCAGTACATCCTACCTAGAAGATTAGAGATCGCACTGAAATACAGTTTCGCAGAACATCATCATTATGACCCAAAAAGTCAGGCCAGCAAGCAGGTTGATGCAGGCCAGTGCCAAGTGTGCCGAAGAAGGGGCTGCATACGGGAAGTGTGTTCTTGCTAATTACAATAACATGAGCAAAGATGCGTGCCTGAAGGAATTCATCCAATTCAAGGCTTGTGTTTCGGCGAAATTGAAGAGGTAGGTACAGCATTTCTTGAAGCTTGAGGAATGTCAGGTGGAGGTTCAGGAATACTGAGAATGGAAGCTCGGAAATCTGAGATCACTCGATATTGAAATTTTTAAGCTGTTTTTCAGCTGTTTTTTCCTTTCGGTGGGACTCGCCAAATCAAGAAATTGAAGAGAAGTAGGACAATAGGACATGAACCTGGGTCCTGGTTTGAGCTCGGTCTGAACACAAAGATTTTCGAATTAAAGTAATACAAGCTCAAATAATATATCTAAATAATGGGTTCTCCTTGTCGGTCAAGTCTGCAAACTCGTGGTTCTCGATCATCTCAAACTCGGTGTTAGGTTCAGCCTTGGCCTTGGCGTCTCTCTTCTTGTTCTCCACAACGTAATGGATCCAAATGAGGCACATGACAATGAAGGTAATACTGGAACATACCACCATGGCAATCTTGGCTCCGGCGTAGTCTGGAGCCTGCGTGGCAATGAAAGTCTGAGGTCCAATCAAGTTACCCACACAGTAGCCGATCAAGAAGATGGCATTGACGGTGACCTTTTTCGTATGCCCAGCAACGTTGGAGGCCACCGAAGACAAGACACAGATGAAAATCAAAGGTGCAAGTCCGTACAAAGAAAAACCAGCAATCTGCACCGTCGGGTTATTGCTGAAGGCCAACATACAGAGAAAACCCACAGAAACCAACGAGATCAGCGTGGCCCAGAACATTCTGATCTTGTAGAACCGGTAGCAATAAGCGAATGCCGTGCATCCCACCACTTCCACGGCACCGGTGATCATTTGCATCAAGAGGGTTTTCGGAACCGAGTATCCCAACGACTCGTTCAACAATATGGTCCCAAAGTTCGTGATGCCTCCGTTGGGGATGTTGTTGGCCAAGGCAAGAAGGAAGAACAACCAGGTCTTGATGTCAGTCAAGGCTTCGATGAACTGGTGTTTCTTGAAGTGCTTGTTTCCGAAACCCTGCTGGTTGCTTCTGATTCTCTCCACCACCATTTTCTTTTCCTCCTCCGTTAAAAACCACGCTTCAGTGGGCTTGTTGGGGAGGTGACAGAAAATGAGAATACCGACGAAAATGGTCAACACTCCCGTGACGATGAAAATCAACTTCCAGGCTTCAATCGAGTAGCTGTGCTGGTTCATGTAGAGCGAATGGGCAATTGCACCCGACCCCAACATTATGCCCACACCATTGAAGGAAAACCATATGGCAGTTCTCAAGAAAACCTCTTCTTTCTTGTACCACTGAGAGGTGATAATGACAAAAGCGGGAGTGACCGCACTCTCAAAAGCACCCAAGAGTGTTCTCAAGGCCACAAAGCCGGCGTACTGAGGTACTGCGTGCAAGCAAAGAAGCACTCCCCAGATGACAATGTAAAGACAAACGGTGTTCACCACAGGGAAACGCTGAAGCGACATGGCTGCGGGAAACTCGAAGGCCAAGTATCCGAGGTAGAATGCAGAACCGGTCCACGAGTACATGTCTCCCACCATGTTCAAGTCTTTTCTCAAGCCCAACACCGAAGCATAGGAGTTGGACAGCTTGTCCATGAACTGGATGGCGTACAAGATACAGATGAGAGGCATGACGTAGAAGTCGATTTTGCGCAACAACTTGCGGTCCGCCTCGGGGTCGAGGATCATATGCTCTCCATCCAAAACGTATTTCATGGCCTCATCGACATCTCCGGAGATGGTGACTTCTTTTCCGGTGTGGGGGGACACGATGGTGGTGATGACATTCCCGTTCTCGATGTCGCTTGCGGTGATCGAGACTACTGCCTCCAAGTTCTTCTTCTCTATCAGCATAGTAGAATAGTGTAGGACGAAAGAAAGTTCTCGTCGGATCTTTATAGTGTGATTGCACCCTGATAACGCCGGATTCCTGTATTGTATGGCCCGAGACAATTCCGCAATGCACTCCAAATCAGATCACAAGTTCCCATAACAGTAAGATAAGAATCTTGCTTTCTCTGGGCATTTATTCAGCAGAAATTGCGGCCCGAGCAGATCGCCCAAATTTTTGATCTCCCGGTCCTGCTGATATTATGCCTTGAACTGCGATAAGGGTCCAGCTTTGAAACTGTTCGTTTGGACTGCATGTGCATATCGGTTTGCCTGATTTGGTAGCTGCCCAATTGTGTCTAAGTGAGACGCGGAATTGATTTGCTGGGTTGAAGTTGGATGCCGGAGGGCATAGAAACCTGTCAAAATACCAGAAAACAGCCGACACCGGAATAGAATGTAGAATTTGACGGAGTTGTAGAGAAATCGACTTTGGTAAAAACCAGCTTCATTTCCACGTTGACGTTGCACCGTCCATGTCACTCGCGGCATTTCTTCACCCATCTCGTTATCTAATCCTTTGCTACTGCATCGGGGTCTGTTAAACGCGATAGTGTCACGTGGGGACTTTTTGTGCGCCGGTCTCGCCGTTGGTCGCCGTTGCGGCGTTTTAAGAAGGCGGGGTTGCATAAAGAAGTCAAAAAAAATCGAAAAAAATGGAAGAAGCTATCTCGAATGGTCATTGCAATAAACGTGCGTCTATGCTGCAATTCGTTGACTTCAAAAAAATTTCTGTTGAAAAAGGCAACCAGATGTGCCTGGATTTTGAACTTGGACATAATCGAATCGTCGACCAGGATAGGTAGACAATTTTTGTTCTGAGATTGAATCACACCTTATTTTTGTTTCTTCGTCTCCTTCGTGTCCTTCGTGTCCTTCTCTTTCTCCTTTTCCCTTATTCCTTCTCTTTATCCTGTTCACCTTTTACTGGGGCATCTCTGAGAATTCCTCATTTCTGACTCAATAATATGGTCATCAGGGGAAACCCAATTCGATTCGAATCTCGCCCTCACCTGGAAATCGCTTCATTTTTCGTTGGAAGAATTTGAATCTTCTTCCGATAAATCGTTGACAACTCTTAACTAATCGAGCGACCGTGATGATAACCAAGTTGGAACTACTTGACTTCACTGTAACTGGGACTATTGCTCTTATCAGTAGTCCAAGAGAAGTCACACGGGGTCACCGAAGCAACTTGTTCTTGACATCCAGGGTAACTCCGTAAATTGTTTCGAATGTGTTCAAAAGGAACCTCTATAAAAGAATGAAGTTGTTGCGAATTCCAGCACCCACGAATCAATGAGGGAAATATAAGATTCAGAGAAAAGACGAAACTTTGGAGCAAGGATTCTTTTTGTCCAAGAACCTTGATTTTACTACTTGCGCTTTCAACCAAAGCGGCGACCTTTTATCGTTTATGGACACAAATTTGAAAAATTCTTAAACTCTAAGACAAGAGACAATTCGTCCCGAAGCAAGACTTGCGAGGATGACATCTTGCATTTCCTAGTAAAATCGACTCCTCCATTTGAGCTTTTACCACTCCCTGAAACAACACCACTAGCTGCAAAATCCTGCACTTGAAGATCCGACGTGTCCTTACCACTATGGCTCCCTCGGCATCCTAATTGTGGGGAAGAACATTTTCTGAATCAAAGCAACTCTTCTTATCTCAGAATGGTGCACATCTCCCGAATTGCGGCGTACAACCGGGAAGATGTCCGCAAATTTCTCTTGATTCTCCGCGAGTTTGTCATGGTTTACAAGAACAACAAATTGACCATAAATTACCAAAGTCGACCAGTGGTATTATTCTTCGGAACGGTGATCTCTACGTTGGGAATCGGCGCCTTCTTCACCATCAGGTCGTTGATCTACCACTTCAATGAATACCTGTTCAAAAAGCTGCAGAACAGGCCCGCTTTGATCAGACAATCTTCCACCATCTTGAAAAACGGCGCCAGAGAGATCTACATTCCGAAGGGAAAGAACTCCACCACACGGATCATCATCCCCAAACCCAACTTGGACCAGTACGCGGCCGACAAGTACCTCTACAAGAACTTCTACATCGACCAGAAGTTGAAACAGCAGAACATCTTGAACTCCAAGTTCTTGAACCAGATCATCATCATCTGGCGCATTTTGATTCCAAAGTTCTACTCCAAGAACACCTCGCTCTTGCTCTCACAGTGCTTCTTCTTGATTTTGCGCACGTGGTTGTCGTTGATCGTGGCCAAGCTCGACGGTCAGCTTGTGAAGAACTTGATCAGTGGAAACGGAAAGAAATTTGTGCGTGACTTGGTCTACTGGATCTTGATCGCCTTCCCGGCTTCGTACACCAACGCTGCCATCAAATACTTGACCAGCAGGTTGTCTTTGAGCTTCAGAACGAACTTGATCCGCTACATCCACGATATGTATTTGGACAAGGTCATGACCTACTACAAGATCCTGCTTTACCTGACAGACATCCAGAACATCGACCAGTACATCACCAACGACGTGGCCAAGTTCTGCGACTCCATCTGTGGGCTTTTCTCCAGCATGGGTAAGCCTTTGATCGACTTGGTGTTTTTCTCCATCTACTTGAGAGACGCCTTGGGAACGGGGGCTATCGTGGGTATCTTCGCCAACTATCTTGTTACGGCCTTGGTGTTGAAGGGCTACACGCCTTCTTTCGGAAGTTTGTCTGCCAGAAGAACTCACTTGGAGGGCCAGTACTACAATCAGCATTTGAACCTCATCACCAACTCCGAGGAAATCGGGTTCTACAAAGGCTCGGTTATTGAAAAGGCAAAACTACATGAAACCTTTGGCGAGTTGATGGGCCACGTTTCCAAGGAAGTCAACACCTCCTTTTCCTACTCTATTCTTGAAGACTACGTCTTGAAGTACACATGGTCTGCCTGGGGTTACATTTTCGCTGGCTTGCCTGTATTTTTGGAAGACTTGTGGCCCAGTACTTCTCACGATCACATTGATGAAGGAGAAGCACCTCCCACCGTTGCCAAAGCGGGACCTGTTGACTCTCAGCAGAACATGAGACAATTCATCATCAACAAGAGATTGTTGTTGTCGTTGGCTGATGCAGGTTCCAGATTGATGTACTCCATCAAGGACATCTCTGAGCTTACTGGTTACACCGACAGAATCTTCACCTTGCTCACCAACTTGCACATGTGCCACTCGCCCACATTCAGCTACGGCTCCAAATACGGCGTTCACGATATCCATGGCACCATTCAGAGAAACTACAGCAGCGGGATCCGTTTTGAGAACATTCCGGTGATAATTCCCGGACCTGAAGGCTCTGATGGTGAGAAGTTGGTGGACAACTTGAATTTCCACATTCTGGGCAACAAGAACCTCTTGGTGTTGGGATCTAACGGGTGCGGAAAGACGTCCATTGCCAGGATTATGGCAGGGTTGTGGCCTCTCTACTACGGATTGTTGTCGAAGCCCAGCGAAGACGAGATCTTCTACTTGCCTCAGAAAACGTATTTCACCAACGGGAACTTGAGAGACCAGATCATTTATCCATCGTCGTATGACGACATGCTTAAATTGGGGTTCAATGACGACCACTTGTTCCACATTTTGCGCGAGGTGAAGTTGGACTACTTGTTGACAAGAGAGGGCAATTTCAACGTCAAGAAGGATTGGAAGGATGTGTTCAGTGGGGGAGAGAAGCAGCGGATCAGTATTGCGCGTGTGCTTTTCAAGAACCCCAAGTTTGTGATTTTGGACGAGTCAACCAATGCTGTCAGTACCGATGTGGAAGATTATCTTTTTGAGTTGTTGCAGAAGAAAAAGATATCATTCATTACTCTTTCACACAGGCCGTTGTTGATGAAGTACCATGATTTCATTTTGGAGATCAAGAATGAGAAGGGTGAGCCAGACAAGTGGATATTCCACGATTTGACGTCGGAAGAAAACTTGATTTCCATAGACAACGAGATCAAGGAGATTGAAGACAAGTTGGCGAAAGTTGGGCAGTGGGAAGACAGAAAGCAGGATATCGAGCGTTATTTGGATGGTCTGTATGACGACATTCCCGAGTCCAAGGCAATGGCCGAATCCGTTTCATTTGAGATGTAATGTATAGAAATGCGAAATGTGGTTACGAGAGAAAATCGGGCAGAGTGCCAAGGCGTAAGCTAGGCGGAAGTGTGTTATTGAAAGTGACACTGGAGATAGACATCACAGATGAAATTTCCAAAATCATGAATTTGGTCATGAATTTCAATTCGGAGGAGGTGGCTACGAAATAAGACCTCAGAAACTCCAATTCCAATTCAATCACACTCCAATCCCAGACCAGAAGAATCAAAGTTCAAAGCCTGAAATCTCGGAGTTTCCCAGTCAATAGCTACAAACCCAATCAGGCTCATTCCTTCCCACGTGACCCGCCTTCGCACCTGTCACAAATTGCTCGCTATCAATAAGAACAGATCACTCCTAAATGTCCGAACCCATCAGAAAACACGGGGATATTTCGAAAGCACCCACTCCGCAAAACACGCCGTCGAGTGTGGCCAATCTGTACTTGAAACAGCAGCCGCCCACTGTTTCAACCATCAGTGAAGAGGACGAAAACAATTTGAGCAAGCAGTTGGCCAACAACCCAGCCTTGATGCTGATGATTCAGGGGAAACTTGGCCTGTTGGTCGGACAACAGAGTGTGTACATTGAGCAGTTGCCCAGACGCGTCAAGAAGCGTGTTTTGGGATTGAAAGCCATCCAGCAACAGCAAATGAAGTTGGAGGCCGAATTCCAGAAGGATTTGTTGGAGTTGGAGAAGAAGTACTTCAAGAAGTACGAGCCGCTCTACGAGAGAAGAAAGGCCATCGTCAACGGTGACCAAGAGCCTACCACTGAAGAAGTGGAGGTTGGAGAAGCCTTGGAAGAGGAAGAAAAGGACGAAGAAGAGGAAGAAGAAGAGGAGGAGGAAGAAGAAGAAGAAGAAGATGAAGAGACCGATGCCACGGGAATCCCAAGTTTCTGGTTGACATCGTTGGAAAATTTGACCACTGTCAGTGAAACCATCACCGAAAGAGACAGCGAGGTGTTGCAGTTCCTCCAGGACATCCGCATGGAGTACTTGGACACCCCCGGGTTCGAGTTGATTTTCGAGTTCAACGAAAACCCATATTTGAGCAACAAGATGTTGACCAAAACCTACCACTACCAGGCTGAGTTGGGATACTCGGGCGATTTCGTGTACGACCACGCCGACGGATGCGAGATCAACTGGAAGTCCAAGGAGCAGAATGCCACCATCAACATCGAGCGCAGAAAGCAGAGAAACAAGAACACCAAGCAGACGAGAACCATTGAAAAGTTGACTCCCACCGAGTCTTTCTTCAACTTCTTCGATCCTCCAAAGCCACCACAGGATGAGGACGAGGAAGAGGACGAGGAGGAGCACGACGACGATCTCGAGGAGAGATTGGAGTTGGACTACCAGTTGGGAGAGGAGATTAAGGACAGATTGATTCCTCGTGCTATTGACTGGTTTACCGGCGACGCTGTTGGATATGGATTTCCCGAGGACTTTGATGAGGAAGAAGAGGAGGAAGAGGACAGCGAGGACGACGATGAGGACGACGACGAAGACATCAACGAGTCTGGACCCAAGGAGACTCCTGCCGAGTGCAAGCAACAGTAGTCTGTCAACTTTTCGCACTTGTCGCATTTTGTCAACTGTCACATCTTGAACTGTCATCTTGAACTGTCACATCTTGTCAAATATGTCTCCATCCCTTAAATTGAATTTTGAAGCCCAGCCTGCGTGTAGAGTAAGGCGATGAGGCGAAACTTATGTGAAATTCAGAACATGGAGCACATGGACATTTCTCCATGCAGCGCAATAGATCTCTTGGGCGCAATACATCGCATGCGCAAAAGTGCTTTTCAGCCCGCATGAAATTGAGGCAAGAATACGCAGAAGCCTGGGGAGTCATGAGACAGTCATCGAAGCATTCGACTCCCAACAATGACGAATTCCAAATATTTCACGTTGCCATTGTGAAGTCTCGAGCGTCCATTGACAAAGATCCGGTATCAACCGGCCTGGAGTAATTACCATATGTGCCTCGAGATGAGCTAGCATGTGTTATAGCAATCATTGGGATCTGCACGATTGTTGTGAGGCAGCTAATAAGCTGCAAAGATTGATGCATGCGTTGACTGTAATGTCTTGGATCGCAAGATGTGCAGGCTGGCTTCAACACTCTAGTGCCGAGGGCCCGAGGAACATCGTCAGTAACTGGCAGAGAAGGATCTTTCCAATTTTAGAATCACATGCCGGCAGCATCGAAAAGGATCTTCGGAGCTGCATGGTAGGTTATGCTCTGGCAACGGGCAAAGCGCATTCTCGAGTGCTGCAAAACCAAGAAAGAGCGAGAAAGGAAAATGTCAAGTTCTGGTCCGTTCTGGTCCGTTCTGGTCCGTTCTGGACTGATGTTTCGCTCAGTGGATAAATTGCTCCAATTCAAGGTTTGTTCACCTCAGGCCACCATAGTATTCCTGCAGAATCGAAGACACCCGATGAGTGAGAGTCATTTATCACATGCTTCTAGGCCTATCAACGGGCTGCGTACTCCGGCACACAGCAAGCACTAACTGGAAAAGCTTAACTTTGTAGTAGCCCCTTGACACAAAAACCACAGCAAAACAACCTAGGTATAAATAGTGTGGCAGTCCCTAGCATTCTTTAAAAATTGTACCACGTTGGACTCGAAAAACAATCTCTATTTATTTATACACTTACACAATGTCCAAAACATTTGCTTCGAAATCAATTTCGCACATTGAGTCGTACTCTCTTGTCAAAAAGACTGAAGACTTTGTCTTGTCGTTCCTGTTGCTCCAGGTGTTCACCACATATGCTCTCGCGCTCACCAATTACCTCAACTCCAACTTTGTGAGCAAGGTTCCTTTTTTTGCTAACAACTTGGCCTTTCTCGATGACAAGTTTGACTTGTTTGTGCTTGGAAGCGTCGACAAGGGTCTTGCCCTAATTTTGGACTACAAAAAGAAGGGCGAGGATGCCGTCGCCGCCTACAAGAAGAAGGGCGGCGACCTCGTTGGCGCCTACAAGAAGAAGGGCGAGGAAATTGTCACCCCCTACAAGAAGAAGGGTGAAGAAATAGTCGGGTCGTACAAACAGAAGGGCGAAGAAATTGTCGCCTCCTACAAAAAGAAGGGCGGAGACATCGTTGCCCCTTACAAGAAAAAGGGTGAGGACATCGTCAAGAAGGGAGAGGAAACTGTGGCCTCGTACTTGAAGCCAGTGAACGACTACGCCTCCAGCACCGTGGACAAGGTTTTGCCTAAGGCCAAGAATGCCGCCGACAAGGCCGAAAAGACGACCGAGACCGAAATTGCCAAGAGCCTTGAGATCGTCAACGACACGTTGGAGAGATCCAAGGACTTGCTTTCCACCAAGTCGTCTGAGCTCTCCAACGCCGTGATTTCCACCTACAACGAGGAATTCGACGCGGTCAAGGAGAAGAACTACTACGTCAAGGTTGCCTCTGCCTCTGTCACCACCGGAGTCAAGTTGTTGAAGAGCGTTAACTCGGACTACATCCAGCCCTTGAAGACCACCACCCAGAGTTACGTCAGCGACGTTGCGGCCCAGACCAAGTCCAAGGCCGAGTTGGTTGTGGCCTCCGTGGAAGAACTCGCCCCTAGCCAGCCAACTTTGAACGGGTCCGCGCCAGTTGTCAGTGCCTCTGCCTAGTTTTTCAGTGCCACCGATGCGGGATACATCGGTCTGTTGTTTTGTTATCTTATTGTTAATAGGGAATTCATACCCTGCAGGTATCATCCTTAAAGTGCTTATCTGTGCGCACCACAATCGGATTGTGTGAGGTCGCTAAAGAGTTGGTGCTGTCAATGCTATTGTTGCAATGTAGGATAACTCCGGGGCTTACCAGGGTTCAAGTGCATCTGGAGATTGCTGTGCGCCAGGGCTCTTACGCTTTCGGAATTCCTTCGAATTCTTACCTTGAGTGAACACCAACGTGGGAAGTAAGTGGCTTGTATCTGTACTGAACTGCTTGACCGGTTCCATTCAGCATTCAAGTAGGTCATTTCAGCTAGATCCATTTATCATTCGGCATGAAAAAATATCGGTCTTTTCATATCCAACTTTTTGGCATCCGAGCCCATTCGACTATGCTCAGCCAATATCTAAACGTCGAGACGCACCCTAAATTTTTGCGACTTCTAGGACGAATTCCTATAGTAGCGCCTGAGAGCCCCCTTGGATGCAAAGCATTGTTGCAATTCTGGATCAAAATGAGCCGTCTTTGCTAGCGGACTACATCACCCAATTACTCCAACACGAGGCATCAATCCCCTATCCTTGGAGATCATTTCTATAATTATCCGATAATTAACGCAATTTGAGGCATTTTCCTGGTTTTTTCTAGGAATTATAGTTGTTCGCAACATGATCCTTAAAAACTGCAATCGATGGAAAAAGCCAACAGGAGACATGAAACGGGCAATGATCTCAGACTTGCAATTCAACTATCGCCAACACGAATGTCAAACTGTTCTTGCCAACGAATGTCAAACTATTCTTGCCAACAAATGTCGAACAATTCTTGCCAACGAGAATGTCAAGCTATTCTTGTCAACGAGAATGTCAAACTGTTCTGCGCAGTGATGCAACTGCACTTCCTCAATTAGCATTAAACTACTGTTATCGCAAAGTCAATGTGCACACTATTGAAAGTTGCTGTGGGGTGCATACAAACACTGTTAATATTTAGAAGAATAACGCCACCTGTAAAGACTGCACTGGAAATTGACGGAGACTGGATCCCCGCTCCTGGGCGTGGGAACTTTAGATCGAGAAGGTCTTGGCTGAACTTTCTGATGATCTTATTAAGATCCTTGTCTTTTTATTTGGTACAACGAACAAGTATTGATAATCTAAATTAGAAATTTGCCTTCGGGTCATCCGGGCTTCGAAAAATCGAGATTTGTGAAGTTGCTAACCATGACTTTAAATACAAGAACTTTAAGTTATAAAATAATTTTGCAGAAGAAATATTTACGACTGATAATAGGATAACTTTCCCAGAATCGAGATGACTGCGACTCCTCTGAATGCAAGTCCAAAGAAATGAGCCATCCTTCTAATTCATACGAAGGGCCTTTTTTCCCTCTCTGTCTTCAACCTCTAAGCCTCTTTTGAACAACAGCGTGACCTTGGAAGGAACAGTGGTGACCACCTTGGTGCCGATTTGATTGGCATAGTATTGTTTGAAGTTCACCTTGACTCCCTTCAAGTGACCATCTTCCAATTTGCTCAAGAACTTTTGCCAACGGCCCAATTTCTGCGTGCATTCTTGGACAGTGCACCACTCCATCACTCCAAGATTGACTTGGTGCAACGAAATAAAGTCGTAGCCAAAAATGAGCAAAACATTGCACCAGTTCTCGTACTTGGGTCCGTTGATGTAGAGGTCGTAGTTGAGCAACTCGAGACACTTGATCTCGGTCTGCTTCAATTTCTGAAGATTCAAACTGGAGTCGTCGCTCTTGCACCCGCAGATTTTCAACCACGACTTGAACGAATAGTTGTGGTCTTGGTTGAATTTGGACGACAAAATGGTCAAGCCCAAGAAGAGCTTTTTCGGGCACGAAGGGAAGTTCGCATCGTCCTTGCGATTGAGAAGCTTGAACATATAGTAACACGAGATTTGAAGTGTCTGGATCGACGTTTTGGATCTCCGCAAGATCTCAACGATGAAGAATCTCAAGTTGGACCCCTCGATGTCATGCTCCGGGTAGATGAGTTTGAGCAATTTCAACGAGCAGTTGATCAAAATCAAGTTAAACTGGCTTTTGTTCAAATGGTCGTTGTAATATTTCAAGTTGTTGGGGGAATGTGTTTCCGTGGGAGTAGATGGAGTTTTTGTGGGAGTAAAATGTGTTTTCGTCTCGGGGGACAACGAGCCCTCCGGACTAGCAGATGGAGATAATGATAACATAGAAGCTTGTCAAGCCACCTTTAGATGGAACCAGACATGGTAGATAAAATGAAAAACTTGGAAAATGGAACTCTAACCAGTAGAGTGAAAATGACCGTTCACAACCTGTGAAAACCTTTGCAAACCTAGAGAATACTTTTGCAAAACCTGAGCAAGAGAGAAACCTCGTGCTGACCAACCTAGAAAAACCTGGAGCACCTAACCTAATGGAGCAACCGAACCGAAAAAATAGCAAAAGATGGGGGAAAACTTTCAGATGGCCTCGAGTAAACGAACACTATCGGTGAATAAAACCAAAAAAAAGCTGTGGCTCGAGCAAGTTATATATGCGCACCTACACAGTCCCAATGGGTCATATATTACTCATGATAACCTGTGCAGGTGTTAGTCATTCAAGGTCACGTGAAATGGCCACAAAAAAGAAATGCCGTTGTTGAGGAAACGGGCCGAAGTGTGGAAAGAAGAAGAGTGTGGAGACAATGTGGCAAATGCTACCATAGGCGTGTCGTCTAACGATTTCACGGTGAAATTCCAGGTGTTCTCGTAATTTACTTCGGCTCTTTACGATTTCGCAAAAGGTGGTGGAATTCCGACGTCACGTTTTTTCGAAGGTCACCGTTTGACTCATGGTCAGAAATATTCGCACTGGGGTAATGGGTAACGGGTCTGGTGACATTGTCGGAAATAATCTGCACTGGAATGTTATGGGTTATGGGTCTGGTGACATTCTCGTGCATTTCCACTTTCATTAATTCTTGTAGCACTAGGTGACATTTCTTGTGATGTCATATTGTTCTATTGCAGATTGTACTCCCAATAGTTGGGCCTTCTTCACCGTCAATCCTCCTTCACACTCCACTCTTCTGCTTCACTCACTTTTCTTTTAGAATCACAACCACGCTCACTTACTGAATCACTGCCTGACTCACTTTGATTGCTCTGTATTCTCATTCTGCCTCGATGTAACTACCGAAACACGGCTCGGAACGTCAGGTCGAGAATGTCCTTCACCTCCTTGTAGCTCACTATTATACAACTGTCCTCTTCGCTCGAAATCAACAACAACTTCTCGTCCGTGCCAACGTCAAGCTTGTTCAAGTTCACCAACACCTTCGACAAGTCTCCCACGGGCTTGCCAAACTCGTCGTGTGACTGGAACACAAACTCCCGGAAGAGCTTGATCACAAACATGCTGCCGTTGTCTTCCTTGTCTGGCCGGTCGCAAAGAAAGTTGATCTTAGCCATGAGGCGGAACAACCGTCCGTTTTCCACCTCCGACGTGAGCTGGCCCTCAAAGTAGTCGGTCAGATCCTGCAAACCGTTTATCAACTTTAGCGACCGCAGCGCAAGATAGTGCGTGTAGAAACTGGCCAAGTCAAACTCTTCGTTTACTTCGTTCAATACCTTGAGCGTAGATAAGAACGCCTCACTGTAGCCCACCGTAGACGAGTGCGATAAATGCGATAACATGGAGTCCAACGGGCCTCCTCTCAAGCTCACCGGAACCGTGGCACTGGCCAACTCCAAAATCACCTTTCCGAATCTTTGGAGATCTGAAAGCTGCAAGGCTCTCACAGTCTCCCTCACTCCGATTTCGTCCTTGCGGGCGTCAATGGCTTCAAACTCCAAGATGTCGTCCGCACACACTCCTCCGAGGCGTACTCTGTTCTTGTTTGTGACCAAGATCTTACTCAAGTCCACGGAGGAGCCTGCGTGCAAGCCTGCTTCGTGTATCGTTAGCAAAGCACTGGTTATTTGGATCATGTACGACCAGAGCAAGTCCTCTGTGATTGGTTCCAACTTGCTGCCGAGTTTCCTCGTCAAATGCTGTTCTTGCAAGGTGTTCGCCATGGGGTAGTAATCGTAAGCCAAGCACAACGTGGGCTCTCCGTGGGTGCTGAAAGCGACCGAGGTGAAAGCGTCCGCGAGGCTCACCACATTGGCACTTTTGAGGCCCCTCCATTTCTTGACCGTGCCGAAGGGCAACTCGTTCAAGATGCGCAATTTGGAGCTGTAGTCGATTCTTCTCAACGCATACGCCAAGCCGGTAATGTTGGACATCACCTTGTACACGTGGCTCGGCAACTGGTACACTTTCGACTGGGTGTCAAGCGTGGCATCGATAGGCACTAGCGAATGGTACACTCCCACGTGTTCTGGAAGCGACAGCTGGGCCAAAGTCTGCAAGGTGGCCTCGTTTTTTTTTGTGATGCGTTCTCGCAAGTCGTTCGGAATGAACATGTCGTTTACATTGGTCTCGTGCTGGCTCAACGGCACCGATAACCGCGGCGGAGGCGCTGGTGAGTATAAATGGTGGTTCAAAGAGTACGTCTGGGGGGCCTGGTGGAACATAAAATCCGAGGGCATCGAATTGACGCTGGGAGGAGCCTGGGCGCCTGCGTTGGGCAAGTACGGATTCTGCTGTTTTGGTGGGGCTGGAGGATGCTGATTTGGGCCAGATAAATGCAGGTGTGAAAGTGCAGGAGACCCGCTGTGCGGCAGGCTGGTGGCCATATCAGGAAACCTCATGGAGCCCTCGTGGGAGGGGGTAAAAGACGGAGTTGACGCGTTGAATTTGCGTCCGGTGAACGACACGTCTTTTTCGTTTTCCAGACCTGAGGGGACAAACACAGGGAGATCCTTGAGCTTGGGCGATAACGTGGCGAACTTGTTGGAGAGATTCAGCACCAGCGGCTGGAACGACGGCGTGTTCAAGTTGAATTTTCGCTTTGCTTCGGCCGTGGCGCCATTTGCGGGCTTTGAGGACCCGGGATTTTCCGAGTCAGCCTTGCTCGACCCGGCCATTGACGTGGTTGACTTCAATGTGCTCGTTTTGGAGCTGGTGGGGCTGGATGGTTCCTGGGTGGGGGTTATGTGTGCAAAAGCACATCCTTTATTTTCAAACTTGCAATAGCCGTAAATGAGAATGTTCTTGCAGGGAATGTCCCTGGCAGCGTCGGGATTTATATTCATATTTGGTTCAGCCGCCCGCTCTCGACTGTGGGACATGATTCTGTGTGGGAGTGTTTTTGTTTGATATTAGAGATGGGTGGGGCACGACCTTGGGGAAGTGGGAACGAGAAGTTGTGGGAAAAGGGAAGTTGCGGGAAAAGAGAAGTTGATGTTGGGAGAAAAAAGGATCGAAACGGGAGATCGGCTTGTTTTTTCTCTTGCTCTTTATTTTGCTCTTCGTGGTGGCTGGTATTGCAGGAGGTGCTCTATATGGTTTTTTCGGTGGAGTGAGCAATTCAGAGAAATAGTGAAAATGCATTTTGCTTTTGTTCAGTAAATCGACTTTGGAGAAAATCAAAAAAAATGTCTAAAGTGCTCGGCTCTCCCTAAATCTGACCAAATCCAGATATTTCAGGTCAGCCCAGATTTGCCAGGCCAAGTCCAGATACAATGTCAATTCTACATTTGCATCCAAGTCGCATGTCATGTGACTCAAACCACTACTATCTTTATCATGTCCCACACTATGATCTTGACCGGTGCCTCCAGAGGTATGTGCAAGCGCCTGTAAATTGTCTTTCTACTAACTTCAGGCATCGGTGCTTCTATTGCCGAAATCTACTTGTCTAGAGACCCCTCCTATAACTTGGTAGCAATTGCCAGAACTCCAGACTTCTTGCACACCTTGGTGGAAAAGTTCGGAGCCGACCGAGTGGTAGCCGTTGTGGGCGATGTCGCCGATACGGAAACAGCACAAAAAGCCGTGAATTTGGCCATTTCCAACTTCGGCTCAGTGGATTCCATCGTGGCCAATGCTGGGGTTTTAGACCCTGTGGACGCCATTGCTAAGGCCGATGTGGCCAAGTGGAAAGCACTTTTCGACGTCAATTTCTTTTCGGTCGTCGAGCTTGTGCAGATTGCTTTACCTCATTTGAAGAAATCACATGGAAACTTCGTGGCTGTTCTGTCTGGAGCCTCCACGAAACCGTACTACGGGTGGGCTGCGTATGGTGCGTCCAAAGCAGCTTTGAATCACTTTGTGCAGTCGATTTCTGCCGAAAACGACGATGTCAGTGCCATTTCGGTGGCTCCTGGAGTGGTGGATACGAGCATGCAGAAGGACATTCGCGAGAAGTTTGGGGCCCACATGACTCCCGAGAGCTTGGAGAGATTTGTGGATTTGCACAAGAACAAGGGTTTGTTGCCGGTGGAGGTTCCTGCTTTGTTGTACGTAAATTTGGCAGTGAAGGGCTGGCCCAAGGAAATGAATGGAGGGTACTTCAGGTTGGGAGAGGAGGCCTTGCGTGAGCTTGAGCAGTGAACGGAGTGAACTGCGAAGTGAGGAGAAGAAAAAATGAGAATGCTGAGCCCAGAGAACTGAGAATTGGATCAAGAGAACTGAACACTGGACTTGGGAAAGTGTATCCTTGTATGGAAAGCCATAGAACGAAAAGAAACAATACATAGTAAGGAATAACGGTCGAGAGTTGCAGATTTAAGCCCCTAAAATATTATTATTACCGGTTCTCTCTACCTCTTGCTTCTAGAACTTAATCATGTAAGATTGCACGCTGAGCGAACTCTTCCAAATACCTTGACACCCCATTAATACCCGGAAAGCACGCAGTCGAAGATTACGAGACGCACTCAAGATGAGGTGGACACTAGTCGTAGCCCCCCTTAGAATCGGTTTCCGGTGCGTCTTCCACTTCAAACATCTCTTCACATATCTTCAGACCAAAAACTCAATGAGTTTTGATTTCGGTTACACGAGAAATTTTTTGCACTACACCAGCCATTCACCAAGTGGAAGCACCGAGCTTTCGAGATTCTCAGTTTTTGAATGGCTGCAACTTGTCCATGTCAATTCAATTCAAGTTGTTCTGCAGGTATACCTCTATTATCCGGGCTAATACCCTGTGACCTCCACGAGTATTACAGTTATCGTTCCTAAACCGGTTGCAATCGATTCGTGCAGAAATTCAGAGCACACCCATCCACTAAACTTTGCGCCTATCTATTATTCAATTGAAACCTCGCTACGAATGCCACACCAACAAATCACCAAACCCACCCCTCTCTGATCCGGACCCAGAGTGATTCACCATTTTTCCAGTTCCAGTTTTCGTTCCCAAACCAGATGCCATCGATTCCTGCCGAATTTAGAGCACCTTTTAACTAAGCGCATTCTTCTTTTTCACTGAATTATTAGGAAGCTATAACATAGAAAAAACCAAACATGCATTATAACGAATAACGGGCGTGCCCATCCCGAGTATCCAAGCCCCGATATCAAGACGGGCACTCACTGCCTATCTTGCTTCCAGTTCTTGAATACTCGCACAGGATAAAGAATAGCGAACTCTTCTGCATACTTTCACACCTCATGCGGTCTCAGATCACCAGGATCAATGACACACTCGAGATGGGGTGAAAGCCAACCGTAGTGTCCTATCAGTTTGGGACTCCTCATTCACTTTGTAACTTCTTCTTAGTCGCACTAATCGTGCAAAACGATCTAACAATTGTTTAATCAAGCCGTAGTACAGTTGCGGCTCAGCTAGATTGGCTCCATAATGGGGCCAAACTTCTAATTCAGTCACTTCCATTCCAACCCCCGTAATCGTCAAACAAATTTGTCAATCAAACATTTCCTCAACATTGCTCCCATCATCGGAGTTCTGATATTGCACCCAATCGCGAAAAAATCACTTTGCATTTTGAACCTCAACAACCATGTTCAGCAGAAGCATCCGAAGCCCTCTTATCAGAACAATCCGAGCTGCCCGTCCGGTTCGTTCCGTTCGCTTCAACTCGTCCAAACCAGCCTCTGGTTCTGGCAGTTCAGGTTCGAATTCTGGAGGTTCTGGAGGCATTTCCAGAGGCCAGATTCTCGCTGCTTTGGGTGTTTTGGCCGTTGGCTCCTCCGTGGCCGCCTCCTTGTACTCCAAGGAAGAGCCAGTTTCTGCCGTGGAACCCAAAAAGCCGGCCCTTTCCGAAAAAGATGTGTCTGTGATTTTCGTCTTGGGTGGTCCTGGGTCAGGAAAGGGAACCCAATGCGGGAAGTTGGTAGAGGAGAAAGGGTTCTTGCACTTGTCTGCCGGAGACTTGTTGAGATCAGAGCAGAATAGAGAGGGGTCGCAGTACGGAAGCTTGATTGCCCAATGCATCAAGGAAGGAACCATTGTTCCCCAAGAAGTTACAGTGGCCCTTCTTGCACAGGCCATCACGGAAAACTACACAAAGGGAAGCACCAGGTTCTTGGTGGACGGGTTTCCCCGGAAAATGGACCAGGCCATCACCTTCGAGGAGCAAATTGTGCCTTCTGCATTTACTCTTTTCTTCGAGTGCCCCGAGCAGGTGATGCTTGAGCGTCTTTTGGAGAGAGGAAAGACCAGTGGACGTGCGGACGACAACATCGAGAGCATCAAAAAGAGATTCCGTGTTTTCGTCGACACCTCCATGCCTGTGGTGGACTACTTTGACAAGCAGGGAAAAGTCGTGAAACTTCGTTGTGATGACTCGGTGGATGTGGTTTACGGGCACGTGAAGGAAGCCTTGGCGAAGAGGGGAATTGAGTAAGCTAGAACAAGTAGAAGAAATTACACTGAACAATAAGACAAGTGTAGAAGTTCTGACAGAACATCGACATACCTGAATTCTTCATTCGAGGATGTACGGGTGCACATAGTCACATCGATTTCTTTCTTTCAACCAACGACACTATGGAAACAGGATTGCCGCCATCGTGGAGCATCAAGCTCAGCCACACTCACAACAAGGAGTACTTCTTGAACCAAGCCACCAGAGAGCTGTCCTGGGAGGCTCCGTACGGCTCCGACTCGGAAAAACTCGAAGCCTATTTGGCCAAGTACAGAGCCAATGGGAACAAGCCAGTGGTGCAGGAGGACGGCAAGGTCAGAGCATCACACTTGCTAGTCAAAAATATTACTTCCAGACGTCCGAAATCGTGGAAGCAGCCGGAAGGCGTGACGATTTCCCGAGATGAAGCCATTGCTATTGTAAAAGGATACCAGAAGAAAATCTTGAACGGCGAGATCAAGTTGGCCGACTTGGCGAAGTCTGAAAGCGACTGTTCTTCGCATGCCATTGGAGGAGACTTGGGGTTCTTTGGCCGGGGCCAGATGCAGCCTCCATTTGAAGAAGCAACTTTTGCTTTGAATGTGGGAGAGTACAGTGATATCGTGGAGACGGATAGTGGAGTGCATTTGATTCAGAGGACTGGTTGAAGCAGGCATTGTTCGAAGTATGATCTGAGGTAGCTCAGTCAAATGCTACGATTGAACAAATATGAACATTTTCAAATTGAGTCAATGGGCATCACCCAATTGGCTCCTGTTTGTATTCAATTTACCGAAGGACCATTGTATCGGTTCCGTAATCGGCGTTGAGAAGCCGAGAATTCTGGAAATCAACCTGCTACCTGATGCTTCTTTCATATTTCTCTTTGTTGAAAAGTTGATGAACATTGTGCCGATAGCTTGTTGTTCTACTAAAACACATTGAATCTCACTTTAGATTTGCCTAAAGATCTTGAAATCTTGAATAATTACTGCTAAAGTCGTACAAAAATCATTCAATTCGCTCACACTCTGTGCTCGTGTCAATTCCAATTGCAAGTCTATATTTTGTGTCGCTTTTTCATTATATACCTCCACGCTTGCAAAACAAGAGAAGAAAGTGGAAATCAATCCAAATCAACGCAATGGGTAACGAGCCAAGCAATCCAAATCAACGCAAGGGGTGTCGAGCCAAGCACGCCATTTCACTCCTTGGCCCAAAATACTGTGTTCCGTTTTCGGCACTGGGCACGTGAGTGATCGCTATAAACTCTCTTCAATCGCTCTCCACAATTACTACTACCCAAATGTCCGTTGAAGCTTGGATTGAAGAGTTCCCCGAATCCAGAACGGTTTCGTCCAGAACCTTGAGAGATGACGTCCTTAAGAAATTGCAGAGCGGAAAAGACACTGTGATTCTTGACCTCAGAGGCCCCAGAAGTCCAGGTTACATTAACGACTCGATCCACATCCCTGCCCCAGAGATTCACGGGCCACTGGTTGTGAAGGAAGCTGTTTTGGATCCAATTTTGAAAAAGGTCCCCGAAACAAAGCTCATTGTGGTCCACTGCAACAGTTCTGGGAGAAGAGCCAGTAAAGTTGCCGGATGGCTTGACGACTACTTCTTGGAGCATCCTGGAGATGTGCGGGTGACGATTTTACACGAGGGTATCAAGGGTTGGGTTGAAGCAGGAGCCCCATTTGACCTGGTGTTGACCAAAGTTGACGAATGAGGGTTTAGATATCTCGAATGAACAGTATTTTTCTTGAAGTTGGACTTAGAAGTCATGTTTTCAAAGTGTTCAAACCACTGTGGCCACTTTTTGGGCCAGGGTGCACTTTGTCTGTCCATGTCCTTTATTAACTCCACAGTTTCGCAATCTCATTTATTGATCTCATTTATTTCTCTCATTTCAATCTCACCTTTCATTGCCGTTCCAATGTGGCTTGTAGCTCACTAAACCTGAAATCTTTCTCTTCGAGATCTTATCGAGACATGGTTTTGCCGTTGCTCGTCACCCAGAAACCAGGTTCTCATCATGAGAGCTCTCTCAACTACTCACATATCCAAACAATACAAAATTCTTTGATCCTGCCGTATCCAGGGACCTTGCATCACGGACATTGCATCAGGGCTCTCCAAAAGTACGACAGAGACCGTCGGTATCTGCTATTGACCGACATTGACCGACATTGTAGGTTGAACTTAATGCCGATGACAACGTTAACAGGACGTGTTGAGGGTCCGTTCCTCAAATGCCCTTCGTGATAAGCATCGACTACTTTGTATAAAGCGCACAGCAGTTCGAGTGCTGCAAATAAAAAATCCTTTCGGTTGTTAAACATTCATTGGGACATTCCTACGGGGTCAAATTGACCTTGATCCAATTGATGGATGGTTTGCGCCTGCCATCTTTCTCCCTGATCCGAACCCACATTCCTGGTTTCCAGATCCGTATCTTTGAAGGAACAAAAGTCGGATAGTTTCGCCGACGATAAGCCTTTACCCATCCTGATTGACAACAAACAAGGAAATCGCCAAACCAGGAGCGATTTCTTCTGTAAAAACAGGCATGTCGCTTCAACATGTTGGCAGCGACATTATGCATGACTTTATTCTCGGTAGTTGGCGGCCACAATTCTGTGGGTAAGTTAGGATTCGGAGATTCCAGTGGTTTTTGAAAGAGTCATCGTGTGATTTTGAGAGAGAAAACAAATAATACCTAAAATCGCAGAAAACGATTATGGACGAGCAATCCCGAAAGATAGGAACAGTGGTTCCGAAGCTGCGGAATTCTTGAAGTGGCTCGTCCAATGAGGCGCCAAAAATGTGCGAATTGTCCCTGTGACCTGGGAGAAATGGCTCTATTTATATTGATTTTCAGATAAGGCGCGCGATTTATCGTTATCTCCTCCAAAAGATCGACCGTCCTAGATTCGAGGGCAGCAGTATCAGTTCCGGACGAAGCAGTGCATTCCGACCGCGAATTTCAACGGTCGGAAACTCCATTGCACCATCCCGATTCTCTTTATGTATCACAGGGTTTGACCTTGAAACTCACCAAGAATGACCAGAACCGCCCCCACATACAAAGAAATTGCGTTGAAGAAACGCCAAATTAGAGATGCCCAGTTCCGCACTGAATGGCTTATTCCAACCTCCGACTTGCCTTCTGCCGAAATCAAGGACGTTTCCGGCTGGATCGAGAAGTCCGGCAAGCTTTCGGAGCTTGAGATGGAGATCACTGCGGCAAAAGCCGAGAATATCGTCTCCAACGTGAGAAACGGGGTCTGGACCTCGGTTCAGGTGGCCCAGGCCTTCTGCCACCGGGCCAGCATTGCTCACCAGTTGACTAATTGCTTGTCAGAAGTGTTCTTTGACGAGGCATTGGAACAGGCGAATAGTTTGGACGAGTACCAGGAAAAGCACAAAAAGGTGCTTGGACCGTTGCACGGCTTGCCCATTGCCATGAAGGACAACTTCAACATTAAGGGCCAGGCAACTACCATCGGGGTGGTGAATTTCTGCTTCAACCCGGAGAAGTTCACCGAGGACTCGGTGCTCGTAGGCATGCTCCGCGAAATGGGTGCGGTTTTCTATGTCAAGACCAATGTTCCGGTGGCCATGATGATGCCGGAAACGGACAACCACATCTACGGAAACACGACCAATCCGTTTAACCGGTTGTTGTCTGCCGGGGGCAGCAGTGGAGGAGGAGCCAATATTGCAGCTTTGTCCAATGTGATTTCCGTTTCGACCGACATTGGAGGAAGCATCCGGATTCCGGCCAGCTACAGCAGAGTGTTCTCGTTGAGACCGACGTTTGGCCGGTTTCCCACGCATGGGGCCAGATCCGGGTTGCCGGGGTTGGAGTCGGTCAACTCTGTCAACGGGCCCATTTGTTCGGACTTGGATACCTTGGATTTCTACTGCAAGGCAGTGGTCGACAAGGAACCTTGGAACTTTGATCCCAAGGCCGTTGAGATTCCCTGGAGAACACCACAGTTGCCGCAGAAATTGTGTTTTGCCATTTTGGACGATGACATGGTGGTTCGGCCGACTCCGCCAATTCTCCGCGGTGCCAGGTTGGTCAAGGAAGCCTTGCTTAAGGCAGGACATGAGGTAGTGGCGTGGGAGCCTACCGATCACCTCCGTTTGTCGGAAATCATCACCAAGTTCTTTGTCAGCGACGGAGGAGTCCATTTGAAGAAAGAGGTGGACGAGACCGGCGAGCCGTTCTTCCCGTACATGGCAATGTACGGTACTACGCCAGAATTGAAAGTTTCGGAGTTGTGGCAGTTGCATGCCGAGAGAACGGCGTTGATCAAGAATTATTTGGACCGGTGGAATGCCACAGTTTCCCAGACTTCGACTGGGCGTCCCATCGATGCGATCATTATGCCTGCCACTCCGTTTGCTGGAAACCCCAACGGAAAGTTCCATGATTATGTGGGTTACACTTCTCCGTTCAATCTTTTGGACTATTCGGTGGGAACATTTCCTGTGACCAGAGCAGACCAGCGCTTGGACGTGAGAGAGGACAGAACAGAGTTTTACACTACAACCGACAAGAAGATCTGGACGGACTACGACCCGGAGGAAACCCACGGAGGAGTGGTGGGGTTGCAGTTGGTGGGACGCAAGTTCCAGGAAGAGAAGGTGATTGCCATGATGAAAGTTGTATCCGAGGTGTTGGATGATATTTAGTGAGAGTTTAGGAATCAATCGACAGAAAAATTGTGAGAGTTTGCTAGTTGTTATCGACGATAGATCTTGTGCTCTTTGAAATTCCAAGTCACGAACAGCCCGATCTTCCCAGTAGATGACTCACGGTCTTCAATTCCGTTGCAATGTGGGAAACGATAAACTGGAGCTCCCAATTTCTTGGCCCCAAATTTTTGAACCATCTCCCACCTGAAATCTCCCGCTTCGGAACTCCCGCCCCGAATCTTACGAATTTCCTGATAGCACCATCCGAATGGGGCTGTTGGAACACATCGTTATCGCGCGAGGGCCTTCCCAACTGTTCGTTATCTTCCAGCGATCTCGCGACCCGTATCTCGCGCGAGATCCGAGGGTACGAGGGTGCATCGGGTTCCGGCCTCGTACATGAAAAGCCGTTAGTGCTACTCAATGACTTATAAATACCGGCCTTTCCCATTCTTGCAAACCCAAGAATGTTGAAGAAAGCCAAGCATATCCTTTGGGGAGCAGCGCCTGCCAACCCCAAAGAAGCAAAGTTGCTTTTCAAGATCGACTGGTTCGTTCTCTCTTTCTGCTGTTTGCTCTACTGGGTCAATTACCTCGACAGACTCAACTTGTCCAATGCTTACGTCAGTGGCATGAAGGAGGATTTGGGAATGAAGGGCAACGAATTCAACTTGATCAACACGTGTTTCAGCATCGGGTACATCGTGGCATTGATCCCCCACAACTTGATTTTGTTGAAAGTGCGTCCACGGTACTGGTTGCTGTTCTGTTGCTTTGCGTGGGGGCTCCTCACCCTCGGGATGTTCAAGGTCACTAACTACAAGCAATTGTGCGTGATCCGGTTTTTCCAGGCCACGTTGGAAGCTCTGACATTCACCGGATGTCACCTTTTGTTGGCCTCGTGGTATACCGAGGGCGAATTGGCCAAAAGAACGGCCATTTTCACCTCGAGTGGACTAATTGGCAACATATTCTCCTCCACCATGCAGGCGGCCATCTTCCAGAACATGGACAACGTGCACGGACTTGCTGGGTGGAGGTGGTTGTTCATTATTGACTTTCTCATTACGGTGCCCATTGCATTGTACGGGTTGATCTGTTTCCCCGATACGCCCGACACATGCAAGGCTTTTTACTTCAACGAAGAAGAAATTGCCTTGGCCAAGAGCAGGTTGAAGCAGAGACCCCCAACGAAATTCGACTGGTCCATCGCCAAACGTGTGCTAGGAAGATGGCACTGGTATTTGTTCTCGTTTCTCTGGGTTTTGGGAGGAGAAAACGAGTCGTATGCCACCAACTCGTTGTTTGCTCTCTGGTTGAAGTACTTTGGGTACACCGTTCCCCAGAGAAACCACTATCCTATGGGAGTTTACGCCGTAGGAATTGCGGCCAATTTCATTTGCTGTACTTACATTGATGCCACCCATGCTCGGTACCATTGGAGAGCCGGGGTGTTAATTGCTTGTGTGGTGTTAGTTTCCACCATTTTGCTTCTCTCCGACTCTGTTTCCAAGGGCCATGTTTTTGCTGCGCATTACTTGAGTGGGTTTTCGTATGCGGGACAGCCTGTTTTCTTTGCTTGGGCCAATGTCGTCTGTTACGACGATTTGGAGGAACGGGCCGTGGTTCTTGCCTCGATGAATATGTTCAGCAATGCGGTTAATGCGTGGTGGCTGTTACTTTTTTACGGAGCTTCCACGGCTCCCAGATTCACCAACGGTCTTTATGCCATGTTGGCCACTGCGTGTGCCAGTATTGTGGTGGTTTGCGTCTTGAGATTCTTGCAAATCAGAGAGAATGCGCAGAAGGGAGTCGCCGAGGAGTTTGCACCTTATGAGGAGTCCATTTCTGGCGACTCAACAAGGAAGGAAGTCAGAGATGTGACTGTTGTCGAGCTTAGCTCCAAGACCTCCAACTAGTTCGGTGGTGAATAGAGTAATAGAAGAAAATTAGAACACATTTTTTGGCAGGGCCTTGTGAGGAAGTTGTGCCTCTCATGAAGATGGAACGAAGACAGCAGGCCCCATGGGTTGGCATAAATGTGGTTTCAATTTGGGCATGTATGGTCCAGACTGTGTACTCAATCTTCACTCCAGTAAGACAAATAGTCTATCATCAAGAAACAGCACCACGGTACCTTGCTCGTTTATGCTCCAGAACTCGTGTCATGTCAAGATACTTAATCTCTACCGTTAGAGTTCTTTCGAACAACCATGCGGAAAACGAATTTTTGTTCTTTGAAGTCAATCATCCCAAGTTGGCACTGTAGCAAGCCACCAGATTGATCTGAGGTCGATCTTTGCCAATTGCAAAAATCTCTAACACCCGTGTGGCCCAGTTAATCTTCCAATTTCAAGAGCAATTTGGCAACCAAGTGCATCTTGCAGTTGTTGTGGAGCCCAGTCGAGAGCACTTTTCTTTTCGGTCCACAGCCCGTAACTTGTGCTTGGAACTGGTCCTGAAGCAATTTCCAGCACTCTTTGGAAACCAACAGAACCATGCTGTGGCACTAAAATAGACCGGAACTCGTTCTAACTGCATTCTAGAGTATACTAATTGAGCTGGGCTTCTTCGTCCACCTCAAGCTCAGAGTTTTCAAAAAAAGCATTGGCTGAAAGAGTCACCACCTCTATCTCGGACCACCACGCTTGCTTGTCTCGTGAATGCTTTGTGCACTTTCTTGTGTGTTAAGGAATCATTCAAAACAATGTGCAACCCAACCAAAACTCTCCAGTCACTTGCCTTTGCTATTTGTCCAATTTTTAACGACTGCCACTTGCAACTAACTAGCTCTGTGATACTCTGGCCTCACTGGAGTATATAAATGTCCTTCGGTTTCGATTCTCATGGTACTACTTGTTTCTTTGCTATCAAGTGTCACAAAAGCAAGAGATCTGGAGGTACTTCTGGGTGCATCAAAAGTATTTTCGTGCTGAGAATACTCAGTCGTTTTGAAGTTTGATAAGTAACCTTATTCTCGTTTTGCGTCTTGAAAGCCGGAGAAAGCAGGGCCGCTCAACTGCACGCCGAAACTATTCCCATATTTCACCACGAGTGGCTTGTGAAGCAATCGACGCTTCTATTTGCAGCCTCAAAGCCACTATGCTATTTTCGGCTAGGGTGCACTTTGTCTGTCTCATCCATGTCCTTTATTCTCCACAGTCGCAATCTCATTTATTAATCTCATTCACTTTTCATGTCCGTTCAATCGTAGGTTGCAGTTCACTAGACCTGAAATCTGTTCCGTCGAGATCTTATCGAGACGTGGTTTTGCCGTTGCTCGAGCAACCAGAATCTCTTGTTATTGATCTCAGAAACCATAGAAAACCAGGAAACATCACGCAGTCGAACCATTCCTACAACAGATATACCTGGTCCTCTGGAAATCAAAAAGACCGTTTTGGACCCCATCGAGCAAAAGTTTCCCCAACGAAACTTGTGGTGGTACACTGCAACACCTCCAGGAGTAGACCATCGAAGGTGACTGGGTGGATTGATTTTATTGGAACACCGGGTGAATTTAAAGATACAGTGTCAGAAGAAGGCATTGATGGCTGGATCAGAGCCGGTGGTGAGTTTGACCTGGCCTTGACCAAGTCGGAAAAGGAAAAGTAGGTTGGGTACAAGGCCCTCTTATCGGGATTCGGTCATTGGAAAGGGCTATGGAAACCTCGCTTGAATCGTTATTTTGAACCTTTGTCAAGTACACATGACACAGCTTGCGCAGGGGCATACGACCATCCAACTCTCGTCTCGTCATCTGCAGAACTGGGCAAGTTGGCGCTGAGGTATTAGTCCGGACAAGAGGGGTGGCTAGCACCAATCTTCAAACCACAGTGAACAGAACTATTTGATCTGCGTGTGAGCTCGTGATGAGCTCATGGGGAGCTCATGGAGATCTCGTGGAGAGCTGTGAGGAACATGTCGTCATTCGTTAACCTTGCACAACGCACCTGTCAATGCCAATTTCACTCTTCTTTCCATCCACTAGTTCCATCTTCCACAATTCTACCAGCACCTCCCTCTGAAATTTGAGCCTCTCCAAAGCACGGCCACCTTTTTCTGGCTTTTCTCTGAGCCTCTCGAAACCACGGCCAATTTTTTCTGGCTTTCTCTGAGCCGTACATTCTACGGCCGCGAAAGTGCATATACAGAGTCCAGAGGCTCCACCAACTTCCACAAAAACAATATAAAAAACAGCTTCCCTCCCTTATCCGCTCCACATATCTTCTACTCTCCGCGAATCTTCTTCTCCCCGCGTTTCTTCGATTCTCCAGTATCAATATCTTGTGCTCCTAACTCACTCGTACCTCAACGTACAGACGCATTCCGGCATTTCCCCATATTTCGCATATAAAGGCCCGTTTTCCCACCTTTTTCATCCTCAATGTGCTCCTCCACCCCACAAAGAGAGGTGTTGCCCACCAACGTCAAGCCGCTTCGTTACGGCTTGACTCTCGAACCGCTGTTTGAAACTTTCAAGTTCGACGGAGACCTCACCATCGATTTGGACGTTGTTGAAGCCTCCAAATCCATAACCTTGAACACCACGGAGATAGAAATCCACTCCGCCGCTGTCAATGGAACCGCCGTCAAGTCAATCGACTTTGACATCGAAAACCAGACCGCCACCTTCGTCTTGGAGAAGGAATTGGCGCCAGGATCCAAGGCCTCGTTGGAGTTGAAGTTCTCGGGCATTTTGAACGACAAAATGGCCGGTTTTTACCGGTCGTCGTACACCGACGACACCGGAAAGACGCGCTACCTCGCCACCACGCAGATGGAGCCCACTGACTGCCGCCGGGCGTTCCCCTCGTTCGACGAGCCTGCGTTGAAGGCCAAATTCGACATTGCTCTTATTTCCGAAAAATGCTTGGTCCACCTCTCCAACATGGACATCAAGGAGGAGATCGTGGACGGCAGCAAGAAGAAGACGGTGTTCCACACCACCCCGTTGATGTCCACGTACTTGGTGGCCTTCATTGTGGGAGATTTGAAATTCGTCGAAAACACCACCTACAACGTGCCCATCAAGGTCTGGGCCACGCCCGGCCTGGAGCACTTGGGCCAGTACTCGGCGGACATCGCCGCGAAAACGTTGGCCTTTTTCGACAAGAAATTCGACATTCCGTACCCTTTGCCGAAGTTGGACATGGTCGCCATCCATGACTTCTCGGCGGGCGCCATGGAGAACTTTGGGTTGATCACGTACAGGACGGTCGACTTGCTCTTGGACCCCGAAAACACCAACGTCAACACCAAGCAGCGTGTGACCGAGGTGGTGATGCACGAGTTGGCCCACCAGTGGTTTGGCAATTTGGTCACCATGGATTTCTGGGACGGCTTGTGGCTCAACGAGGGTTTTGCCACGTGGATGTCGTGGTACGCGTGCGACTCGCTCTATCCCGACTGGAAAGTGTGGGAGTCGTATGTTTCTGACTCGCTCCAGCATGCGTTGACTTTGGACGCATTGAGGTCATCGCACCCTATCGAGGTGCCCGTGAAGCGTGCGGACGAAATCAACCAGATTTTCGACGCCATCTCGTACTCGAAGGGCTCGTCCTTGTTGAAGATGATTTCGCGGTGGTTGGGCGAGGACACCTTCATCAAGGGTGTGTCCAACTACTTGAAAAAACACAAGTGGGGCAACACCAAGACCTCCGACTTGTGGGAGGCGTTGAGCGACGTCAGTGGAAAAGACGTGGTCAAGGTGATGGACATCTGGACCAAGAACATTGGTTTCCCCATTGTCTCCGTAGAAGAGTCTGGTTCTGAGTTGACCATTTCGCAGAACCGTTTCCTCGCCACGGCCGACGTCCAGCCCGAAGAAGACGCCACGTTGTATCCTGTTTTCTTGGCGTTGAAGACCTCGGTTGGCCTTGATGAGTCTGCCGTCTTGGACACCAGATCTAAGAAGTTCACGCTTGACATCAAAGACGACTTCTACAAGGTCAACGGCGACCAGTCGGGAATCTACCGTACCGCATACCCTCCCGCGCGTTGGACTAAATTGGGAGAAGCCGGAGTTGCAGGCAAGTTGTCCGTGGAAGACCGTGTAGGCTTGGTGGCTGACGCAGGCTCCTTGGCGTCGTCGGGCTTCATTGGATCCACCGATCTTTTGAACTTGGTGAAGGCGTGGTCCGGCGAATCCAACTACGTCGTCTGGGAACAGGCGTTGGGCAGCATCGGCAAGATCAAGGCTGCGTTGATGTTCGAGGATGCTTCCATCAAGGAGGCGTTGAACGCCTTCACAATCGATTTGATTTCGGCCAAACTGAATGAGTTCGGCTGGACGTTCTCTGACTCTGATTCGTTTGCTGACCAGCAGTTGAAGTCGTTGTTGTTTGGTTCCGCCGCTGCTGCCGGCCACGAGGAAGCGGTGGATTTCGCCCACTCCGCTTTCAAGGCTTTTGTGGCTGGCGACAAGAAGGCCATCCACCCCAACTTGAGATCCTCGATTCTCAACGTCGTCGCCAAATCTGGTGACCAGGAAACTTTCGACCAGCTCTACCAAATCTACACGAACCCCCAGTCTGTGGAGGAGAAGATCTCTGCTTTGCGGGCGCTCGGCAGATTCGAAGACGAGGCCCTTATGACCAAGGTCACCGACATGTTGTTGAAGACAGACATCATCAAGTCGCAGGACATCTACATCCCTATGCAAGGCATGAGGGTGCACAAGAAGGGTATCGAGCACTTGTGGAAGTGGTTCACGGAGAACTGGGAAGGCATCTACGAGTTATTGCCTCCCGGTTTGTCGATGTTGGGATCCGTAGTGACTCTTGCATCAAGTGGCTTCACCAAGCCCGAACAAAAGGAAGAAATCAGTAAATTCTTTGCTTCCAAGAACACCAAGGGTTTCGACCAAAGTTTGGCTCAGTCGTTGGACATGATCACGGCCAAGTCCAACTGGGCTGAGCGTGACACCGGAAAAATTACCGAGTGGCTCAAAGAAAACAGCTACACTAAGTCCAAGCTCTAATCCTGGTTTATCTTTTAATTAGTTGATTTCTAGTCAATCCAGTCTATTTCTATTGCACTTCCACCTCTCTCTTCAAGAAAGCAAGGTGAAAGTCTCGAGTAGCCAATACTCCAGCTTCAAGCGCGCTGTCTTCACCATCTGCAGAAACCAAAGTGTCTTCTTTTCCTGCTCGGATGAATTTGCACTGCTTTATATAGTACGGCACGAGGTCGTGTTCTCTGATCACTGTAGCATGTATAAAGCACTTGGTGATTCGAGAATGGTTCAACACCGAAGTTTTTGGGTCTTGAACCAACTTTCCAAGAACAAATTCAAGCATTGGAGGACCAACGCCTCTCAAAAAGGACGTGTACGCTGTCAATTCGTATTCCTGGACCGTGTGTGTTTCACGATCACCTAAGATGTCCTCATTGGAGAAAGTCTTGAATCCCACAGTCCCAAGAACCCTGTTTCTGATTTCCGGGCCAATGACGTAACCAGGGCCGGCAAATGTGTATTTGACGTGACTTTCCGGGGTCAATTTCTCGAAATACGTTGAGTATTCTTGTGGAATATCCGAGTCAAATGACTGGACAGGTTCGGACTCTGGATTAAACTGCCTTTTATATCCGTGGTCCCTTTCAATAGCAGCAAACTTTTCTTCTGTTCCTAGCAATAGGGTAAGCACCACGTCCTTGTTGCTGGAAAGTTGTAAATCTTGCAAAAAGGTCTCTGGTCGTTTGATGCGAGAGGTTTCGATGATTCCATAGCGATAGCGAGCTTTTGCGTACGCTTTGTTGATGATTTGGGTCAAAACATCGAATCTAGAGTCGTTTTCCGACTCGAAAACCCATTTTTTGGGGAGTACTAATAGCTCATATGACATAATTAGTCAACATTCGAGGTCAGATTTTCGCACCTTATCAAGACTGATAACGTCAATTGGAGGTCAGACTTTCGCACTTTACTAAGACTTATATTACACTATGCTATTACGGGATCTCGAGCCCTAGGTTCATGAACCTCAAGATCAACACAAACTGATCGACCTCGAAGTCAAAGATCAGGCGGAATTTTTGTATGTGCTTCCACCTCTTGGTATTCATGGTCTTCTGGTCTCGTCTCAAACGGTCCCAGAGATGGTACCCTCCGATGGAAGCGGAGATTTCCTTTTGGGACAATCCAGGACCATACTTACTCACAATGTTGTGTAATTTAGCAGCAAGTTGAAGGTGGTTGGCCCAGATTAAAATGTGTCCCACGAAGGACAACACCGAGTAGTCAAAGTCGTTCTGGTGGACTTGCTTGCTGGAAACAGTGAGATTGGTTCTGGTGTGCTTCAAGCTGAGCTCGTTGTACTCGGCCAACCACTCTAAGATTTCTGGGTTTTCGCGAACAGACATATTGAAGCCTTGCGATTCGAACACAGCAAGACGAACGCACAATTGCACAAACTGCGTCTTTTTTGTTTCGTCAGCAAAGAGTCCCTCGGTTTCCTTGATGGCGAACTGGAGCACGTTGTTGCACATCTTCGACATTCTGGGCACCGACAAAATGGTCTTGATTTTCACGTCCGTCAACTTCATCTTGAAGATCTGCTCGCGAGAGAGCCCAATGATGGTGGTGGTGGGTTCGATTTCTGGCAAGAGCGTGGATCTCACTGCGGCGGCGGACGACGAACGAGCAACGAGTGGCTTCTCTTGCATCGGAATGAAATTGTCGTCGTCACCGACAAAATTGTCTTCGTCGGTCTTCTTTTTCTTGTTTCTCTTTTTCTTCTTCTTTTCGACCTCCACGGGCATCAAGAGCTGGCTGCTCAAGTCGCAGTCCAGTGCAAGACTATCTTCGTGATGGTTCTCGTGTATTTTGGGAGAACCTTCTGCTATCTGAGCTGCATCTGCTGGATCTGCTTGTTCTGGGTCTGTCACTTCTGGATCTGCTTCTTCTGGGTCTGCCACTTCTGGGTCTGCTTCTTCAGGAACTTGATCTGCGTGAACTTGAGGTTCAACAGGTACAACAGAAGGTTCCTCAGATGAGAGTTCAACAGAAGGTTCCTTGGAAGAGTTTGCAACAGAAGGCTCCTGAGAAGAGGTATTAGCAGAGGATAGTTCCTCAGAAGGCTCCTCCAGCTTCTGAGCCAGGAGTTCTTTTGTTTCCACAACTACGTCTGGAGCTTCAGTTTCTTTATTTGAAACGTCCTCCTCTGGAACTTCAGCAACCTTCACTTCCTCTTCCTTCAAATCTGTAACTTCTGTGGTTTCCTGACCGTTAGCTTTGGAAACAGGTTCTGGCTGGTGTGACTTACTCTCATTTGCTTCTTCCAGCTTCTTCCCCTTTTTCTTCCCCTGTCTCTTCTTTCGCCCTCCAATTTTCTGCTCTTCAGGTTCCTTGGGGCTTCCCATCTCAATAACCTTCTTCTTGTTCACCTTGTCCACCTTCTTGTCTCTTTTCTGGGGAGCCTTTCTCACTTCCTCCCTCTCGTATTCTGGAGTTTCTCTTTTCTGGGGAGCCTTTTTCACTTGCTCCCTCTCGTCTTCGGGAGTTTCTCTCTTCTTGTGTTCCTTTCCTTCTTTTCTCTTCCTGCTTCTCTCCTCGGTACTTAGTTTAGGCATAGAAACAGGTGCTTTCTTTTGCCCCGGACTTTCTGTCTTCGAGTTCTTTTTGGCCTCTCTTTTCCTTGGAGCTTTCGGATTCTCATTCTCCTTCTCATCATCGCTGGAAAACTCAATGTCATCGATGTCTCCGGTGATTTCCTTAGGACTAATGCGAATAGAAGTGTTCTTTCTCTTTCCCTGAATTGGAGAAGGCGATTTTTGAGAAGACAATCTCTGAGACCTCTTCTTTGACACGCTATCCACGGTTTCTTCGGGCTTTTTGGTGAGTAAATACTCCAAGTCGTTCTCAAATGCAATATCGGTCAATGACTTTCCCGTCTGCAATTCGGAGTAATCGTAAGATTCCACGATGTATTCTTGAGGCCGTTCGCCAGCAGCGACCTTGCTGAGGTCAATGATAGGCTGCTTCTTCTTTTTTGGCATTTTTTTGGTGGAAGACACAAACGGAAGACGGAAGGCTGTTAACACAAATAGATAATCACAGATCACGTGACTTTGTGAACAGCACATTCTAAGAAGTACGAAACAACAGTTGGTCGCGGTCTACAAGTCGTAATTAATACTTTTAATGGTTCGAATATATATCTTCGTAATATTTTCATTCTGCTAAAAAAAGGTGCATTTGTGCATCAGCATGATGTTCGCTGTCTACAACCAACACTTCAAGCTAATGGCTTAGAAAGAAGCAACAAAGCTCTCAGTGGCAGCCTTCAAGGTGGCCAATTCCTCCTTGGACAACTCACCTCTAACTCTAATGGCTTCAATGACTTCTGGTTGGTTGGACTTCAACGAGGCCATGAAGGACTCCTCGAATTCACCGATTCTGGAAAGCTCAATGGAGTCCAAGAATCCGCTGACACCGGCGTAGATGACTGGAACCTGCTCTTCAGCAGCCAATGGGGAGTACTGCTTCTGCTTCAACAACTGGGTCAATCTCTCACCTCTGGCCAAGGTCTGCTTGGTGGAGGCATCCAAATCGGAACCGAACTGGGCAAAGGCAGCCACTTCTCTGTACTGGGCCAAGAACAATTTCAAAGAACCAGCAACTTGTTTCATGGCCTTGACCTGGGCGGCGGATCCGACACGGGAAACGGACAAACCGACGTTGATAGCAGGTCTGATACCCTTGTAGAACAACTCAGCCTCCAAGAAAATCTGACCGTCAGTGATAGAAATGACGTTGGTTGGAATGTAGGCGGACACATCACCACCCTGGGTCTCGATAACTGGCAAAGCAGTCAAAGATCCACCACCGTTGGCCTCGGACATCTTGGCGGCTCTCTCCAACAAACGGGAGTGCAAGTAGAAAACATCACCAGGGTAAGCCTCTCTTCCAGGAGGACGTCTCAACAACAAGGACAATTGACGGTAAGCAACGGCCTGCTTGGACAAATCATCGTAGATGATCAAGGCGTGTCTGCCGTTGTCTCTGAACCATTCACCGATGGCGCAACCGGTGAAAGGAGCCAAGTATTGCAAAGGAGCAGCCTCGGAAGCGGTGGCAGCAACAATGATGGTGTACTTCAAGGCATCGTGAGCCTCCAAGGTCTGCACCAATTGGGCGACGGTGGATCTCTTTTGGCCGACAGCGACGTACACACAGTACAACTTCTTCTTCTCGTCGTTTCCGTCGTTCCATCTCTTCTGGTTCAAGATGGTGTCGATGGCCACGGCGGTCTTACCAGTTTGACGATCACCAATGATCAATTCTCTCTGGCCTCTTCCGACGGGCACCAAGGCGTCGACGGACTTCAAACCAGTCTGCATTGGCTCGAAAACGGAGGTTCTTGGCAAGATACCTGGGGCCTTGGACTCGGCCTTGGAGGTGCCACGGGCGTTCAATGGTCCTTTACCATCGATTGGGTTTCCCAAACCGTCAACGACACGGCCCAACAACTCAGGACCAACTGGGACATCGACAATCTTTCCGGTTCTCTTGACTGGCTCGGATTCCTTGACCAAAGCGTCGGAACCGAACAAGACAATACCGACCTGGCCAGCCTCCAAGTTCAAGGCCATACCCTTGACACCGGACGAGAATTCGACCAATTCACCGGCCTGGACGTTGTTCAAGCCGAAAACACGGGCGATACCGTCACCAACGGACAAAACTCTTCCGGTTTCGTTCAAGTTGGCTTCTTCAGAAACACCTCTGATTCTCTCCTCCAAAATGGAAGACACCTCAGTTGGAGCAGCCTTGGCGGAAGCGTAACGGACAGCGGTGAAAGCTGGGCGAGCCTGCGAGGTTAGTATTCGGATGAATTCGGAATTTGGATGCAGCTCGGACGAATTCGGAATGGCTGCAGTTGGACAAGTGGGAGTATTTCGAGTCAATTTGCATCGAGGGCGCGTTGTTTCCCCAATTGACTAGGATGATTGTCCTGTGGTGGATGGATTGGGTGGTGGATCGGATTGAAAAGCAGATTCGTCGAGAATGAAAAAGTCCAAACAAGCAAGAAATACATACAATACGCATTCTAGAAACGGTGGCTGCACGGGCGGCAGTGCGTAAGACAGAACGAGCTGACAACATGGCGACTTAGTTTGTGGTGAAAAAGTCTTCAAGAAAAAAAGAGAAGTAGGAAATTTGTTCAGTATATATCGAGTAAAAATTGGTAGCGCGAAAATTCAACCTCACTCCGGAGGTAGGAGAGGTGGATTTGATTGGCTCGCGCTGTGCGGTTTGTGCACGAAATGCTATATGCACTCTTCCAACCACGATTCTGCCCCAGGTTATGTGAAGGTCTGGAGTGGTAGCGAGAGTGGGAGTGGGAAGGTGCTTGGGAAGGAATGGTTCAGATTTTGGAATTGAGGTTTTGGGAATTCGCTTGAGGTAGTGGACGAATTGAAATTGAGAAATTGAGAAATTGGAAGCATTGAATTGAGGAACTGAAGAATTGAGAAACTGAGAGATCGAAAAATTGAGAGATTGGAGGAATTGAAGTGTTGAGAAAATCTTGGAAATTGAGATCTTGGAAATTGAGATCTTGGAAAATTGAGATCTTGGAAAATTGAGATCTTGGAAGGCAGATCTTGGAAAATTGAAGTTGGAGAATTGCCTGGCTTCGTGTTGTAGGTTAATTGAGGATTGAATTCTGTTCTTGATTTTGGATCACCGTGATATGACGTTGCTAGAAGGGGTCTGAAAGTAGTTGTTGGGAATATGGTGGAATTCGTGGTCGCTGAATGGTGGTCTCAGGAATCGGTATTTTGGAGTTAACGAAAAGCCAGTTGCATTGACGCATCACACACTTCTGGTATGTGGAAACTGGGAAAGAGTACTCCGATCTTTAAGATCAAGGTAATTGAATCCCGTCTTCTTGATTTCTTGTCTTCATGAGCACCTTTCCATTTCATGAATAGCCCTTGCACTCGCCCTTCTTTTGCCAAACTCCCGTTTTCACATATTTTGCACCCATTCGCACTTTCAAAGGACGACTAAAAGGCACATCCATTCAACAGAAACACACCGCAACAAAAGGAAAATTGCCTTTATTCGACAATCATCAGACTTGCTATTGCAAAACATAGCCGAATCTAGAATGCTATTGGCATTTTACGTATTCGATCGTTGCCCTCCAAACCCATCCAAACCCATCCAAACCCATCAAGGCCTATCAATTCTACTCGAGTGTTCCTCTTCGCCTTCTCTTTTTCCTACTTCTTTTTCAAGTCCTTCTTTCTCCCTTCTCTCATGTCCTTGTTCAATCTGTTGCCTGTACACTCCAGAAAATGCGAAAAATTATCAACCAAAATTCTTCAACTCACCATGTTTTCCCGAGTCAGAGCCGCCGCCGGGATCCGGTTCTATTCCTCGGAGCAAAAGGATGGTGCGTTGTTCTTGTCTGATTTGATGAAAAGAATCGACTCGATCAACTCCAGATCCGTGCAAATCAAGAAAAATGTCGACCGTGCGGCTGCCAGAGTCAAAACCCCAAAACCCAGCAAATTTGACCAGCCGAAGCGTCAATCCGAGAGAATCAAAGTCAAGGACCACCCTTTGAGTTCCAACACCTTCAAATTGATGGACGACTCCAACTTCAGAACCCAGAGAACTGGAAATAACAGAACATCTTTCCAGCCACGAGACGGCTCCAAGTCACGAGAGGGAGCCTTCAGGCCAAGAGACGGTGGTTCCAAACCAAAATCCCGTTCGACTGGCCCAAAAAAGTTCAGCAGAACCGTCAAGAAGTCGTTCGGAAAAGCCCAGGAGATCGTCAGCAAGGACTTGGTTCCGGTCAGCTACCAGCCTTCTGTTTCCGGCGACACTTTTTTCTACGGAAAGCCAGCCAGTGTCGTGAACTGCGTGACGTCGCGAGTTGCGGCTGTGGCCAAGGAAACCCTTTTGAAATCGAACTTTCCATACAAGTTGCCTCGTTCCGTCGTCAGCAACTTGGACTCTCAGTGCAAGAACCCGTACATTTTGCAGAAGAACTTCAACTTGGGCGTTGACGCAAAGGTGTTCACCGAACGCTTGAACGAGGTGGTCAAGGGACAAAGAAAGGAATTGGAGTTTGACGAGTCCACTGTCGAAAAATCCATGGTTGCTCCGCTCAGGGTCACCAGAGACATTTTGACGAGAAACGGAAGTTATGGTTTGGCAGACAAGAAAACGGTCTTGGGTGTTGCGTCGGGCTCGATCACCGTCAGGAGTTTGTTGGCGAACGCACACTGGAACAAGTAAACGCATGGCAGTAAATACGCAAGAACATGTAAATACGCAAGAACTGTCAATGCGCAAGAGCAACCTATTGATGAGGCATTTAATTAGATTGGCCGGAGCTTCTCAAGCATTCCGTATTCATGACAGAATTATCAAGTGCTGTGAATTTATCTTCTCTGGCTTCTGACCATCAAACTCATTCAAAATTCGTCCTTCCACGCACGATGACGGGAAACCTTTTATGGAGCTCCAGTTTAGAAAAATGCACTTTGTGACACCTGTCCGACATAATGTGTTTTCTGTCTAAATATACATTCTTCATTGGCGATCCAATCTGCTCTCATACAATAGCTTACCCTTCTGCTTCTCCTTCTTCTTGATTCTTCAATTCTCATCCCCTATATCCATGATAGACCCTAAATTGAACTCCTCCTTTCTTTTTGTAATCACCTTTTCCAACCAATTCCCAAAGATTCTTAACTATTGTGCACTGGGTCTAATCTTGCCCACCAATCCCGGGTTCCTCCGGCCCCCATCATAAATGACCAAAGAAAAAGGATACCTCAATGGAGGTTATGTACATGCCAACCAAGCCACGTCGAAAAGATGCTTAGAAAACAACGGATGAATGCATCTCGGAGAATCCAATCCACAGATCCGACATTTGTCAGCTTTGCCTTTTGCCTACTGTGGCTGCGAATGAAGCAATTTCTGCGATTACGAAAAATCAAAAGCACGAAATCCTGAATCCAGGGCAACTCTACAATCTCTCACTGCAAATGTATTAGTGATATGACGACCAAGCAACCAACCCAAGGTTCCACCAGTGAAACCATAAAACAACGACCCTTAGATCTTGTTGAACAAAGATCTCGCACTAATGTGGCCCTTGGTGTATATGGAATTGCCTTGAGTTTCTTTGTACGACAACAAAAATGGAACAGTAGTTGACACTGCTAAGTAGCCCAACGTGAGCAAGGATGTTTTGGTAGTGATGGCACCGTACATGATGTGGAAACAATAGCGAAAGATGAGGCAGGTACACTTCTTAAGTAGTAAGAATAGAATTGCACCATCACAAGCCGCATTGCAGCTATTTAAATGTTGGCTTCCACAAAACAAAAGTGGTGCGATCGTGGATTAGCTGATATGCAAGATGCAGGATGGTTTCGCAGCCACACTGGTTGTGCCTTGTCAAATGCAGGCTTGTACGACAAGCGTGCCCAATTGTTGGATCAGCCTTGCGTTGGTTCTCCTGTGGAACTCGATTTCTGGCTGTGCGCAGGATCTCCGGTTTTCTCCGGAGCTTCTTCCTCCTGCACTAACCTCAGACTATTTTACCCTCAGGCTCTCCAATTGAGTCTCCTGCCCGGGCTAATCTTGCTGCACCTTTGCATACGACGGAGGTCTCAATCTGCGGTTTAAGGCCTGCGATACCCACACAGGAAACAAACTCACAGCCAATACCAATGCCGTTTGCCAGTAGTAGGCGAAGGAAGTCACGTAAGCAAGATCGAAGTATTCTTCCAAGAACGGAATCAGCACCACGTAGATCATGAACGTCACCACAATGGTACTCACCATGGTCTTGTTCCACGTGTTGATTGTCAATGCCACCATTATCAACTCGTTGAAGATCAATCCACTGAAGGACATTGTCACCATCGCAAGAAACTGGTCGTCCTTGAGCGTCTGGAACTTCTGGGAAAGCAACTGAATCACACTTCCCTGAAACAACGAAATTGCAACCCACATAAAAAATGTCTTGTACGACAACGATTTGCCCAATGTGAGCTCTCGGTAAAGCTCGGGATACAACTTGGTCAACTTCTCATCAATGTCCCGGTCTAGCGTCAACGAAAACACGGGGGCCATCGTGTAAAGCGTGCTGTACCCCACCATTAGCCAGCCTTGGTATAACGCGAGGGGCTCAAATTGCGAGGAGATGGAATAAATAGCCTGGGCGACCGAAATGATAAGGCCACGGTGGATGATAAACTGGCCCAATTTGGCAGATCGCTTGTAAGAGTTTCTTCCGTGCCATAGCAAGAGTTTCAGCAAGTAGTGGAACTGGTCAATGCTGAAGTCAGCTGCAAGAGAAGCCTGCTTACCCTCCTTGCCAACAATTCCCACTCCAACATCGGCACACTGGATCATACTGACGTCATTTCCGCCATCTCCAATGCAGCACACTCTCTTGCCGGTGATTTCCTTAATAGCCATGGCAATGTCGGCTTTCTGCTGTGGAGTGCAGCGACATGCAATAACTGCGGGCAAACGGATTGCAATCTCGAAAAACTCTTTGCGGAAAAACTTCATGTAGAACGCAATCGACTCACCGTCGATCAATAGGCACGAGTTGAAGTTATTGGACAAGTACTCGAGCTGGCTCATGGCCATGTCTGCCTGATGAACTTTCGTAATCAGGTGGACGTATTGACCACGAGAGATCAACTTGGCACTGATGGCGACACATTTTGCGGTTTCTACCTTGTCTCCAGTCAACATCCAAATCTTGATTCCAGCGTTTCTCAAGAGCTCGATGGAGGTCTTCACGTCCTTCTGTAACTTGTCTTCAACACCGGTCAAGCCTAGAAGTTCCACGTCAGTTTCAAGGTATTGACTGATCACCTTCTGCATCATAGAGTCCCTGTTGCTCATGGCCAAAGAAGCCTCTTCGTAATCTTTGGTGAAGTCTTGGTACAAGGCACTGTTCAACTTCTTGCGACCGATGACCAAAGTTCGCAAGCCCTCACGAGCCATGTTGGCAGTTTCTTCTTCCAACCAGTCGTTGCTGTTGACAATCTTAGCCATGACGACATCGGCACCCTTTTGCATGAACCAGATCTCGTCCTTTTTGGTGTCTCTGACGACAAGTCCCATGCGTTTCGTGTCGGAATTGAAGGGGAAATTGTGAAAAATGTCGTAATGGAATTCCTGGTTGGATGCCAGATGCAACAAAGTGATGGACGTTCGGTCACGTTTGAACAACCTAAGTCCGATGGTCTCGCAGAATTTCACAATGGCGATTTCATCGGGCGAAGCCGCTTGGTACGTCAAAACTCCGTCTTCCTCGGTGGGAGTGACATTGTGACACAAAGCAAGCACTAGGGCAAGTTCGCAAACACGGGTTCCCAAGTCCTTTCTTTTAGATGCAAAACCACCGGAAGAATCCGATAGGAATAGGCTGTTCACGTAGTCGGTGACGATGTCAATGGTGTCACCGGCATAGCAAATGGAGCCGAGGTGCAATTTCTTCATTTCCATGTCGTTCTGGGTGAAAGTTCCCGTCTTGTCGCTCAACAAGTACTCGATTCTGCCCAAGTCCTCTGGAATGGTGGAGGTGCGAACAATTGTGTCTGGGATGTCGCGGTCCTTCTGTATTTGTGAGGCGTACACCGATTTGGCGAGATCGAGGTTGACTCTGAGCGAAACCGGAATGATGGTCGAGAAAAGAATCAAAAACCTCAAGATGTCAATGTACCACGTGCTCTTCAACGGGAAGCCGTGGGCCAACACCAAAGCCACGGACAACAAAAACACCGTGACACACAAGATCTTGGAGAGGCTGTTGATTTCCAACTCCAACAACCCGGTTTTGACTCCGGTCATGGTGGTGTTCAACAGCTGGCGAGTCTCCACTCCTGTGTAGACCACCACGCCTATGGCCGTTCCCGAAGCAAGTACGGTATTTGCCCAAAGAGTCTGGTCCACCGTGAGCGGAATGGTCTTGTTGTTTCCTGCTCCCTGGTGAAATATGAGTTTTCCATCGAACTGGTGGATGGACTTGGTGGGTTTGCCTACTATCAACGAGATGTTGTTCATGAGCCTGCTGACGTCGGTGATGGTCTGGGTGACGTTGGAGGCGACTCGGAGCTTCCAGTCGGTTTCTCCGTCCAACTGGTCGGTTTTGATAAATGCTTCTCCGTTGTTGTCCGACGACTGGAGCAACACCATGTCTGCGGGGATTCTTCTGTCCTTGTGGAGCCGCACCAAGTCGCCCACCTTCAAGTTTTTGGAAGGAACCAAGGTGACGTCTTGTGTCAACGGAGACTGTCTATTGAGCACCTCGTAGGTCTCGTTATTTTGTTCCATGTCTCGTCTTCGCCTTGCAATGTCGTCTCCTGCCTCCTTCAACATGGTGACGGCGAGAACAAATACTAGAGGTGCGACGTACGACGACAAGTAGCCGATTCTCAACTGGGGCACAATTTGAGACAAGGCCACCAACAAAAAGTACAAGTTGAAAAAGAACTTGAACTGCTCGTACAACACCACCGGAATGAACGTCACGGGGTTGTATTTGGCGTTGGAAACCGCATTGGACGGAAACGTTTTCGAGGTGTTCCTCGGAGAAATGTACCTTTCGATGACATCGGCCGTTTCGCCCGCCCGAGACCGTCTTCGCATTTCCTGGGAGAATTCATTTCTAATGCTGTTGTAGAGCCCCACCAGCCTCCGTATAAGCCCTCCGGGGAAAGTTCTACTGGAGCCGGAACTGGAAGATTGAGGCGTGGACGTCCCATTCTGGCTCATGAGGGGCCGGAAGTCGTCGTCTGCGTCGGATTCCGGGATTTCAAGTGTATCTAGCGGAATCAGAATCGACCCCAGCGATCCGTGGGTGGAGGCGGAGCGAGAATTGAAAAAGTTGTTGGATGCGGAGTTGAGGGCTCTGTCCAAGGACGACTCGAAGTCGTCGAACGAGCCGTTTTCGAAGCCGAAGTTGGTGTTTTTGTTCTGCCAGTTTTCACTGGGCATGTTGTGGTTGGTGCAGGTGTTGGTGACAGGAACAGTAATTATGACAGATATTGCGGTTCGCATATGTTTTATGTGGAGGACTATGATTGAAGAATGTCTGTGATGGAGTTTCAGGAAGAATGCTGTGATGGAGTTTCAGGATGAATGCTGTGATGGGTTTCAGGAAGAATGTCAGGCGATGGATTTCATTCAGTTGTTGTGTTTTGACTCTTCAGATAAGGAAGGCCTGTTATTACATAACTTGAATTAGTTTCCAACAGTCGATCTGTAATAGTCGAGGTCTCTACACGCTCGGGTCAATAAGAAACAAATGCAAATCAATGGGGTCATTTGAAGCTTGTATGAGTGCAAAACAGTATTCTCTTTCCGGTTTCGGATTTAACTTGTCTAGGTCCTGTGAGTCGGCCAATTTATCATCTTCCAGGCCTCTCAACTTCTTTCAATTTTTCAATCTTTTCCGTTCCCTAACACCACCGGTGTTCCTCAAATCTGCATTTTCAGAAAAATTTCGCCTACTCGAACCGTGTTGTCTAATTTGGCGTTCCTGCAGGACCGATGTCGTCTTTATCTGACTTCTCACGTATCATCAACTACTATATCTCCAAGATGCCACCTGAAAATTCACCTGAACATCAACCTCTCGGGAATCTGGTGCTGGGGAATTCTGACGCAACGCTCACCAAGTTGATTGAGCTCCAGAAACGGAAAACACACACCACCGCCCGCAAAATATGGGAGTTTGTGAAAATCGCTCTCTTTCGCCAGCAGAACCTGTTCGAGCAGTATATCCTCTCGTCCGAGGCCAACGACTGTGCATTCGTGGCCAAATTCTCCAAAGTTGTGACCATCGATTTGTCGCAAACAGGCTTATCGGTCGATAAACTCACCTTGCATAGTCTCCACGCCCGCCATCCGCTTGTGAACTTTGCAAAGGAAGAACCCCTTTCTGCGGACGTGTTGCGGGAGGTCCAGGAATCCCCCATTTTGGTTTTTGTCCACGGTTTGGGCGGCCAGATGTCACAATTCGAGCCTCTCATGGGCTTGCTCTCCCAGTGCCTGGAAATTGTAGCGCTAGACTTGCCTGGCTTCGGCGACTCGCGGCTTGAGTTTTCGCCCACGTCCAGGAACGAGACCCATTTGAGCGAAGACGCCAAATTGGCCATTTCTTCCAGCGTAGCAGCGATGACGTGGGACGATTTCAAAACAGACAACGTCGCCACCATCATCGTGCAGTGGATACGGCAGAACATCCCCGAGCACAAAAAGATCATTTTGGTGGGCCACTCCATGGGCACGCACTTGCTGATCAAAGTGGCCAAGCAATTTGAACTGAGAGTCGAAGGTTTGGTCCTCTTGTCTCCGCCCGCGTTGCACAACGACTTGGATGTCGTGCAGCCGAGCCATGGCGTGTTCGGCAAGATGGCGCTTTTCACGTACTTTCCCTTTCTTTTCAACTTGTTCCGGATCTGGGACCGTTTGGAGGGCTTGGACAGTCTGAGTGTGCTCCGGCAATTGACCAAGCGCAGCAGCGTCTACCAGAAAGTGCGGCAGTTCCGGTGGAATTTGGACGTTTCGACACCGATTGTTCTTCGGTATGTGAGCGGTTTCTCCAAGGCCACATACTCGGAGCTCGTGACCGCCATTTCCCGTCTCAACAACAACGCCCGCGACCCGAAAATATACGAGAAGACGTTTCTCGTCGGCGGCTTGGACGACCAGGTAACCCCGGTGAAGATCTTGGGCGACATCCACAGCTTTCTCCAGGAATACTGGCAGAAGAAAGTGTCGCACGTCACGGAAGTCAAGAATGCAGGCCATTCGTTGCTTCTCTCCAAGCCCGAGTTCATCAGCGGCATGATCTTGAACCATTTCGAGCTGAAGCTCCCGGAGAGACTACATTTGTCGCCGGCATGGGTGCTCAAGTTGAAGGCAGACATTTCTGGAGGCAAGTGGGGCCTCAAGAACGAGCTCAAATGGCTGCAAACGCAGGCTGTTTCCTTCAACATCACCCGGAGAAACGGCGTGGATGTGGCTCCATTGTTGGGGATGAAGACGTTGAGAGAGGGCGATGTGAGCCACTCTCCCGTGGTGATCGAAGAGAAATTCTATGGAGAAAATGCCAGCAACGGAGTCTCCGGCAAACTCATTGCCATCGTGGACATTTCCGCAGACATTCCTCCTTACAGCCCCAAATCGTTCGAGCATATCACCTACTACAAATGTGCCACTGTGTCCAAGGTTGTGCCCGACCATTCGGCCATTCGGAGATTCATCCAGTTGATTGACGACATTCTCGGGTCCACGAGCGAGCAGAACCCGCTAGTTGCCGTGCATTGCCACTACGGGTTCAACAGAACGGGGTTTTTGATTTGCTGCTACCTAATTGAGCGACTCGGGTGGTCGGTGCAAGAGTCGGTGGAGGGGTTCCGGGCTGCGAAAGCGCCGGGCATCAAACACCCGCATTTCGTGGATGCCTTGTATGTGCGGTATGAAAGTTGATTGTGGGGATTAGATACTGGATTAAAGCTGATCTAGACTGACGGTTACTATGTCCTACTGCATGTTCTGGAACTGCAATGTATGTGCAGTCTATAATAACCTTCTGATGGTTTCCTGCACGCACTTGTTATCTACCACGAGTTTTGATTTAATTGCCAGAGCCTTTTTCCAGCTCCACCTCTTCCAACGATTTCCGACCAACCAATCGGGACACGTGCGCGCCCCGTCCAAAGATGAAGTTTGCCGAGTCGCTCAGCGAAGGCTTGGTCCCCGAATGGAAGGACCAGTATGTGGACTACAGAGAAGGCAAAAAACAAATTCACAGGGCCACTGAGACGTTTTCTGCTCTCAACGAGCAGAAAACATCGGACACAACGCCGTTGTTGGATCCGCTAGATGACAGTCAGCACTATGTCCCGGATTTCCCAGAACAAAACTTGGACAGCCAACCAGAGCAAGAAAGCAGGAGAAGACCTTCAATCTTCAATTTCTCGACCAAAACCTCCAAAGACAAGAAAGAGGAGTTTTTGGTAGAGAAGGCCCAGTTCAAAGCGTGGATAGAAAACGAACTCGCCAAGGTTGATGGATTCTTCAAAGACAGAGAAAGAGACGTCTACGAGAGGTTTTTGATCTTGGAGGACCAGTTTTACCAGCTCAAGGACCACCGACTTGAAGCCTCTAAGCCCGAAAAGAAGGACAGTGGGCGAGTGGCCAAGGTTGAAGACGGCTTGACTCTGAGATTCAGAAAAGCCATGCAGATTTTGACGAAGTATGAGCTTCCCACTCTTCCGTCCACTGTCTTCATGGAGAAATGGCGGTCCCACGAGAAGCTGGACGATGTGACGATGAAGACGCGACAGAAACGCGAGTCGGACGAATTCGACCCCAACTTTCGAGAGAACCAGGTCAGGAACGGCCACTTGGAGTATCTCGACCCGGAATTCGACGACGATCTGCTGACTTACAGTATGGAGCAAACTTCTGAAAATGAACGGAACGTCCAAGTGCCCCAGCAAACTCCAGCCCAGCTCAGAACAACCAACAGAAGAGACTACGTTCCCAAAAAAGCCTTTGGAGTTCCATACTTGTACGCGAAAAAGCAGCTCAAAGAGGCGTTGGTGGAGCACTACCGGTCCATATCGTTGATCAAATCGTATCGAGTGATGAACCGAACTGCGTTCCGAAAAATCACCAAGAAATTCGACAAGGCCGTTCACACGTCCCTTTCTCCCGAGTTCATGCGCAAGGTCGACAAGGAGTCGTACTTCCAGACCAGCCTTGTTCTCGAAAAGATTCTGAGCAGGGTGGAGGACTTGTTCCTCACTTTCTTCGACACAGAAAAGATGGACAGAAAGCACGGCTTGGAGAAGTTGCGGAGTGCCACGTACGCCTACAACAACGCAGATATCCGGCACCCTCGGTTCTACAAGTCCACGTTCTTCTCAGGTTTGCTTTTGGGCGTGGGCTTGCCTCTTTTTGCGATTGCCGTATACAGAGCCATCGACAAGACTCTCGTTGGGGAATTTACCGAGAGCCGTTATTTGTTGCAGGTGTGGGCCGGCTTCTTCTTGATGAACTTTGCCTTGTTGTTGATCGGCATCAACTTGATCGTGTACACTCAGTTCAAGATCAGCTACAAGTTCATTTTCGAGTTCAACATGGCCAATGCTTTGGACTACAAGCAGTACTTCTTGTTGCCGTCGCTAGGGTTTGCGTTGCTAAGTCTCATGAGCTGGCTCTCTTTCCTGGATTTCTGGCCCAATGTCTTTCCGGGCCGTGACTGGCCCATAATCTACCTCGGGGTGGTGCTCGTTGTGTTTTTGTGGCCGGGAACGCAATTCCATGCGGCCAGCAGACGTTGGCTCCAGATTGCACTTTGGAGAATATTCTGCTCCGGGCTCTATCCCGTTGAATTCAGAGACTTTTTCTTGGGCGACATCTTCTGTTCGTTGACTTACTCGATGGGCAATCTTTCCTTTTTCTTTTGCCTCTACGCTGTGGAATGGAAGGGCATTTTGGGCGGAGGAGATGCTCCGGCTTCCGAGTCCCGCTGTGGATCTAGCCACTCGCGAGCCATGGGTTTCTTCGCGGCCTTGCCTTCTATCTGGCGGTTTCTTCAATGTGTCCGTCGTTACATGGACACTGGAGACGAGTTTCCTCATTTGGCCAACATGGTCAAATACTTGATTGGAGCCATCTACTACTGTCTTTTGAGTTTGTGGAGAATCGACCATCTTGAGTACCACCGGGTTCTTTTCATTACCTTTGCTACCATCAACTCCGTTTATTGTTCTGCGTGGGACATTGTTATGGACTGGTCCTTGGGCCAAACAACATCCAAACACTACTTGCTCAGAGACCATTTGTTCTTTGGGAGAGCACTGTACTACTACGCAGCAATTATTGTCGATGTGATACTTCGTTTCCAGTGGGTATTCTATGCCTGCTTCTCGAACCAGATCCAGCAGCTGGCAGTGACCAGTTTTTGTGTGGCGTTGGCAGAGATTCTTAGGAGATTCATCTGGATGTTTTTCCGCATGGAGAACGAACACTCCACCAACGTGATTTTGTTCAGAGCTTCCAGAGATTCGCCTTTGCCCTACTTGATTTCGTTGAAGGTGGAACGAGCTATTCAGAAATTGGTGGAGATGAAATACAATCTCAACAAGGATGACGATCTTACGGCTACGGACAGTTCCGACCCTTCTGTTGGCAAGACTACTGCCTATAGTGGAGTCGTTTCTTCGCTCAACAAAAACGCTGGTGATGACGAAGCAAGCTTGGCGGTTACAAATGCTCCGCAGCCGTCGTTGACCCGTCGTAAGTCCACGTTCATTACATTTTCCGACGCCTTGAAGAAGGCTCACATCAAGGATTTCCAGAGAAAAAAATATGCCGTTCAGTTGGACAGCGACGAAGAGGACGACGAGGACAACGACGATGAGCTCAAACGGTCGACTTCCAAAAAGAGAACACTTGCACGCGATGCATAGTCAGCTGACAAGTATTGTACTATTCCTTCACGTGACTTATAGTTGGATCTCAGAAACGTGAGAGATCTTTTTTCATTACTTGATGCCAACAGGCGGAAACAATTTCAAAGCGTTATACCGTCTTGAGATTTCCTATCTGAGTTGCCTCTTCCAGATGACCATTCCATGCTCTGAAACTTTCTAAGAACACCATGTTCAGACACAGTGTAGCAGAGCTCATATGTGCCCTAGTGGCCCTTCTCAACATCGTGACAGGGGTGCTTTTATACATGCAAGAAAACCGTGACGGGATCACGGCCAACTCGGGCACGAGACGCCGGGCCATCATGACATGCACATTGACGTGTATTGTCTTTGGTGGGTGTGCGCTCTTCTTGATGATGAAAGATCTAATCACCAGGTCCTAGCAATTACTAGCAATAAAAGAATTAACACGAAGCTGTAGATTGTACATTGTCTCGAGAAACTGCACGAGGAGCTACATTCTCTGTCTCTTGAGCCCCAGCTCTTCAAGCTCTGGCACGGGAGAGCCTGTTTTCGGAAGCATTTTGGGGGTGGAAACGTCCTGGTGGAAATCCTTGATGATGGAGTCCACGTCGTCGATGTTCAATTGCCGCACATCGCCCAACTTCTTGATCTTGTTGGTCACTTCCTTGCACTGCTCATCGGACAAGTGCAAGTTCAACTGGTCCACACGGGACTTGATGGCGTTCCAGCCCGTCAATCTGTTGGCAAAGTGGATGTACCTCGTCAAGCCGAAATCAGAAGGACTCAAGATTTCGTAGGTGGACGGGTTGGCCAAAATCGCCTTGGCGTGGATGCCGGCCTTGTGGGTGAACGCACAGAAGCCCGTGATCGGGTTGTTGAACGGGATGTTCACCTGGACCGCCTCGGCCACCAAGTTCTCCAAGTCTCTCAACTTGTGCAACTTGTACTTGGAAAGAACGTAGTCTCTGTTGGCCGTGATCATGCGGGCCATCAACGCACCCAACGGGGTGATTCCGTTTCTTTCGCCAATTCCCAAAACGGAAACATCGATCAACTTGGCACCTCCTTCCAACGCCGTGTAGGCATTGGCCACGGCACACCCGGTGTCGTTGTGAAAATGGCACTCGATGTCGCACGAAACCACCAGCTTCAACGTTCTCACGAGCTCGTACACTTGTCTTGGATTGGCGCATCCTACGGTGTCAGCAATTCCTACTCTGTTGACTCCAATCTTGTCCACCGTCTTGTAAATGTTCAACAAGTCCACCAAGTCGGATCTGAACGAGTCCTCCGACGAGAAGCGGATCTCGATGCCCTTGGACTTGACGAACTCAATCACCTCCACGGCGGATTTGGCAATGTAGTTCATGTCTTTTCCATGCGAGTACTCTCTCAAAAACAGCGATGTTCCAATGACGACATCGACACCGTCCACGCCGGTCTCCACGGCAACTCTGGCGTCGTCCATGTGACATCTGATGTGGGTCAAGATCTTGGCCTTCAAGCCCAACTTGCAAATGGCCTCACAATCTTTTCTGGACTGTTCGGAAGCAACAGGGGAGGTCAATTCGATGTAGTCGACGCCGAAATCGTCCAAGGCCCTTGCGATTTCGATCTTCTTCTCAGAGGTGAAGAAGGCGTTGGCAAACTGCTCACCTTCTCTCAAAGTGGACTCAATCACCTGAAAACTGGAGACGTTGGACAAAAAATCTGCGGGGTTGGGTCCGTAGGGATTGGCGTTGATGGCCTCGCTGGACCGGTGGGCGTCTTCACACACCTTGGTGAATTCTTCTTCTGGCATTTGGTGAAGAAAAGTAGTTGGAATTTTGAGATAGTTCGCAGTGCGTGGAATTCTGAGATAGTTCGCAGTGCGTGGAATTCACTGGGCTGGTAATTGGGGTAGGCACATGATCGTGGATGGGCGATTGTGGATGGATTGGAATTAGTCCGGGTTGAGTTCGAAGGTTTATGTTCGGGGTTTGAATGGCTGAAAACGGAATTTTGTCTAATTTGCACCCATGCTGACTATTGCGAGCCTGTGAGAGGACAGAAGTGGACGATCGGACAGATTTGATAAGCAAAGAAATGTCGAACAGGAGAACAAGAAAAGTATATGGCGTCTAGAGTGGTTGCAGGTCACTATCTTGATATTTTGTTTGAGGCTCTCGGGCATGTCTACTAGAAATTCTGTGAGGTTACAGTTCCGTTCTCAATCCATTCCTTCAAGTTCACTCCATTCCTTCAAGCTCACTCTATCCCTTCAAGCTCACTCTATCCCTCAAGTTCACTCTATCCCTTCAAGCTCTCTCTATCCCAAGCTCAGTTCAACTTTCTACTCAATTCCGTTCCGTCACTTGTAACCTTGCCTTTTTACCAACCCATATTTAATACGACACCAAACTCCTTGAATCCAATCCAGTCACATTCTGGTGATAGTGGTGCTCGGGAATCAACACCGGGATCATGTTCTCGTAGTCCCGGTCGTCCACATGCGAAATGGACCAGAGATCTGTCCGCTTCGGTAACAAATTAAACTGGCTGAACTTGTGAATCGCTGCAGTCAACTCGTTCTCTCCGTGAACCAAGTACCGGTTCACACGCAAGCACGGTGCAAATCTCTCGTCGTACGACATGAGATCCAAGTACTTGTGGAGACTGGCGTTGTAGGGAGGAATCTCCTCGTCGATCTGAGAGTACTCGTCCCGTGGAGGTGGCTCGATCATGGTGTGGTAGAGCTCGGGGGGAGAAATAAGCCGCTGCCGGTCTCTCTCGGCTGCACGCACTAGCCGAAGTGCTCTTTGTCTGTTTCTGGCAAGCTCATTTTGTTCCTCCACTTGTCTTCTGTGTTGCTCGTCTCTTCTGAGTCTTTCTGCTCTTTCTTCGTCCCTTCTGGCATGTTCCTTGGCGCGTTCCTGGACTCTGTGCTTCCGTTCTCTGCGCTCCTTTTTCCTTTCAGATGAATCTCTTTGCTCTCTCTTCGCAGTCTTGCCGGCCAGAGCATCGCGTTTGCTTGATTCTCTGTCGTGTTCCTTGTCCAGGCCTTGCCGTTCTCTATGTTGCCTTTGGGCTTCTCTATCTTGTCTTTGAATTTCTGCATTCAATTTCTGGGCGACTCGCTCATCTCTTAGTACCTGCCTTTCGTGACGACGATCCTTTCTTTCTTGAGATCTAACGAGCTTTTGCTTTGATCTTTTCAAGCGTTCCGTGTCCTGCTCCATTTCCATGAATCGGACATTCATGGCATCTGTAAAAATGGCATGAGGTTCTCGATCTTCAGTTCTGGAAATTTCTTTAGCCTGGTTCCGAAGAACTTCCTCCCAGTCAACCACATCCTTCTGTGTCAATTTCTTCTTTCTGTGCTTGTTGGCGCAACTTCTTCCTTCAAGATCTGGCGATGCCAGATTGGAGCTATTAGGTGCCTTCATTTGATTTTCACAGTCACTGGAAGAGTTTTCAGCACTGTCATCACTGTCTGCGCCGGCAGAGCGTCTTTTCCAAAGCACCATGGTGGAATTTTGAAGGGGGATTTTGATGGGCAATTTGAAGTATACCAATTAAGCTTCTCCTTTAGGCAATAATGACTGCTTCCTGTATGAACCCTCGATTCCCGTATATCATGCATGGATGTACCTTCAGTATGGGTTTCTGCGGGGATCCCCTTTTATTTCGTTCGGACAATGACCACGTCGTGGAGGATACGGAAGTTGCTGAGATCAGACCTGCGGAGCAAACTTCTATCGTGGAGTTAGTTTAGAGACTGGGCTGCGAAGAAATTTGACACAATAGAAAATGGACTCTGCGAAAAATTAACTACTCTTGGCACTGAGGTCTGGATTTGTCTCTGAGAAGAGCTGGCTGGAGTCAAGCTCTGCGGTGCTTTGAAATTGGTGAGATTTCAGGCAATGTCCAAGCCTGTCAGGAGAATTCAGGTCATGGAAATCAACAGGTCAATGAAGGCTCTCCAGAAGTGTCCAGAATCTGCAATGAGGAAATTGTGTAGTCTTGAAAGGTGACAACAAAGCTCGCGAATGGTAATTAAGGCTTTCGAGCTTTATACCTCCTCCTTTCCTAACCTCTTTTCAATGTCCTGTCAGTCCCAGAAACAAACGGGTAGACTAATCTGGCTGCACTGGTGAAAGAAATGGCAATATTGACTTGTGTTCCCGAAGGCTCTCTCTCCATTGTAAACCGGCCAACTCTTGTTGTCTCCACTCCATTGCGTTCATGCATTTTCCAACCCTCAAACTTCCCCCACCATTCACGATCTGCCACTTCCTTTCCATTTGCACCCAAATTCTCCATCTGCCACCCATCACGTGCCTTGACATTCACCCTGCATTCCATTGGCCCACGACTTCCGGTGCGCCTGTTCCCCGGTACCGGAAAACGGTTCTCACTGAAAAATATTACTCACAAAAAAATATTACTCACAAAAAAATCACCAACATGATCAGAAACCAAGTCAGACGGTTCTCCGTGACCTCGTCCAGGCTCGAGAAGCTGCTCAACAAGTACTCGTCCATCGTCACCCAGGACATCTCTCAAGGTGCGTCCCAGGCCATGTTATATGCTACTGGGTTCACCGCAGACGACATGAACAAGGCCCAGGTCGGTGTGGGCTCGGTTTGGTGGAGTGGAAACCCCTGCAACATGCACCTCATGGACTTGAACAACCAGTGCACTGCCTCGGTCAACGCTGCCGGACTTATGGGCATGCAGTTCAACTCCATTGGAGTTTCCGATGGAATCACCAACGGAACCGAGGGCATGAAGTACTCGTTGCAGCTGCGTGAGATCATCGCCGACTCGTTTGAGACGTTGATCATGGCCCAGATGTACGACGGCTCCATTGCCATTCCCTCGTGTGACAAGAACATGCCCGGTGTGCTTATGGCTATGGGTCGTCACAACAGACCCTCGCTCATGGTCTACGGAGGCACGATCATGCCCGGATCGCCCTCGTGCGGCGCCACGGCCGATATTCCCGACAAAATCGACATCATCTCTGCGTTCCAGTCGTACGGCCAGTTTTTGTCCAACCAGATCACGGAAGAACAGAGAATTGACGTGGTGCAGCACGCCTGCCCCGGTCCTGGAGCCTGCGGAGGCATGTACACGGCCAACACCATGGCGTCTGCTGCGGAGGTGATGGGTATGACGTTGCCCTTTTCGTCGTCTGCTCCTGCCATTTCCAAGGAGAAGGCTGCCGAGTGTGCTTCGGTGGGCGAGGCCATCAAGCATCTTTTGACGTTGGACTTGAAGCCGCGCGACATCATGACCAAGAAGGCGTTTGAAAACGCCATCACGTACATCATCGCTACCGGAGGCTCGACCAATGCGGTGTTGCACGTCATTGCCATTGCCTCTTCTGTCGATGTGGAAATCACCGTCGACGACTTCCAGAGAATCTCCGACAGCACCCCGTTGTTGGCAGACTTCAAGCCTTCCGGTAAGTACGTCATGGCCGATCTCCAGAGACTCGGAGGCACCCCGGCCGTGATGAAGATGTTGTTGGCCGAGGGCTTGATCGACGGAGACCAGTACACCGTCACCGGAAACACCATCAAGGAGAACTTGGCCAAGGTCAGTGGCTTGCCCGAGGGCCAGGACATCATCAGACCCTTGACCAACCCGTTGAAGGCATCCGGCCACTTGCAGATTCTCAAAGGAACGTTGGCTCCAGGTTCTGCCGTGGGAAAGATCACGGGTAAGGAGGGCACCTACTTCAAGGGAACTGCCCGTGTGTATGACGATGAGCACGCCTTTATCACGGCGTTGGAAGCTGGCGAGATCAAAAAGGGCGAGAAGACCGTTTGCGTCATCAGATACGAGGGCCCCAAGGGAGGGCCCGGCATGCCCGAGATGTTGAAGCCCTCTTCGGCTTTGATGGGCTACGGTTTGGGCAAGGACGTTGCGCTTTTGACCGACGGAAGATTCTCCGGTGGATCGCACGGATTCTTGATTGGCCACATTGTGCCTGAGGCTGCCGTGGGAGGCCCAATTGCCTTGGTGCAAAACGGTGACACTATTGTCATCGACGCCGAGAACAACAAGATCGACTTGCTTGTGGAAGAGGATGTCATGGCTGAAAGAAGAAAGCTCTGGACTCCCCCAGCGCCCCGCTACACCAGAGGAACTTTGCACAAGTACGCTCAGTTGGTGAGCGACGCCTCGAAGGGTTGTGTTACGGATTTGTGATTGAGAGACTAGGCATTGTCTGGAAAAGACGCCTGCTCTATCTACGTACGTTTTGCATTTTTCATGTCCTAATGAATGGATTCGCATAGTAAGGAGTAGTCTTTGGTTTGAGAAAATCGCATGAAGCATGAAGAATCTTGAAGATCGCATGAAGCATGAAGAATCTTGAAGATCGCATGAAGAATCTTGAAGAACTCACCGTAAACAATCGCATGAGAAATCACAGCATTTGCTTCCTTCGTTCACTGCAGACAGTGCGGTGCAATCGCAATCCGATGCACGTTGGCCACGTGATGCAGTATCAAAAAAGAATCTCCGCCAATTTCTCTACCCATGCCTTCCTCTCCAAACTCCATAAAGCTCGTCACGGGAAACTCCCACAGAGACCTTTCCGACCTAATAGCGGCCCGTTTGGGAATCCCCGTTGCCAAGGTCGGAGCTTTCCAGTACACCAGCAAGGAAACGGCAGTGGCTGTTGGAGAATCGGTGAGAGACGAAGATGTGTACATCATTCAAACAGGGTGTGGAAAGATCAACGATTTCTTGATGGAACTTCTCATCATCATCAACGCCTGTAGAAGCGGAGGTGCCAGAAGAATCACGGCGGTGATTCCCAACTTTCCCTATGCCAGACAAGACAAGAAGGACAAGTCTCGAGCTCCGCTCACGGCCAAATTGGTTGCCAATCTCTTGCAGACGGCCGGGTGCAACCATGTCATCACCTTGGACTTGCACGCCTCGCAGATCCAGGGATTTTTCAGAGTTCCCGTGGACAACTTGTTCGCTGAACCCTCTGCCTTGAGATATATCAAGGAGAACTACAGCACCGAAGACTTGACCATTGTGTCGCCAGATGCGGGCGGAGCCAAGAGAGTGGCTTCCATTGCAGACAAATTGGACGTTTCGTTTGCCTTGATCCACAAGGAAAGACAGAAAGCCAACGAGGTTTCCAAGATGGTTTTGGTGGGCGACGTTTCCAACAAGGTGTGCTTGTTGATGGACGATATAGCCGATACATGTGGCACGCTCTGTAAGGCAACAGACGTTTTGATCAGCAGTGGAGCCAAGAAAGTTGTGGCCATAGTGACCCACGGAATCTTCTCCAGCGACGCCATCGAGAAGTTGAACAACTCCAAGCTCGACAAGATCGTCTGCACCAATTCTTTGCCTTTGGGTGACAAGTTGGAAAGATGCTCCAGGTTGGAGTTGTTGGACATCAGTCCCACTCTTGCCGAAGCCATCAGGAGATTGCACAACGGTGAGAGTGTGTCGTACTTGTTCAACAACGTCCCCGAATAAATATATTACGTTGACTGTATCATGTACCACGTTACCCCCAAACTGAGCAGGAATGGGTTTTCCTTGGTGTCGTGGACGTTGTCCTTGGTGACCTGGTGCTCTGTAATTTTGGCTATGCGGCTCACGATCCACTCCTTGCTTCTGACGTCGTCATTTTCGCTGTCCAAGAAGTAATGTGGGGCGTCGGAGTTGAACGCGGTCCAGGGAGTGGTCGTGTTTTCGTCCATGTTCGTTCCTTCGAATCTTGTAGGCAAGAACAACACCAAATCACCCACCTGGAAATTGTTCACCGAAACTTTGGCGTTGGACGACTTGACCAATCTCGCAATCTCTTGTGATTTCAGTTTGTTCTCCTTCGTCAACTTCTTTGCAAAGCCTTCAACATCCTTGAACCGTTTTGAAATGCCATTCAAGAAGAACCGTTGGTTTACAATTGCGCTTTCCGATTCCTGCAATTGTAACTGAATATCCTCCTTGAAGGAGATCAAACGCAACAGCTGAGTAAACTTGGATGTTCCGTTTTCCCCGTTGGTGAAGTACTTCTCGTAGATCTCAATTAGTCTCGATGCCTCTGCCTCGTGACTGTTCAAAGCGGATCCATTGTTGGCTCCAGCCTCCTTTGCAGTATCAACGTTTTCCTTCACTTCTTCTCTCCAGTTCATGGAGTCAGTTATTTCATCAACAACAGTAGAGTGAAGCTTGCTCTCGGTGATTATTGAGTATTCGTCAGCCTCACCAGTGTCGTCCTTCTTCGATCTCAAACCCTTGACTCGTCTAATCCTGAACTCGGGTCGACTTTGATTCGGATCGGTTTCCTTAACCAAAAGAAGACCCATCGACTCCAACACGTAGCAAAACTCCTTGAAGTACTCGTAGTTGCTGTCGACCAATTCGTCAACGTTGCCCAAGAATCCCTCCACAACCTTGTTGAGTTTGCTGATGATAGAATCCATATTGTGCTGCTTGTTTTGCATGATTTCCATCAAGCTCTCGTAATCGTCGGTCTTCTCTTCGACTTTAAGCGTGAGATTTCTGATTTCACTCTCCAACCCATTCCGTTCGTTAGCAAAGTCAGCATCTTTAGCATGCATGTTTGATAGTAATTCCGACTTGATCATTTTCAAATCGTCGAGCTCAGTATTCACCGATCCTAATTTCAATTCAAGATCCTTCACTTGGTTGGACTCCTCTGTTCTGGATTCGAGTTGCTTCTCCAAGTTTTTGATTCTCTGGTTTAAAGAATCGTTTTTCTGCTTGAGGCCGTCAATTTCGTTCTGCTTTTCCTTTTCCAAAGCTTGCAATTCTTCCTCGTGTCGTATTCCAAGTGATTCGATCGTTTCCTGAGCAATAGCGTACTTTTCTCCAAAATCATTTCTCATCCCCAAAATGTTACGATCCTTCTTCTCCATTTCCACTCTTAAAGACCTGTTTTCTTCCCGGGTGACTGCATTTTCCTTGACCAAATGGCTGTTCCCGGAAGTTAATTCCGCATTTTCTTTGCGGAGACGAATGTTGTCCAAGTGCTTGTCTATGGTTGTAGACGCATCCAACACTCTGGAAGCACCAACGGGTTCGTCTGACAATTTCGAACTTGTGGTGTGTCTTCTTTGTAACAACTTGGTTGGGTCCGAAACAGGTCTTGTATCTGGTTTCGGAGAGGTTGCTGCAGATCCCAAGAGCATGCTCGTTCTGTTGTCGCTTGATTTATTGCCAAAGGACTTCACAACGGGCCAGTTTGATAAATTCTTGTACTGCTGCTGATGCAACAAGTTTTCAAGCTTCTTGATTCTTGACCGAAGACCCTTGACAAGGTTCAAGTCGATGTCTTCATCGACGCCATTTCCATTCTTCAGCTTGCTATGATCCTCCAGATTACTTGGAGATGTGAAAGAACTGAGCGAACTGACAACTTTGGTGACTCGTTTCATGTTTTCTGTGGACGAAACCAAGTCCTTGAAGTTCTTTTCCAAGAGGTTTGCAAACTTCGTGTTGTTAGAGAATGGGTGATCCTTGACAGCGTGAATGTATCTGGTGATGTCGTCTCTGGTGATATCGACGTTGTTCAACAAATTGAAAACAGAATCATCTCTGTTGCTGACGTTACCGTTGACCAAAGTAATGTCTATGGTGGGCAATTGAATGCGCATGTTCCCCCTGGGGCTCAAAAACTTGATGAAGCCGCCAAACTTCTTGAGCCAGAGTTTCTGGAAAATTTGTTCATGGTCAATCATGACGGTGAGCTGCTCAGAAACGTTGTTGACAATACCTTTCGAGTAGAAATCATGCCACTCGAATTGACGTCTCTTTTCAATCAATATAAACCCGTAGAGCAATGGCAAATCAACAGTCATTGAGAGGAAATCTTCTGCTTCCTTGATCTTTGTGACTGTGTCGTAATCAACCAGGACGTCCTTCGCTGTTTCTCCCTCATTCTCCTTTGGGTTCATCAATTGCTTCAAGTCTGATTTCACCTCGACCATTTTCATCTGCAAGGAGGCAACTTTTTGGAATATCTTCAAGCTGTCTTTGACGAGTTTCTGCTTGAATTCGAAGAGAGCCTCCGAAAATCCATACATGACATTGGCACTCTCGAACAACGCCGGACAGACTTCCATCTGCTTTTCGTTGATTGCATGTAGATTCAGGGTGCTGGAGTGTTGCAAGGTTTGCAAATCCAGATTGATGGACTTGCTCAACTCGTTGATTTCATTCATTTTCACCGCCTTTGCGTCCTCGTACGTTCTGAATTTGGTAATCGATTCCTTTCGAAGCAGCTCGATGGTCTCGTCAATGTTGAGTTTCTCGTCATTGATTTCGTTGACAGTGTGCGAGAAGGAATTGAACTTGTCAACAATGTGGGGGAGATTCTTGCCAACGTAATTGGCCGAAGCCACCAACTCCTGGTACACCAAGTGGTCGGCAAGAGAAATCATTTTAGTCGGTTGGTGTTTCAATCTGATTTTCGGAAATTTCTTGAGAGCATTGTAGTGAGATTCCCACGCCTTGTGGAGCGATTTCATGCTGAGCAATTTGATGTAGTTCAAGTAGCTGTTGAAGCTCTTCTCTGTGCCACTGATGAAGTTTGCAGCGAACTGGAAAATAATGTTGAGAGACTTGAAAATAGTGTTGATGTGCTTGATGAACTTCTCGATCTGTTCATCCATTTGGTGACAAGTTCGAATCAAAGCTTTGGCCCACCCGTCGTATACTTTGAGATTCGACGACAATTTCTTGATATTGTCACCTGGATACTCGGGCGAAAACGGCTGTGGCTTTAACATAGCATACGCTCCATCTTCACTTTGCTGCAAGTATCGGTCCACTAGCAGGTAGTCTTCCACAGAGTTGAAGAGTCTCTTATCGAGAACATATAAGTCGTTCATCTCGTTGATCATCTGGAAATTGAGCTTGATGCCAAATGACGTAAGCAAGATGATATTGTCCTGGGATCCTATGATGTAATTGGTGAAATGCTCAAGCAAATAGGTCTTCAAGGAAACTAGAGTGTGGAACCGAACTGGTTTCGGAATCCTGACAGACTCCCCATTATGTGCGTTGTAAACCGTGAGATACGACATGTGGTCCATAACATAAGATTTGGCAGCCCAGACCAGACAATTTGGGGTGTGGGGGCTCAAGAGTTTGCCACCAGGAAATTGTGGATTGACAAGGCTAATATGAGGTAAATTAAAGTAGCTTTGGGATTTCTGAGCTCGCAGTATGGCTTGGTATTCGCCAATTGTCCAGGTGGGTGGTAGTTTGCTTTTGTGGTGACTACGTGAAGTAGATTATTTAGTTAGCCAGTACCATAAGTGTAAACCCGTACATCCCCTGTTATCGGTCATTCTGTCATGTCAAGGAAAGTGCAGAAGTGAAGATTTTGAAATTGGTTTTGAAGAACTGAGAATTGGAGGGGGTGGTAAGGAGGGTAGTGAGTTGGTTGGTGGCTCATTTTGTCTTTTTTTTTTCTGATTGTAGTGATTTGTGTTCGTTATCGTTTCTGGTAGCCGGTTGGGGTCTTCAACAGAAGAGAAAACAGAGGATAACCGGATCTTTTGGTGTTCTGGGTCTGGGCTCAATCAGATTTTTTTTTGTATTTTTTTCTGCAATTGGTGTGTTTTGGGAAATGGGGTTGAATCGATGAGAATTTAAGAAAGCGAATAAACAGTAGATTCTCAAGAAAGTGCAAAAGAGAAACAGGACAAAAAAGAAGAAACTTGTAGTTTACCGCTAGGTAGATTAGTTCCAGGTGCTATCGCCTCGATGTCGAATTTTGAATTACATTTGATTTTGTCGATCTCTTAGAGAATTCTTAATAGGTGATATTTTAATAAATAGCTTAAAGCTTAGGCTTGGCTGCCAACTGAGTGGACAACACCTGCTTCATCTCATTGGCAGCTTCGGTCAAGTAGTACTTCATGTGGTCAGACCTCAAACCAAAACCTCTCTTACAAGAAATGTGCACGTGCAACCACTCGCTGTTGACCAAGTACGCCAAGCCAAATCCTTCATCAACAACTTGAGACCAGCCCCAGCTCTGGAAGAACTCCGAAGGAACCTGCGAAGTGGAAAGGTACCAGGTCAGCGAGTACTTGTAGATCGGGTCCTTGAAAATGGCTGGCACTTCTTCTCCGTCCTTAAGCATCTGCAGCAATCCAAACAAGTGACGGTCCACACCCTTACCATCGGCAGCCTCACCCAAGTACTTCACGTGCTGCTTGCAAGCGGCGTTGAAAGTGGCAATCTTGGCTTCGGTCGTGGCATTGACGTCGGTCCAGGTTTCAACGAAAGCCTTGGCCTCGCTGGAAGCAGATCTGCCGGTCTCCGTTCTACCCTTCAAATACTTACGGGTGGCAGCACTCTCGTAAGTAGGACGGATCTTTCCGGTCAACTTGTAATAGGCCAATTGCATCAACATCTGCACGTAAGCATCGGGCGAAACCTTGAACTGCTTGATCAAGTTCTTACCGTAGCCGTAGTACTGGAAGATCTCCTCGTCGTGAGCAGCGATTGTCTCGTCAAACTTCTCCTGAGCCAAAGCAATGTCAGATCTGACCTGAACACTGAGGTCAAATGGCAAAACAGAAGCAACTTCAGCAACGGCAGCGGGGGCAGCGGTGGTGTCAGCCGCGATTTCACCGAGGAAAGAAGCGGGGTCTTCCTTGGCAATCAGCAGCAAAACAAAGTTGTTCAACTGGACGGTTGGCGTGGCATCCATTCTGGAGTGCTCGCCCAAAAAGCCCGAGTTTCCGTTCTTGGAGATGAAGAACTCCAAGGGCTTGTCGAAGAAACGGTTTCTACCGTCTCCGTGCCAGTTGTTCTTGGACTTCTCCTCAATGGTGACGGGGGAGTTGTCGTCGAGACAAACCACGAAGGAAGAAGCGAAAATCGACTCCAACGAGGCCTCGTTCACGGGAGACTTGAGCAAGGCGTTGTACGAGTTCAAGTACTCGTCTCTGTTCAACGAGGTGAGTGCACCTATGCCTTCGCCTTTAGGAACCGCAGGGTTCACCACCGTAACCAAATGGACCAATTGCTTGTAGATGGCCACCTTGGACAAGGGCTGGCCGTCCACACCGTGGTGGTACACCTTGTAGAAGTTGTTGTTCAAGGCCACAATAAAGTAGCGATGTTCGGCACTGTCGTACAATTTGGTGATGTCACAACCGGCTGCAGGCACCCGGGAGTTGTTGAACATGTAACGGAAGGCGTTCATGCAGTAGGGGTTGCCCTTGATGATCTCGGGCTCCAAGGTTTGGTTTTCAACCTCCACCAAAAACTGCGTGGTGTAGTAGGCAATCAACGAGGCCTTAAGCAACTGGTTCTTGCCGATGGCGTTGTTGATGTCCTTGTGGTTGAAAAAGTACGATACGTACGGCACCACGGGGTCTCTGTACGACATGTAGGCGTAGTCGTCCCACCATTCGGCCAACCAATTGTCCTTTCCCTGCGAAAACTCCTCCAATCTTTTTTGCAACACCTCTCCATTTCCGCCCGGGCGCGAGAATTCCTCCACGATGGCGGCGGTGCTCTGCAACTGCGACGAGCTGAGAAAGGGCTCCACGGTCTTCAAGTATTTGGCACATGTTTCGGGCAACGTGGGCACAGGCAACTTGGGGAGCTGGGATTGGAACTTGAACAAGTCGCCCTTGGGCGCCGAAGAAGAAAACTTTCTGGTCATTCTTGCGACTGTTCTTAGCATTGGTGGTGTGGAAAAAAAATGGAATCTGGGGTTTCGCGTGCTTTATATGCATTTTGTGGGGCCGCTAAACCGAGGAAGGAGCTGATAAGTGATGCCCAGAAATACGGAGGTACTGCTTTTGCCCCGTCCTTTTCTGTTCCGGCACGGCTAGACGAGCTGCATTGGAAATGTGTGATTTCGGGCCAGGTCTCCGACTTTCTGAGGAGTTACCTGGTGTGGGGTCCTCAGAGTTTGTGACAGGGCCATTTTCACAGCGCACCGCACGTGACCGGTTTCTGAATCTTGTTGGGCGCCTCACTGGTCGAAGCTGTCAGGTGATGTCATCGGAGTTTTCCTCGGGCTGTTCTCCGTGGAACAACGAGAGGTAGAGGTTCCTAATATCCGGGGTTATTCTGCACACAGAGGATCGGCCAGTGGAAGTAGATCGTGGGAATTCTGAGGCAACATCTTGCACATAACAGTTGTTGTGGGGGAGACGAGTTTGTAATTTCCACTGGGGGGAGGTATTTTGTCGCTAGTCTTCTGACGCGCTGAATTCGGTGGACTTGTCCATAAACTTTGCCTTTTGAAAGTTGTTTAATACTGAACACAATGGTTTGCCTGGAACATGTTACGAACTTGGAATGAGAAGAATTGATATCAAATTCGCAAAGTGCACTCTGTTCCTCACTAACACTTCACTTTTCTTTGCTGCAATTCCTAGAATTGGCGGAATTATTATTCCCTACACCAAGATAGGAATGGTCTCAGAGAACAGCTGTCTTCTCTTGTAGCACGGGTAACTCATTGTGGATTCTGGCCGGGAAGAATGTCGGCGCGTCTGATTCTTGGAAACGAAATCGCTTTTTCCAAGTATAAAGACGAGATTTTCCAGGAATGGTTGTGGGTTCGATTTCTACAATATAGTGCAAGGAAGAGTAGGACATCTTCATGGCAGTTATGTGCGCGTTAGCAAAACACGGTTCGGAGCGAACGGGCCAAGCAAAATGTGTCAAAAATCAGCGAAAAATCGGGGTACGTTCTAGGACTTCTATTGTGCCTGGACCATTTCTGCCATGATCTACAATGAAAAAAGGACAACCGAATCATTGGCAAGGTGGGAAATTGTAAGAATTGGACTTGCACGAAACTGATGAGACCTATTTTTCCAAAAACAACTGCGAAGTCCACTAAAACCATCACCACCTTGACCAGAACAAAGCGCAGCTCGCCATTGCCTTCTGCACTGCATCTTGTCCAATTCCTGTCATTCTTGTCATTTTCACGCTGTCGATGCGTGGATCAACCGGATCATTCTAGTGAAAAATTATATGTCAGTCCAGGTGGCCCTAGCGTACGTTTGCCTTGCGTGGTACGCCGTGGTTTTGAGCGTGGCGTTGGTCGGGCTCTGGTGCCTTTTGACCGTTTTCAAAAAACCCCCTACCCAGCACCCCAACTTCGACTGGGAACCGGTCACCATTATCCGACCCATTAAGGGCATTGATCCGGAACTCACGTCGTGCTTGGAACTGCTGTTCCTCCAAAAATACCCGAGGGAAAAACTCCAAATCTTGTTTTGCGTATACGACCAGTGGGACCCGGCCGTTTCCATCGTGCAGAGGCTCATAGAAAAGCACCCTGAAATCGATGCCCAGATCCTCGTGTCGGAGCCCGGAGAACACCACGGCCCGAACCCCAAGGTCAACAACTTGGCCAAGGGCTTCCTTGCAGCAAAGCACGACATCTTGTGGATCATGGACTCCAACGTTTGGGCCTCTCCGAACATCTTGGCCAATTCCGTCGTGGCCATGACCACCAACTCCAACTGCGGCAAGCGGTGCTCGGGCAGGAAGGTCAAATTAGTGCACCACGTGCCACTAGCACTCTCGTTGGACCTGCTGGGCGGTGCCTTGTTGGACGAAATGTTCCTCTTCACGTCGCACCTGAAGTTCTACGTTGCGCTCAACAACATTTCCATTGCACCCTGCGTCAACGGAAAATCGAACATGTACCGCAAGTCCGACTTGGACCACGCTGTTCGCCTGATTCCGCACAACCACTGTGCGTTTTTCCACGAGCAGCTGGTGGTCCAGGACGCCGCTCGCATTTCGGCGTTGGGCAAGGGCCACTCCATTGGCTTTTTTGCAAAGTACATCGGAGAAGACAACATGATCGGAATTGCGTTGTGGGAGTACTGCTTCGGCCGCACGGCGCTCACCGGAGACGTAGTGATCCAGCCAGTCGTGGGCCAGATCAATCTGGTTCGTGAGTACTTCAGCCGGAGAGTGCGCTGGCTTCGCGTCCGCAAGTACATGGTGCTAGCGGCCACGTTGGTGGAGCCGACCACGGAGCTGCTCTTGTGCGGCGTCATGGGCACGTTTGCCGTGTCCACGCTTTTTTTTGGTCAGAAATTCAACATGTGGTTTTTTGGTTTCCACATGACGTGCTGGGTCATTTGTGACTACATCCAGTACTACTCGTGGGTCCGCAACATCGACCTGTCCAAACACCTGCCGGAATGGCTCCAGGATATCTCTCCGTTGCATCGTTCGGTTTGGCAATGGTTCCAAGTGTGGATCATGCGCGAGGTATTTGCATTGCCGATCTGGATAGCAGCTATGGTGGGGCATGAGATCGAGTGGCGTGGCAAGCCGTTTAAGATTAAGAAGGACTTGCTGGCTGAGGAGCTTTGAGCAGCCACTGAGAGACACGCTCAGAAACCAAGTGAACAGGGAATGTTTTGCGAGCAGAGCGACGAACGGTGTCATTGGAAGAGGGAAAAGTTTACCAAGGCTTGCTGAGGCAACCATGTCTTTGGAGATTGTACAATAGAAAGCAATTTATCTCCCACAAGGCCAAGAGGTCGTTTGTACTGATTTTGCCAGATGTGCGAAATATCATTCACCTATTCCGACTTGTGACAAGTGCCAGCTACAAACTTTCAAATTCAAAACCGCCACTCCCAATCCAACTACCCAGCTACATTCGGAACCGCTCAGCCCTTCTCTCCAATGATCGTTGAAAAAAAAAACCTCTTCCGGTTTCGGGCCAATTTGTTCCTCGGTACCTGCACATCAAAGTGTACTGCAAATTGTGGAGTCAACTACTCCATGATTCAATTGAAAGGTAAGGCTGCGCTCATCACCGGAGGTTCTGCCGGATTAGGCGCCTCTGTGGCCCGGCAATTGGCTGCCGAGGGTGTCAACATTGTCATCAATTACAGCAACTCCAAAGACCGGGCGGAAAAGCTTGCTTCCGAGATCAAGGAGGACTACAAGGTCAAGGTGTACACGGTGCAAGCGGATGTGTTTGGTGGGTCGGACAGTGCGGCCAAGTTGGTGGAGGACTCGGTGGAGAAGTTGGGCAGATTGGATATTGTGATTTCCAACGCCGGGTGGACCCAGATTGTGCCTTTTGACGATTTGGAGGCGTTGGACGACGAGTTATGGGACGGCTGCTTCAACTCCAACATCAAGACGCACTTCTACTTGTTCAGAGCGGCCAAGAAGGTGTTCGACAAGAACGAGGAAGGAGGCACTTTTATTGTGTCTGCGTCGATCGCCGGCCGTATTGCCTATGGGTCCAGTATTCCCTACGCTGTTAGCAAGGCTGGTTTGATTCACTTAGTGAAAATTTTGGCCAAATCGCAGGGTCCCCACGTGCGGGTTCATGCCATCTGTCCTGGGCTCTTGTTGACCGAATGGGGCCACAGATTTCCCCAGGCAAAGATCGACCACTCCATTGACTCGTCGCCTATTAACAAGTTGGCAGATGTGGACGAGACTGCCGCTCACTTTGTGTTTCTCAGCAAGATGGCTACTTCCACGGGCACCATTGTGGGGGTCGATGGAGGATTGTCTCTCGGGTAGAGTCACGGCTCTTCTACCAGGAAGAATCGCTTTTGTCTCCAAGTTTAGTGGACTTCGTAATATGACAAGTATTGCTAAACTTGCCGTGGATGCAATGATAAAGGGCCTAACAATAAATGAAAAGTACTTGCTCTGTATAGAATAGATTCAAAAGTAAGAAGTACAAGATGTTGTTTAGAATCATGTCGAACTGGGAACCCTGAAGGTGAACAGGTACATCCTTTTGTGCATGAAAGAAATATGCCAAGTTCAATTGGCACTCAAAGATTATCACCAAACAGGTTCATCAACGTCCTTCCACCGTGAGCCCAAGATCATGTAGCAATGAATTTGCACTTTCATATTATTCCCTCCTCACTCATAGTACACGACTGCCTCCAAGATCAGAACCTTCAAAGTGCATCAGGTTTAAACTCGATTTCCAGTCCACTTCTCCAATTCCATTTTTCATGTTCCTGCGAGTCTGCCTTCCTGCAAGTCTGCCTTATCGACTCGCGGATACCTGCCCTGGCAGCAGCGACATACCTTATCACGACGCAGGCTGGAGTACCTAATAATACTTCCTAGCACTTGTGAGGGATATTTGAGCTCCTAGAAGTTAGCGTCTTCGCCATATGTTTTCTACAGAAACTCCACCTTCAGCAACTTTGTGGACATTTTCGGCCTAATGCTTGCTGTGGCCTTCAATAAAACCCCAGAGTTGGCAGAAAGTAGCGATGTGCTTCTGAGGATTAGCTGCCCTGAAAGCTGACGTGGGATTTGCGTCGGGCACCTACTATTACATCAACATCAACTCTGGTGTTTTGAACACCTCAGAAGTCCTTCCTGCTAGTGCCAGAACCACAGGTGATGTCTTGGCGTTGGCTTTGTGCAGAGCGGCAGGTTCATTGTCACCTGTTTTTAAGTACTTTGGCCAGAAATCGGCTCCTGAGTCCTATCTGGGTATTTTGAACGTGGGTAGGAGTTCTTGGCTTCATCCACTTTTGCATCCCTTTGAACTCAGTTTGAAAAGAGTCGCTCGCGTTGCATTTATTGTTGTAGCAAAGTTCGATTGTCGCTAATCAAGCTCTCGGAAAAACTAAAAGAAGAAATCAAGGCAGTCCTGGAGGATAGAATGAGAAGGGATGCGCACCTATCTAAGTCATAATTTACTGTAGTATTCAAAAAAAGTTGCACCCCCGTAACCCGGATATCTTAGCACTTGGTCATTTCGGATGCCAAGAAGTTGACCCAAGCAAATCTCACCACTTAGTAGAAAAAGTCTTCCTCTTTGCCATGTTTTATTGTATGAAACTGCTGCGTCCTCTCCCGAGAAGTCGAATTATTGGTTCTTCATAAATAGATGCGCCACCAGTAGACCCAAATTTCGAATATCAGCCCAGCTAATTTCCAATAACGGTGTTACCCAATTTCGCATGCTATACTTGGCCACTGAAGAATTCTATTCGCGCATGCAGACAATTCCAGTTTCGTATCATCTGTTAAGATAGCTCTCACTTTTGAATCGATGCATTATCATCACTCATTTTACGAATTGCAGCAATGAAATTTCACAGGAACCTTTAAGGGATACAAAGGAGGAAAAAGCGAAATTCCTTGTTTAGAGAGTACGTTGTAAGATGGCCGTGAATTATGACTCCAGTTGATCACTTCACTTAAGACAGGTGCGACATTTATGTATGATACTATATACACACGTTATCTGTCGTGATCTCGGTGCCCTTTCTGCGAATTATCAGCACGTGGCAAACTTTCAACACACGACTATTGTACTCTTAAGAAACACGTTTATGGGCATTCTGCCTGCAGTCAGCAGGAAAATTTTGGCACCTTGAGAACGAAGCCTGGCTAGAAAAATCTTGAGACGTTAAGGTGGGCGAAGAATTCCCGATTGAATACTGGGAAGATAAAAAGATTCTGCTTTTTGGTCCGTCTGCATTAGCACGCAATGTGCAAACCTCGAAGGCTTAAAACGCACCCTCTGCGATACGTAAAGTAGTAATTCGGCACCTGGAAATTCGCACCTAATTTTGCTACACTCTATTCTTCTCACCATGTCAGAGAAGACACCTTTTTCTGCAGAAAGTGATACCCGAGAGTCCACGGACTCGGAAGGTCTTGTTGGAGAAGTCAAGAGAATGGACTTGGCTCAGGTTGAAGGCAGTGATATTGCTTTGACAAGAAAAATGTTTCTTCTCAACAACGCACTTGACGATATTGGGTTCACTTGGTACCACGTCAAGTTGTTCTGCATCGCCGGATTGGGATACTCTGCTGATTCACAGCTTACGTTGATCCAGAGTTCGGTGAAAACATATGTGGACATGCAGTTTGGCCGGACCTATCCAGTTGCAACCGAAGTCTTCTATGTTGGATTGCTCACCGGTTCTTTGTTCTGGGGATTTGGAGGCGATATCGTTGGCAGGAAATTGGCTTTCAATTCGTCGTTGTTCCTCGCCAGTATGTTCGGATTTTTTACTGGAGGCATGAGCTCCTATGCAACATACTGCATCTTCATGATGTTGAGTGCGTTCTGTGCTGGTGGTAATCTTGCTTTGGATGTCACTGTGTTCTTGGAATTCAGTCCTTCAAAATACACTTGGGTCTCCACTTTCATGGCCTCGTGGTGGGGTGTTGGCCAGACCATTGCTGTTTTAATTGCGTGGGCTTTTCTTCCCAACAACTCGTGTAAATCGGCTGAAAATTGCCCGTCGCACTTGAACAGAGGTTGGAGATACTGCTGGTATGTGAATTCTGGAATTGTCATGTTTGCTGCTTTGTTGCGTTTGTTTATCTTCAAGTTGGACGAAACTCCCAAGTACTTGGTCTCCAATGGCAGGGACGAAGAGGCCGTGGAAGTGTTGCGCAAAATAGCTGCAAAATACAACAGACCCTTCACCTTGACTGTGGAGCAGCTCAAGGAATGTGGAGATGTCGAACTGGGTTCCAATTTCCACGAACAGGGTTATACGTTGAAGAATACCTGGATTTCAGTCAAGAAACATGTCAAGATGTTGTTTCTGAGCAGAATCATGGCTTACTCCACCTCGTTGATCTTCCTTTCCTGGATGTTGATCGGACTCGCCTATTCCACCTTCTTCAATTTCTTGTTCATCTATATCTCGTTGCACGGTGGTAGTACTGGCTCGACTCCGTACATCGTTTACCGGAACTCTACCATCAGTTATTTTGTGGGAATCTTTGGTCCAATGCTTGCTGCAGTTATGATCAGAATCCCTAGGGTCGGAAGAAAGGGAACCATGTTCTTTGGAGGGTTGTCAGGCATGGCCATTTTGTTTGGATACACCACGGTGAGAACTCAACAGGCTGATGTGGGATTTGCGTCGGCCACCTATTTCTTTGTGAACATCTACTTCGCAGTTTTGTACGCCTATACTCCAGAAGTCTTCCCTGCAGCTGCTAGAACCACGGGAGGTGCGTTGGCTCTTGTTTTCTGCAGATTTTCCAGTGCTTTTGCTCCTTTGGTGTACTATTTCGGGCAGAAGTCTGGGTCTGCAGTGCCGATCTGGGTTTGTGGGGCCTGTATTGGAGCACTTGGGTTTATTGCTCTTCTTTTTCCTTTCGAACCGACAAAGAGGAGACCTGTTTAGTTGAATTTTGGTTCAACCCCTATTTGAGACTCAAGATAGACACCATGATAGAGAACACTTATAGATACATCCTCAAATATAATATGTTGCTGAATATGAGTCCAAATCGGTCGTCGTAAACCTCAGGTCCAAATTGGATTTTTGCTGTCACTTTTATAGTTTTTATATTTGCAATTTTGTCGAAAATGACAGAAACTTAGAAAGTTATTTTCAGCAGAGATAGAACACCGATTATTCAGAATCTTTTTTGGAATATTATGAAGAGTCGGAGTATTATCCCTTCTCGGAATTATGCTTTTAAAATCGTATCCTTCTTCCTCATCCTTAATTCTCAGTCCAGAATTGTCACCTTGCTGACCAAATTCCCATGACAAATTCAAACGATTTGTCGATGAGGATATTTCAGTGAACGAATCGATAGATAGGCATAGGAAGAATAGTTTGGTATATCCAATTATAAAGTTTTCCGGGTTATACAAAGACCGTTGCAAAAAACAGGATGAAGACTCAGGATTCTCTCCAAGAGGAGCCAGTCCTGCACAATTTTGTGTTGCCATAAATTTGTGCGACAGACTGAAACTTGCATATTTGCAGCCAAACTGAACCATCTAGAAAGGGTGATTCTTCAAAAACAGATTTTTGAGCACTGTTTCTTAATGATATGTAAGCAATTTTGAACATACATCCAAGCAACGTGTCTGGATTCAAAGTTGGATAGTCTAAGTCACTGGAAATGGTTGCCTACTACCTGGCTCAATAAATACACCATAATCTTTTTCATCTTCTCCCGTTCTTTTTCAACAGCATAACCTTATTCTTCTTCTTCTGGTTTTATTTTTGGGGGTTTCTTTTGCCTTTTTTTTTTTGAGCTACTGTCTATCGTGCAAGAAAATTGTGAAGTTGAATCTTGACTTGAATGAATTGCAAATTCTAATTTACAATTGAAGTCTTCCCCACTTAAAACTGGGCAGCGATGGTCGAGTTCCTTTTCCACCCACTGGAAGCATATAAGAGAGATTTTTTTTATTTGCCAGAGAACTTTCCCATCATGCAGGCTAAATGTGTCAAGACCCCATATTTTGTGACAGGAAACATGGCACTGCGAAAGTCGACCTGGAAGTCACTTCTCCCACGAACTTCGTCCATAAATCACAAGAAAGATTCGTAACCGTCCTAATTTACTTCTCCAGACAAAACATAAAGTTGATTAAGTGGACACCCAATTGTGGTAGTTGTCGGAGTGGAATTTTCAGATCTGAATATCGCCAACCAATCAAAATGAGGCAGACGAAAAGAGGCTGAAACTGCGGTGGGAAATTGACAGGAACAGAAAAATTATCTGCTCAATAATTGCTCACGCGCAACACAATGAGGCATCACAATTTGTCGCAACACCAAGCCCCCCCCACCACTAATAAATGAGGAGGCCATGCCGGGTGTGTGAAGTCAAGAGATCGAAATGGGTGTTTTTTACAATGGCCTTGACTGCCTTCTTGATAAAGACGATCCGCAATACGTGATTTACGGCCTGCAGTCCCAATCAGCTGTGCCATGGGCATCGCAGACACATTACGGCAAAGTCACAATTTACTTCGGAGTTGCCACCGTTTTCTTGGCATTCGTTAAGCATGCCTGGTTCAGGTACAAAGATCATCGGTACATTCATGGAAATAAGCAAGAATCGCTTTTCAGCTCGGTTTGCTTCGTTGTAACTGCTTATTGCCGGTTCTTGGGCTACAAGCCTGTTTCTCCATTTTTGGTGACATGGTTGTCCTTCCCTTACTCGGTTGGTTCTGCTCTATATGCATTTGTCACATCTGGATACTTGCTAGGCTACTGTCTCATTCCGCACTTTTGGTATCGTGGGTGCATGGGATTTGGCTCACCACCTTTGGCGATTAGAGCTGGTATCATGGCCACGGCAGTGACACCTTTTGTGTTTTCATTGTCTGGAAAGGTTAACTTGATCACACTTTTCACGGGAATAGGGTACGAGAAATTGAATTGGATTCACCAATTTGCAGGTGTCATGACGTTGGTGTTATCGTTGATCCACGCAATTCCCTTTGTCCACCAGCCGCTTCGTGAGGGTGGGGTATCTGCTCTTGCCGCTACTGTTGATGAAATGTACTACTCTGGTGTCCCCACGTTGGTGATGCTCATTATTCTCTGCAGCTTGTTCAGAAAGGAGATTCGAAAGAAGGTCTATGAGATTTCGTTCCATGTTCATTGGTTCTGCGGGGTTCTCTTCTTCATTGGACTCTTTTACCATGTCTATGGTATGTTGGATATGCAAAATTACATGTGGGGTACGCTCGCCGTTTGGATGTTACAATGGCTGTTCAGGCTTGCGATGAAGACATTCTTGACGCCGAACACTGCTTTCATGCGGTCTCGTTCTGCTGAAATCAGAAAATTAGGAGATGCATCTTTTGAAATTACAATCCAAGGAATTAATGGTTTCAAGTGGAGACCTGGCCAACACTGTTTTCTCAGGTTTCCGCAAGTGAGGCTTTTGGACAACCATCCCTTCTCCATTGCAAGTGTAAGGGAGGAAGAAAACTTGAAATTTATCGTGGTTCCTAAAAAAGGACTCACTCGGGTCTTGTTTAAACTACTCGAGAGCGAAACGGTGAAGCGAACAAAGGTCGTTGTTGACGGTCCTTATGGAGGCATTTCGAGAGATGCAAGAGCATTCGACAGGGTGATTTTGATTTCGAGTGGAAGCGGCGTGACTGCAACTTTGCCCTACCTAACTTCTCTAGCTCACGCTGCTTTGGCTCACCAAAGGATCACATTTGTGTGGATTGCGAGGCATGAGGACGATATTTCGTGGATTAAAGACGAGTTGTCGTCCAGTCTTGAATTGTTTCAGGACAATATTGACATCTAGATTTTCATTACGGGCGATCTGATGGAAAAACGGCTGTCTTTCACGCTGGTGGCAAATTGAACTACAATGTTCCCAAGGCAAAGCCCGTAGTGAGGACGATTTTATCAGGGCTCGAAACACAGTTGCTCCCCAGGAACCTTATTTTGAGTTCTGGAAGTGATTCCTTGAAACGAGATGTCAGCAATGCTGTTTCTGGGTTTCAAAGCAAGATCTTCAACAATGACAGGCTGTTGCTGTACGTGGAAGAGGTGTGCTTACAAAGTGAGACCTACGTGGTGATCTCAACTTTAGGAGGAATGTATATAAGGTTTGAACAAGTGGAACAAACGATGTAGAGGAACGGAACGACCGGCGTACGCCCCCTGGAAACCAAGAGCCTAGAATGCGCATGTCTCTTTTTTTCCAGAAAGCGCCCCAGGAAGGATCAACTCCCTTACTTGGGGCAGGAGATCCAGGTACTGGGCAGTGCCAAGTACCTGTTCTTCTGGAGGCAGCGCCAAGCAATAGTAGTTCCGTGACGCAAGAGAACGTCTTCTCGAAAGATCTACAAGGACAGGTTTCTGCAAGCTAATGCAGGCCCTTAGAGTTCTAGGTTGGGCCTAATTGGCATCGATATGTGGTAGTTCCATGTCTTCGGCCGGATCTACAAGTCGGATCCTTGTCCCACCAATTGAAGGGTTCCGTCAATCTCAAATATTTCTCCTTTGGGACAGAAGGTGTTGCAATTTCACCTGTGTTTCCTCATCGGAAAGGTGACCTTTATCGGCAGGGCTAGATATCACGCACAGCCAGCTTCATGGCGGTTTTTGGAGTGTAATTCAGACCACGTTGTGGCCCGAAGGAACGAATCCATCTTGTACGGACTGCACCTATTCGTTTTTATGCGAGTAGACATTCGTTCCGGCATATTGGACGTATGAGAATTGTGTGCCCTGCATGACTGGTGCATTGTGGGGAAGCATCAGTGGCTGAAACTTAGTATTTATTTGGCTAAGCTCCAGGAGTTTTTTTCTTTGGTTTGGTAATGACCCTGAAACATGAAAAACCGGGACGTGTGTGGTCCATGCAACCAAGCCAGGAGCTCGCGTTGAAACAGGTGTGGGCCGCCCTTTTGAAGACTTTTGGCTATGAGGTGAACATTTCACTAGCGGACATCGCCAGTGGAAAGCAATTGGTCAGTTCACACTCGCCACAGGGAAGAAGCCGGTCGGAGCTGTCGATCTCGGAACAGGACTCTCCTTCTTTGAGTTCGGCGGGCTCCTCGTTATTGTTCCAGTCGCCCAACAACAATGTTCGAAGCGTATACTTTCTGCTTGAAACCGGAGCCTACAACGAGGGCGAAGACGATTTTTCGTTGTACCACCAGGACGAGAACCAGATCCTCGCCAAATACGTGCCTGAGGAATTGCACAAGAGTTTGTGGTCTGCCATCAGAAACGACAATCCTGACAACTGGTTACTTCGGTTTTTGCGCATGACCGAATTCGACCACAAGGCCCTGATCAAGTGGGTGGCGAATGTGCTTGACTGGAGACACAACAAATACTTTGTGGACGACTGGCTCTACAAGGGTGATGGCGACATCTTCTTCGAAGGAAAAAAGACCCAGTTGATGGAAACTTTTGCCCGAAGCGAGGTCTACATACGAGGAACCAGCAATACAGGGTGTCCTATCCTCATGGTTCCAGTGGGGCAACACACCCGTGGTATCTGCCCCCATGCCGACTTCGAGAGATATATCCTCATGTTTTTCGAGTGGGTGCGTCTCCTTCTGCTGGAGAACAAGAAGAAGGTGGATCAGGCTGTTGTCGTTTTCGACATGAATGGGTATACGTTGAGGAGCGTAGACTTCCACGCGATCAACTTTTGGATTAAATTACTACAACGATTCTATCCTGACTCCATTGAGAATATCATTGCTCATAATCCTCCTTGGTTCTTCAGCGTGATCTGGAACGTCGTTGTCAAATGGATGAAACCTCACTTGCGGAAAAAAACCATATTTACATACAATGCCACTGACTTGAAAACGCATATTGACCCAAGATATATTCCCAAGAGCTTGGGGGGAAACGACACTTTCCTTCCAACTTATATTGAACCAACCTCGTTCAATTGTTCGAGGAAAGCACCTGACGCATTGTTTGGAAACCTCATGAAACAACGTGACGAATTGACCGTTAAGTTCATTGAAGCCACCATCAAATGGATCGAAGCAGAAACTCCAGAAGAATCCAAGACTCAGCTTGAGAGCAAGATTCGCTTGGCAGAGGCAAGGGCTCAAAACTACACTTTCTTAGATCCGTATGTGCGCTCGAGAGGTATTCCTGATCGGAGTGGTGAAATTTCCACCATCTCCTACTAACCCTTCTGTCTTCTTCACTTCTATGGATTCACAGGCGGATGTTCTTCTATATATTTATTTTACTGGCGCTAACCTCAAATATTGAGGGCACTAATTTCGACCCGCAGCATGTCTGTGACTTGTTAATCCACTACAGTGGCTTCTAAGCTTCGGAACCCGCCTAGACGCGGAAAAACAGGGCCGTCCTTACTTCATTTCCTTGAGAGTCCTTGTATGAAGTTTGGCAATGGTATTAGGAAAAATAGGCCCAAAATATTCAAATTCCACTCAAATCAATCAAGCTACTTCTTATTGTGCAAGAGCATGTGTTGCAGGAGCAACGGACAATGTTCTTCCAAATTCGATTTTTACTGAGTGTTTTGCAATTTCTCAATTATTGAATTATTTGATAACTTTCTAAATTTGTCAACCGCATACCGATATTATTGAAAATTCCGAATACAAGAATTAAGTTTTATTAGTAATTATAAAATGCAGAACCAGGAAAACAATCTCAAATCAAAGGAATTCTCTTTTTGTACTAAAATCAAATCTGGAGAAACAATTAATTGTTCAAAAGAACCTGCGAATCATCTAAACGAGATTCACGTAACAGTAAACATAAAACAATAATCGATTATCCTTTAAAGCACTTAATCTTAACCTAGAAAATCGAATCACAGATATGGAAACTTTCAACACAACAACCAAAGAACTTGCCAATCCGAAGTATGATTCTCAGATAACAAAGAGTGCAACTGATAAGACTCCTCCATAGAAGCGAGAGACACCGCCCCAAAGAAACCCCCAAGGCTTTTGGGAACTGTCAGAACAGTCAGAAACGGAAAATCATGTGTTCTGGAGAGTTCCCGAAGAATGTGTATTCAGAAATAAATACACCAAAGAAGCCTAGTACTCCAGCACAGCAGATTGAAAAGTGAAATGCCCCTATTTTTAATTACTGACAGATTTCCAGCCAGAATAAAGTTGAGAACCCTTTCCATGTTCCAGGATATTCATATTATCTTCGACTCAACGACAGCACCACTTCTTGCACCAAGTATTTAGGACCAGCTGCAAGACGTTCCTCTTTCAATCAGCCCAATCACTTCCTCAGCTCGCAGATTCCAATACTGAAGAAGGGGGAGGAGGAATGGAGGAAAGCTGGAACGGTTTGCCAAAACACCTATGGACTTGCAGGGTTCGTCAGCATGCAACTTTCCAATATCTGAACTCCAAAACAATGCTGAGCAAGTTGCTTGCTGCTTATTTGGAGACGTTCAACACCCCTCAGTCTTTGTTCAGATCAGCGGAGTTGATTGAGGAATGGCTCCGCACCGACCAACGACACAGCTCTTCTTCATAATCTGTTCGACCGGTGTAGTAGCATCTGACCTTAGCAGCACTATCGATTTTGTCACACAGCCTGTGGTCAGTGGTTTTTCTGCTTCTTGTTTTGACTCTGCCGCTCGTCTTTTCACAAACATCCTTTGAGTCAGCTAGATTCTTTCACCTCATGTGAATAAGTGCATGTGATCTGGGGGAAATTCGTGAGTCTATTCTGGGACTTCTATGAGGAAGACAATGCTAAAGGACTTCGGACAGTTCTGTGACGAAAAAGCTACAAATTTTTGATAAGCACCATTAGACGAGATCCAGGGCTGCA